>CM035415.1:147536566-147866566 GCA_020310875.1 Ceratopteris richardii
GGAAAAGGAAGATTACCTCTTCATTGTTGTCGATGTCTTTGCACATCTTCTTCACTTAAAAATATTGATTCTCCTATGCTCAAGCTACCTTGTCCTGCTATGTGTCCCAAATTTTGTTGGGGGATTCTTTAATTGAAAGGTGCTTGAGTGTTTGTAGGACAAGGATGAAGAAGAATAAGTAAAAAACTTCCATCAAAAGCTTAGGTATCTTGATTACAATGAATGTGTCTAGAATAAAACAAAATGTTCTCTACAGAGAGTTCTTAACCCAAAGAGCACACACACAAGTATACAAGATACCGAAATTCCTTGTGCAATCAATCTTCCTTGTACCAGACCTCCACCCTCTCTAGTAGCTTGCTCTTGTGCACACCTTGCACTCAAGCTTCCAATGGGGTTGGAGGAAGGGGCACCTTCTGTCAACGTGCAACACCTCCTCAATAGTACCTTGTTCCACCTTGGTTGCCCTTAATGGCACTCTACACACTCTATCTATGCACACTTGGTCACCTTCCTTGCACACTTGTCTCTCACTTTGCTTCTCTGTGTCGCACTGGTTCAATGCGTGTCTTGCTCCTCTCTTGCTCCCCCTTGTAGATTATCCAATCTGTTCCTTAGTCTAACTCCAAGAATTCTAATGCCTTGTTGCGAGTGTCGATTCCCCTTATGTGCATCGCTTCCACTACCAGTGTATCTTGGTGTAGAGAAACAATATTTTAAATGGGGGGCTTTATATATACTTCTGTGTACCGCTTTCTCTTCATATGGCTTCCACTTTTGCCCTTCAATTCTTCAAAATGTGTCCATAAGGCAGGGTTCACCTGAACCTTCCAAAACACTCAAAAACCTTGAAAACCTTTCAAAAAGAGCATTCGACAACCTTCATTCACTTTTCTTGCAAAAATCTTGTGAGCAAACTATTTGTGCACTACCTATGCACCCTTGTTCTTGACCACTTGTGCACCACCAATGCATCACTTGCAAAGTCATCACCTTGACCTTGTACCAACTCAACAACACTTTATACCAATACATACATACATACATACATACATACATACATACATGCATACATACATACATACATACATACATACATGCATACATACATACATACATACATACATACATGTTATATTAGTCTCCATGTGAAAGGCCAAATGCATGCTAGACATTTTTGTATATGTTTTATCATATAGTGGCCTAGTTAGCCATAGATTGTAATTTCAACTACATTTGCAAAACCTAATGATTTGGAGTTCATGCCACATGTGAACTATGTGATTTTTGTGTATTCTATAGGCTCCATAGTATGAGAGTTGTTCAAAGCAAAATGTTTTTTGCTATTATCCAAGTGAAGCGAGCACCAACCCACTCACCTGCGGCTTTTGCCTAAGATGGCACCCAATGCATAGACCTTGTCATCCAAGTCAGGAGTCACCATCGGTGCAGTTGCCTTTATGCGAGGAAGTACTTCAATGATCAAGGAAGACAAAGTACTAGCACTTCCCATGGGGTCACCCATTCTAATAGTGTTCCCCCAAGGATCACTTAACATAACGTTTTCCTACCACTAAGCCCTAGTTTCTTGGTGATTGAAGGAGTGAAGATACTTAATGTTTACATTATTTTGGAGCCTTCAAAGTCTCTTCTTGGGCTCTCTGCATTGATTTTCTAAGAGTTTATTTGGTTAAAAAATTGGGAAAAATTAGAAGCTGATTTTGTAGTTTTGGGACAATTTTGACTACACATGGAGAGATTGGTCCAAAGATCAATCTTGGAGCAGAGGCACTTGAGCTTTTTTCTCCTTGGCGATGTAAATTGGGCATTAAATGCTGAACTTTCAGCTTTTGATTCTACTTATAGGTTTCTTGGAAGGCTTTCAGTTGTGGTGGGATCAACCACTGCAAGTTTATGTAGGGTTTTTGGGTCTAAAGAACAGAGTTGATGGATGCTTGCATGTGTTTTTGGCTAGTGTTTGGGCTATGAATTCATCCTTTCAATGCCATTTTATTGCATTTAGTGAGCACATACACACTATGTACACTTTTGTGAATACTACTTATGTACGTCCATGTGATCATTGATATACCAGTTAGGTTTTTGCATAAAGCATTTGACGTTGATAAAGAGGGCTATGGTGAGGTTATCTTAGCTCAGAGACACCTAGACAGTGGGGTATCTTTGATGATGTAGGTGGAGGAATTACCTAGCCTCGCCATATGATATGTATGCTAGTTGTTCATAGGTGTTTGATAAGCCTAGTTGGCTTCTTTCCTTTAAGTGGTTATATGCAGTGGAGTCGGTGATTTACATTGCAGGTTTACATGTTAGTACTTGCAGTTTTATGAGTCCTTTGCATTGTTCATATGGTCATTTTGCAGAGGACACTTTGGAAAAAGTTTTTGAAATTTTAGTTTTTCAACTATATAGTGGTTGATTTTACTCCTTGACATACTTATTAGTGTGAGCACAAACATTCTCACATAATCCTACTAGTTGGTCATCACTGTTGATTGATCTTTATTTCAATGGAGACTTTATCAAATTTTCCTTGAATATAACACTTCTTCATATTTTGTTGAGCATTTTTTATGTTAGCACTATTCTAGCTCCATTATCATTCTGGTCAATTCTCTATCATCATGGCACCATATATCTCAGAAACATCTGGTGGATTAGGGTTATTGTCAGTGTTTCCAAGAGAATCTATAACTTGTAGGGCAAAGAACATTCTGTTATTTGAAAATTTAATGGCACAAACTTTGCTCTATGGAAGGATGATACTAAAGATATGATGATTCAAAGGAGGCAGTAGAAACTAGTAAATGGGATCTCAAAGAAGCTTGTTGATATGGATGATGCATACATTTGGCGACTTGGGATGGACTGAGCCTACAAGCGAAGTCGGATCACACAATCTGCACTTGTGGCATTTGGTGTTTTTGTGCCAAGGCATACCTAGCATTTGCATTGTTAAAGGACTTGAACCTATAGATGTGGGAGGCACAGGTTGTCAAGTGGCAGTCATGTTTATGGCTACATATATATCTTTTGTTATTAGCGTTGAGAATATTGTAAGAATTCCACAATCACAAGCTCTCGATCACTCCATAATCGTAGAAGAGAGGAAAAGCTTACACAACATAAGAGAAAAACTAGTGCAATAGGGTAGACAATACATGATGCAAAAATATAGAGAATATTGTATTATAGATTTGAATTGGATACATTATCTTATACAAAATTGCTTCATGAAGAGGCATCAACCTCCCAACCACCCCTATGCTATCACAACCTCATTCACACCTCACACTCACACTCACTCTCAGTATCATTTTCGATCACAATCACAAGAAAAAAGTTTCATTTGCAGCCTCCTCTTGCATGATATAGTGATGTCTTTAAAAAACGAGTTGCTCATCCCTAATGAAGGAAGTGCATGATCTATCAATTTTAGTAAAAGTCATGAAAGTTGTGACTCTAAGTGTTGCATGCAGAGCTTTTGTAAAAAACATGCACTTTAGTGGTCAACTTCTATCTTTAGTGGCACTTATCAAAAATACAAGAAAAAGCAAAGAAAAGACATATACATCATAAACCAGAAGATGCATGAGAAGATGTATGCATCAAAATCATGGATTCAAATAGTAATAGAAATGCCAATTTTTTTAGTGTTGAAAAAATCAAAGCTTTTGTGGGCCCTCTAACTAAAAAATAATGCAAGATATCAAAACGCTTGTGAGAGGGATAAAAAATTATAGAGAGAGAATAAAAACAAACGATTATTTTATAATTAGCTAATTTTAGAGTCTGAAATGAGGTACCTAAGGCATGATTCACAAAATTTTTAGAGAGAAACTTTTATTCTAATAAGTGAATTCTACCTTTCTCTCATATAGCATTGTTCTTGATTCTTTGATCTTCATGTTCAATTTTCAACTAGAAAACATGATGAATATAATGTTTAGAGAGAGAATATAAAACTATCATCCAAGAGTTTGATGGAGAGTATTAATCTCCAAAAGAACAAGTTATCCTTGAAGTTAGAGCACCTCGATATCAAGAATAACTTAAAACCTTCACCAATTTGAAGGATCAATACTCAATTTCCAAAATCTTGAACAAACTGTGAAGAAGGTGGCTACACAGAAAGTCTGTTGCACATAACTCACTCATTGACTTATCAAATATGTAAAGTTTTTTATAAAACTTTGCACAAGGTGTTGCCTATAACAGTTTGCGCACCTCCTCCAAGTTAATCATTCCAAAAGACTCATTAGATCTTGAGAAATGATGTTAACAAATCACCTATGTCTAAAATTGTAGTTATTTACAGTCGATTTTGACACCTGCAACTTCTAAAGCTTGGTTCTCCCAAACTAGAACCCATTTAATCAAATGCTTTTAGCCATAGGTAGCTTAACTTCCAACTTAGAGAATGAGTGCTTGCTTGCTCAAAACTTTACACTATGGAAGGAGAACTGACCAAAACATTAGCATCAAATTTTGCACCTCCTGCAACTTCTTTTCTTTACATTTACACATGTAAATGTTCCTACACTCAATTCTCTCAGCCTCATCACAACTAGAAGCTGAAAATTTGTATAGAGGTCAATCAACTTTAGAATTAGATTTGTACAAAAGCATTTCACAAAAGATTCAACACAGAAGGAGAATTCTTAGAAATATCGGGCGCAACTTTTCTTCATTTTTGGAAAACTTTACATTTGAGTGATGAGAGAGATCTTACTCACTTATAAAGTGTCTGATGGCTCATACAACTTCTAATTTCTCTATTCACATGCTCTCTCATATTTGCCCCGACATTTTTCCTTGTATATATAGGCAAATATGTACAAGCTCATAAATATACAAAAGTATAAGTGAGCTAACTCTAAGTTAATGTACATATGTATACATATCTTCATTCTCTGAACATATACTTTCTTCATGCTTCGTGACTTGATCTTTTCTTCAATCCTTGACTTCAAAACTTCATCAAAACTTCAATTGTTGATTGGCTTGCACCAACAGCTCCCCCTCAATCATCAATTGAGGTTTTCTCTTTCTTCTTTATACCTACCATGTCTTTGAATCTTTGTAGCTTTGGTCCATCCAAGCTTTTGGTAAGCATATCAGTTATCTGATCTTTTATTGAAGTATGTATAACTTCAATCTCTTTATCCATCACCTTCTCTCTTAGAAAATGATATTGAATCTCAATGTGTTTAGTCTTGGCATGAAAAACAGGATTAGTAGCTAAATACAATGAACTCATGTTATCTCCATGAATAGTGGGTGTACTCTGGATGATGTCAAAACTCTTCATAAGAGTCTTAAGCCATATCACTTCCTTTGCAGCTTCAACCATACCTTTGTACTCAGCCTCTGTGGATGATAAAGCAACTGTGTGTTGCTTCTTTGAACACCATGAAATTAACTTATCTGCCACATAACACAAGTATCCATAAGTTGATCTCCTATCATCAGGATTACCTGCCCAATCTGTATCACTATAAATCTTGATGTTTTTATCTTATGTAAAACCATAATACAAACCTTCTTTGAGTGTACCCTTAATGTACCTCAACACTCTTTGTCCTGCAACCCAATGTTCTTTCCTAGGACAATGCATGAATTGAGACAATACTCCAACTGCATATGACAAATCAGGCCTAGTTAATGTAGCATGGATTAGACCACCAACCAAACTTTGAAATAGCTTTATGTCCTTGAAATCTTCTCCTCCGTATCTACTCAATTTGTGATTCACCTCCATTGGAGTAGGTGCTATGCTGCAATCATCCATTTTAAACTTGATCAACAAGTTTTTCAAATACCTTTCTTGAGTTACATACACTCCATGTTGAGTGTATGAGATCTCCAGCCCAAGAAATATGACAAGTATCCCAAGTCACTAATCTTGAAATCTTTCTCCATTTGCTTCTTTAGGCTTTGAATGCCTTTCTCATCTGTACCTCTAAGAATTATATCATCAACATATATGCACATGTAAATGAACTCATCATCACTTGCTTTAACAAGCAAGCTACTATCTGCTTTAGATACTTGGAAACCAAGTTCTTTCAAGAACTTCACAAGTCTATAAATCCATGCCCTTGGGGCCTGCTTCAAACCATACAAAGCTCTCTTGATCTTACATACATGATCTGGATACCTTTCATTTCTGAATCCTTGTGGTTGCTCCATGAAAACATCATCTGAAATGTAACCATTTAGAAAAGCATTCTTCACATCTAATTGACATAATTTCCAACCTTTACATGCGTCAATAGCTATGATTGTCCTGATGGTTGTCATCTTTGGCACATGACTATAGGTCTCATCATAATCTATACCATATGTCTGAGCAAAACCTTTCACAACAAGTCTAGCTTTATATCTAGACACATTTCCATCTGCAAACCTCTTTGTCTTGTAGACCCATTTGCATCCAATGATCTTTTGACTATTTGGTTTAGGAACCAAATCCCATGTCTGATTCTCCATCAATGCATCATACTCTTCGTGCATAGCTTTCTCCCAATTTTCCTTACCTTTTGCCTCTTCATATGTAGAAGGGTCTTCATCTGCCTTTATCATATAAGCATAATCTTTGGTAGCTAAAAAAGAAGTTTCATAACTATACCTTGTAGGTTGCCATTTGTGTCTTAACAGCGAGTCGTAACAAACGAGAACTATGTCGTAAAAAGAGAACACTCTCGTCAAAAATCAAGCAAATGGCAGCTTACGTTTGAGATTCCTTTATACCAATATACATATATTACAAAAATGAGGTGAAAACATGTGATTTTTTGACATTTTTTGTCATTTTCTCATAAAAAAAGAGCTCGAAATGTAGTCAAAATTTCACTATATAAGGCATTGACATGTCCAAAATCTATATGATAAGACATTGACATGTCCAAAATCTATATGATAAGACATTGACATGTCCAAAATCTATATGATAAGACATTGACATGTCTAAAATCTATATAAAGAATGTAGAACTGAATAATTCTTATACAAAAATAACATTTTAGACATATTTTTAATGGGTGGATATCTGATTGTTATTCAAAATTGCTACAAAACATGGTTTCATTAACCAAACTACTTTGAGGCATTTACATAAGCACTAAAAATGTTAGAGAGCTTCAATGCAACTCACAACTATGTCGATCTATGTCTACACCCTCATCATCTGATGCACTTGATTCAGTCTCATACTGTTGAGAGCTCTCTTCTTCTTCTTCTATATCCACAAGAGCTCTATCTTCATCCACGTACATACCAAATTCTGCAGGATCATGCACAACTCTTCTTGTTTGCCTATAATTTCCTGTACCACATACATTTGGAAGCTTTTGTTTTATCATGTTGATGGTTGCTTTCCTTAAGTGACCTGTTTTTGTCAAGGAAAAATCATAAACAAGAGTATCTACATCATCCATTTTAAGAGTGGATGTGCTTTGAATATTCTTTTTCTTTTTTGAACCTATTCGTTTAGTATCACACACCATTTCTAAGTTATATTTACCTGTGAATGCATTACTACTTTTCGTGTAATACCAATGCACCATCAAAGCCTCTATTCTTCTCTGATCAATATCTTTAGTTATCTCTAAAACCTTTGCAATCCAAAATGGTATGGTAGCCTCATCACCATCAGCAAGTAATTCAATAAGTGTTCCAACATTTATCTCTATTAAATTTCCTTGCCATCTTGCTTCTGCCTATTTTGTCATCCTTGGGACTACATAAATATTTCTTTCTGGTGGATGTATAAAACTTTGAAGTGCATCTGCATTACATGCTTGGGCCACATTCACGGATCTTTGTGTACAAAAATCCCATCTGAATGGAACATCAACTGGCCAGTGACCTGCAATTGTATACTGTATAATCTCTTCTTGATGATTGAAAAAGTCCTCCCACCAAGATACATCTTGATCTCCAGCATATTTTTTTGCACGCTCAATATGTCTCTTCTTTTCAATGAGTGCATGCATCCAGCTTTTACTTTGATCAACCACATTTCCACATCTTTCTGTATTGTTTTTATCTCCATATGGTGATTGTTCTGCACCATACACTGTAGACAAATTAGGCACCTACAATAAGAATCTGCATCCCTCTTTAGGCTCCCACCCAAGAGAAGATGAATACTGCTTTGCAAATAAAAGGGTTATTTCATCAACCCTCCTCATCAAGAATACATGGTTGAAACTAATATTGTGCAATGGAGCGGAAACCTTAGCGCTGTTATCAAGGCCCATTGAGCAAAAGTGCTTAAAGTCATAAATCTGTGTGAGGTGTTGAACTTCTGGTTTTGGAGTATATGCTTATGAAATCAGCACAGATAAAATCGAAAGAGTAAAAGCATTGTTACGTGCCAACTTCTTAGAGAAAGTACTGAACATTTGATCAATGTGATCATGAGTGTGGCCAACCAGAAGGAAATTTACCTTAACCTTCTGAAATACCTGTTTTTCAACAAGCATGCTTAAATATCCAAAGACTGTAGAATTTTTATTCTCTCTTGCAGTATTATCAAGTTGCAAATATAGAGTTGGTGGCAAAAGACCCTTCCATGATTGCAAAACACGATGAATGACAGTAACTGTAAGGTTTGGATCATTATGCACATTCGGATATGTGAAGAAAACCTTGGACATTATACCAAAGCACCAACCAAATGCATTTGCACAAGGACTTCATCTCCAATGTCCTTAGGGATGCGATAAAAATGTGGCAAACAAGTTTTTTTTTTATCCATACCATCGATCAACAAACACATATAACGCTCCAGATTTCTGAGTGCTTTACTTCAATGATGAATTTCTTTCTTTCTCTCTAAAGCTTGACTCTCACGATGGTTGTTAAGAAGGTTTTTAAAATTATTCTTTTCCTGTGGTGTTGTAGCCCCTTTTGCCATGTTTTTCAAAGTGGCGCAAACTGAACATTCACCCATTCTAATTTTACAAGGAATAGACACATTGTTAAACTCTTCCTTCCATAATCGATTAAAGTGACAATACAACACATACTTCTCATTTCTATTTTCCATGTCTTCTCTATATATTTGAAATACCTCTCGATGAGTAAAGTTATCTGACAAGTGCAACCTTCCAGTTGTAGGCATAACCTCACAATGCAAGCTAAAATAGTTCATCATCCAATTCATTGCATGACGTCCAACAGATCCTTTGGTCCCAACATGGAACGTATCCAATATGAGATCCCCATTCAAAAGCCCTTGTTGAACCCTATGTATTCTAAAATTTCCCACACCCATTGCAATTTTAAATGCAGCCCTACAGCATCACATCCCTTGTTCAAAAGCAACACGTGTTACTGACATGTTATCCTCAATCATTTGCATGCGAGAAACAAGGTATATATCCTGCCTTTCACTATCTAAATGGAGGAATTTTTCTCTTAGGTGCTTTAGTTTCTTCATTCCTAAATTGTACAAACATTTCAAACCACAACAATGCTTCACAATATCCAATGCAATCTGTCTATCTAAAGTAAGAAATTTAAATCTTTTTTGACTTACTTCACGAGGCCTTCTTTTAAATCGTAGATTGAGCTTGCTTTGCTTTTCCGTTGCTCCACATGCACTTGAGTCAGAAGGGAGATTAATGGTTCGATCAGATGGGAGATCAAGAGGTGCATTTGGTTGAGCAGCATTGCACTGTGAATTGGATAACTTAAATGACTCAACAGAAAACATAGAATCATCAGCACATTCTAAACCATAGGGATCATCACTTCTGTGGAAAGGGTCAACTGAGAACAATGAATCCGAAACTGTATCAATATGAGCAGAGGAAGTTGATGCCCAAGCATCCACTGAAAAGATTGAGCTCATCTTCACTGAGTTCACAGAAGACTGAAGATGAATGACCTTTTTAAATAAGTAGAAATCCGAGATCAAGTGAAGATGTCACATCAAATGTCACATCAAGAAGATATGAAATCAAAAGTTCATTAATGTACATTAAATAACATTAAACATCAAATTACATCAAATCACTTAATTACTCAAATATACACTAATAAGGGAACCAAAGATTTGATTCACGTTTGAAAGATGAGATACACAGTTGATTTCTAACTAGATATGAGTCATTGAGTCTTAGCATTGTGAGTGAATCAAAATATATCCAAGTTGAGTTCCAACTGGATTAGATATTAAAATTGTTTGGAGTAGTGCCATTGAAGACTATACAAGAAGAAATTTTACCTTTGGTTAAGATTTCAAGGATTAGGTTTTATTGTGGTCTTGGCTAGATCTCAAAGAGGTAGATGAAAGTATATTAAAAAAGAATTATGTGTAAAAGAGGTACACGGAAATGTATATGTAAGAAGTATATGGAAAAGTATATGTAAGAATTATATGTAAGAATTAAGTATATGCTTGTTACAAAAGATTTTCAAATGAATTTTGAATCTACGATTTTTCTGAATGTTGGATGCAAAGACAATGAGTGACGTTTGAAATTACCAAGCTATTTTGTTGAAATTACCAACATATTTTGTCGAAATTACCCCAAAGCTCTTTACTTGAACGTTTATTCATACATTGATTTTCCATTTCAACAATGTGTTACAAGATAAATGTGAATATGAACTGAAGTGAGAAGGATAACACTATAAAGATGTCATTAATCTCCCATATTCAACACAACTTAGACTTGATTTTTTCCCAAGCAAGAGATTCTAAGAAACAATTTATACATGAGATTAGACATCCTCATGTACATACCATACTCTTGCCATTGAAGTGTAATTTCCATGCAAATGTATATAAATAGTTGCAAGGTTCTATGAATATTTCATTAAAGTGGAGGTGAAACAGCCTATTTGTGTGAGTGGTATTTCTTGGTTAGATAAGTTGACAGATATAGTTCGCAACTGGACTCATTCAGTTAGATCCAGTTAGTCTCTGGTTCAAGTTACCCAATTGCCTATAAATAGCAGAGGAGGAGATCATTCTCATTTTCAAAATCCACGAGCAAGAGAGAGCAATAGAGCACAGACAGACATGGAGCACAGAGCTCAGCATACCAGCAAGGCAACTCTGATGGAGAAGAAGAATGTTGGCAAAAGTACCAAGAGGTAGACAAAATCATACAAAAAAAAGATTCCTAAAAGATTCCTTTTGTATGTTTGTGTAAATAGTCTACTTTCTAGGTTTTTATTTTTCTTAGCTCCTAAAATATAGATCCAATGAGGGTACAGCTCGATGCCTGGCATCGACTTGCACCCTCAAGTCGATGCCAGGCATCGACTTTTAGGTGCAAGTCGATGCCAAGCATCGACTTTTAGGTTCAAGTCGATGCCAGGCATCGACATAAGGGTGCAAGTCGATGCCAGGCATCAACTTTTCAGTGCAAGTTGATGCCAGGCATCGACTTTTCGGTGCAAGTCGATGCCAGGCATCGACTTGAGGGTGTAAGTCGATGCCTGGCATCGACTTGCACCTAAAAGTCGATGCCTGGCATGGACTTTCACCGTCAAGTCGATGCCTGGCATCGACTTGCACCTAAAAGTCGATGACTGGCATCGACTTGCCTGGCATCGAATTTGGCCTGAAAGTCGATGTCAGGCATCGACTTTAGGGTGCAAAAACGATGCCAGGCATCGACTTTTAGGTTCAGGTCGATGCCAGGCATCGACTTTTAGGTGCAAGTCGATGCTAGGCATTGACTTTTAAGTGCAAGTCGATGCCCGGCATCAACTTGAGGGTGCAAGTCGATGCCCGACATCGACTTGAGGGTGCAAGTAGATGCACTTAAAAGTCGATGTCTGGCATCGACTTGGACCTTTGAAAAACACAATGACGTATGAGCTGATATTTCCAAGTGCCTTCAAGGATGCAGAGTCCAAGAGTGAGAGGCCCTTCAAGAAGCTGAGAGTGACCATGAGCTCTGGTGATCAGCAACGTGACAAAGGCATTGGTCACCAAGCAAAACCAAAGAAAATTATTGCATCCTTATCCTCTGAGAAGGCCAGCAACCCGGTTGGAATATCCTCTGGTGGACAGAGTAGCATCAAAATTCCTGAGGATGATACAACTATGAAGGACAGGTCGAGGGACGCAGAGGTCTTAAGGACAGATCGTCCACTGCGAGACATGACAAATCTGGAGTGGTGCCTTCAGTATGTTGAAGAAAAGAATGCAGTCCTTCTTGTGTTCGCAGGGGCATATGGGAGAGGAAAGATCACGACAACACAGGGTTTTCAGTATGGCCTTGTGTACAAACTGGATTATGAAGATGAGGATTCTGACAACCTCCTTTTCTTGGTAGAGACATCGAAAGGTTTAAGAAATGTTATATGCAAGATGGATTTCTTGTGCCCAGAGTGCTGTGTTCCAGATGTGCTTGCTGAGATATGCAGGGAATTAGTGAATCTTATCAAGGACTTGATGCCATGGATCCAAGGCAACATCATGCCAACACAACAGAAGATGAAAACCCCTGTAAAGGCAAGGGGTAAGCAGAGCGTGCAGAAAAAGTTCCAGAAGAAAAAGAAGAGAATTGCATAAGAGGAGTCTTCTGACTCAAGCTCTAGCTCTGAGGATATAATAGTTGCACCTGGTGGAGAGCTTGCCTCGGGTGTTCTTGGTACTGAGCAGAACAAGATGAGGGAGGACATAGCTAGAAGAAAAGTTGTGAAGAAGGGGTAGTTGTTCCACCTGCCAATCAATATCATCCATAGGCCACCAATAGATCCAGTCATAGGGAGGAGGCCCCTTGAGATCAGGGAGCCACACAATTTGCACGTGCAGAATCTTAAGAAGAAAATGAAAATAAATCCTCATGCTACTGTTGTGCCATTCCTTGTCATGGTGGATCCGAATGAGTGCAGCTCTGTGGAGGAGTTCAATGAGGGTTTGTTTGAGGATTATACTTATTATGTGATTGGAGGTTCACACTCTGCAGAGGCCCGTAGACAGCTAGTGAAGGAGCACCCTACCACATTCTTCTTTAGGTATGCAGAGTGCAAGATATATGCTGGTCTTACAACTGAGGAAGCCAACCTTCTTGCTTGGGATCACAACAATGACAATGACTACAGGCAAAAAATGTCCTCCATAGAGAGAATTCGGTTCTTCCACCATGAATATGAAGATTGTCTCGTGAAGGAAGCTGGAAGAATACATCTCAATCTACGAAAGCAATGCCTTATTGAGGTTGGAATTGCACTGGATGAGAATAGAAAGTCTGATGCTTTGAGGAAATATGATCCATGTTTTCAACTGGCATTCAGATCAGGTGAGATCTGGGATCTGCAGGATGAAATTTTCACAATGTGGGAGAACAAGGAGGTAAAGGGCCAGAAGCAACGAAAGTCGAGGCCAGACCCACAGGTTGATCTGAAGGGAAAGGGAAGGAAAGTTGACCTCTCAATTGAAGAGGCTCCTGAGGACATGAAGCTGACACCATGGAGGGCCCTTCAAGGAATCAAGGATGATACATTGATTATATCAACTTTGTCAAGGGTAATCTCCAAGGAGTTAAGCCTGGAGGAGATGGTGACTGAGCTCAATAAGTATGTATGTTATTCTCAGATCCTTTTTCCATCCTCCCATGTTTCTCGTCTAACCTAGTCTCTTTTGGATTTATGTGACTGTAGTCATAAAGTATACATGAAGATTCAGGAGGTGATGATGAAGAGGCTGGGTTGCTTTTCTTGGACAGAGGTCCAAGCAGACTATCCAACCACATCATCCTACAAAGCTTTATCAGAATATTTTATCCTGTTTCGTGATTGGGTAGGTTCTCTTTCTGAGGTTATGCCTGGTTTGCCATTAGGTTAGATGCCTTGATTCACCTAACCAATTTGATGCCAGGCTTTTAGTAGGAATTCGATGCCTGGCATCGACTTACTGCTAAATTCGATGCCTAGCATTGACCTGCTGCCAAAAGTCGATGCCTGGCATCGATCTCCTAGCATAAGTCGATGCCTGGCATCTACTTGGGGGCATAAGTCGATGCCTGGCATCGACCTCGTGGCATAAGTCGATGCTAGGCATCTACTTATGTCCCAAACTCGATCCCAGGCATCAACTTATGTCCCAAAGTCGATGCCAGGCATCGACTTTCAGTAGAAAGTCAATGTGTGGCATCTACCCACACACAAAATTGATGCCATGCATCGATTCCTTATGTTTTGTTTGCTGTATTGAAGAGCTCATTTAATTTTCTTTCCACTTTTTCTGCAGAAACCAAAGAAAAGTAAGTTTGCAGAGCTACTAGATGATTGCCCCCCTGCATTCCTGGCTCACATTCAAAGAGCAAGGCATGAGAAATCTAGACTGAAAGACAAGGAGATGGATTTTGATGATGAACCTGATCTAAAATGTTTCTCCAATCCCCTAGACCCCCTTAGGCCTGTATATTACAATGTATTCTGTAGTGATGTAAATAACATTTGTTCTGTTGTGCCTAGAAAGCATTTCTCCCTTCTCATAGCAGGCATACCCTATGGATTTAGGATGATGGGATCAGTTAATGATGATGAACCCTTCAAACACCCTTAGATTCGGAAGATGGTCACTGATTTTGTAGAGTTGACTATGTCTCCTCTTTGGAGGATAGTAATTTTCCATAGCAGAGACCAATCTTTCTCTGTTTCAACTGCTCTGAAGGCAAGATGTCATGCTGTGGAGTGCCTCACATGGTAAGTAATCTTCTTTCTATCTCCATGGCTTTAATGATGCTCTCTGTGACTCATAGTTCTTGTTGGCAGGGTGAAGACAAACGTCAATCACACTCCTTTGCATAGGTTTGTGAGCTCCACTGAATGCATTACAGTTGGCTATTATGATGAAGTAAGCAAAAGGAGAGTTAGGGAGCATTGCAATGAGAATGGGATCTCAAATGTGCTCATGTTCCCAGCCGTTACCAAGAAACTTCGTCATGTAGCTGGGGACATGACATTGGTTAACCCCTATCAGAAGCCACAAAGCTCATAATGAGATTGCTTCAACTATTCTCCAATGATGATGACTGGGTCCTAGACCTTTTTTCGGGCACGGGTAATTTCAATTTTAACAATTTTCATTAGTCATCATGTTGATTGAGGCCTCTAAGTGGCTTTCTACTGTTTCAGGAACGACTTTGGCTTGCTCCTTAGAGATGTTCAGGCACTGCATAGCTGTGGAGAAGGATGATGCTCAAGTGAGCTTCATTAGAATGAGAATCAATGGGCTGAATGAATGCCTAGATGAAGACCAAGAGGTTGGAAGGAAGCACATTGCAGACACGGAGAGATTCCAACCGGCTTCAAGGGAGCCTGTTCCCCCACTTGCAGATGAACCGGGGGACATGGCTGACCTTGAAGAGCCAATCTTGGAGCAAGAGAGGCAGGATATGTGTTCTAATGTTCCAGAGGATCCCATTATGCTTGAGCCAGAGGAAAGCTATGATCAACTTCTATTGTAGATTCATATTACTCTTGTAAAACACATGAAATGTAAAACATCATTTTAATAGAAATATAATGTCGAGTTCTGCTTCCACTTTGTGTTCAGCTTGATTTATCTTGAGCATTTCTCTGATCATGTGTGAATGTTTCTTAGTATTATTTTGTTGATTATAATCTTCTCTTGGGAATGCTTTTGTGAAATGTATTTCATATTCTGTGAATATGGCCTAGCATTCAATGAGGATCTTCACTATACAAAGGGGATGATCTTAATTGCCTTGTTAAAATGTTCCAATTTTTGCAACACATGTACTCTGATTTTCGAGTAGCTTTTAATCAGCTATAATCTGTGCTTGTTGAGGTTATAGATGTAATGAAGGAGCTTCCCGAACTCTTACTTGTACCTTCAACTCTAATCTCTTGTCAAAGATCATGATGTGGGATTCTTGATCATGCTGAACAACTAGTTTTCATGGCAACAAGTATTTTATTATATCTATCTTGACTACTTGGGATATGAGATCAAGCTTCTAGTGACAATATTTACAAGCAAGAACAAGTGATGCTTTCTAGATATTGTAAAATGCCCACTTTATTTCTTGATATCATGGTCTTTAGGTAAAAAGGAATAGAGAACATGTCTTTGTTCTCCAATGTTGTGACTCAGTGTTTCTTGATGACCTTCTGAGTTCTCCACTTTTTGAGGTTTCTGGTTCATCACATTCTAAATCAAACATTGGCACTTCTTGAACTTCAACCTGTACTTCATTGTTCTCCTCTTCATCAAATATATGAACCTTTGATTTACCTTCCTTTTGATTCACAAATTCTTCATCACCTGCATAAATATTGATTGTACCTGCATACCAAGTACCTTGCTCATCAAATGTAACATCTTTTGATACAAGGAATTGTTTTGTGGATGGACTCCACAACCTATATCCCATCTGCTTTTCATCATATCCAATGAACACATACTTTTCAGCTTTAGGTTCCAATTTGTGCCTTAATTGAGATGGCACATATGACATATGACCTACAAGATTAGGCAATCCAAGCACTGAACCTTTGTTAATGATATCTTTAATACCTCTTTCATTGAAATGGCCAAGCCTTTTGTGCCAAAGATCTAACTCTGAGATCTTATGTCCTCCATAGGTGAACAAGGCATGACCAATGTTACCTTGAATCTTCAATGTGAACAATCTTGCTTCTTTCTTCCCTGAAACAATTTGTTTATACCCATTGCTAGGGTGTTCCACAAAAACTCCTTCATTAGTGAACATAACTTCATAACCTTTTTCAACAATTTGTCCTACACTTATCAGATTCTTCGGAATTGTAGGAACATACAAAACCTTACTCAAGAGAGTTCTTCCATCCTTGGCCTTCACTGATCCAATTGACTTCACATTGTGCTTTGTATTGTCACCTGTTTGAACTACATGATTAGTTACCTTATTCTCCAAATCAGTCATCAAAGTTATGTTGCCACTCAGGTGATTGCTACACCCTGAGTCAATGTAGAAGACTCTTTGGTCTTCACTTTGCCTTTCACAAGTTGCATTTATTATCAATGGTGAATACTCCTTCTGATATGAAGCATAATTATAGTAAGTATTTTTGTATTGTTGACTTTGGAATCCTCTACCTGCATTTCTTCCAAAGTAACCTCTACTACCTCTACCTCTAAAATTGCCTCTTTTATTTCTGCCACCTCTTCCTCTTGAATTAAAGTTCTAATTATATCCACCATTATTCTGAGTATTATGCCAACAATCATGAGCTAATTGATTTGTCTTACCACAAATCCAGCAAACTTTGACTCCATCTTTATTACTTCTGCCTCTTCCTCTACCTTTGTCACCTCCTCTTCCTCTTAGGAAGTTAGCTTGGCTAGTTGTACCTTCATCTTCATTTGCTTTTTGCTTTCCTTTGCTATTCTTCTTCTTATCCTTTGAATACATTGCTTGATCTGCACTTTTATCACTTTCACCTTTGACATCCTGCTCAAAGGTGAGCACGTGTCCTAGCAATTGATTTAAATTGGGAGTAAAATGATCTAATGATAATTCAGTAGACAAAATTAATGGCTTCCATTTGTCATCACCTCTCAAACCTGTGAGGATTTGCCTTACCAATTTATCCTCCTCAATATCTTCATCAACTGCACCTAATGCATTTGCAATGTCCTTCATCCTTGTTACATAATCTGAGATGGATTGAGAGGCCTTCTTCTTGAATGTGGTAAACTCTGCCCACAAGGATGCCTTCCTTGACTTTGTGGTGTCTTGGAAATGCTCCTCCAAAGCATTTCATATATCACTTGCACTTTCAAGACCTCTAATGTGAGGTAGCAAGTAGTCATTAACTCCCATATAGATAATGCTCCTAGCTTGAGCATCTCTCTTCATCCAAGTTTTCAAATCCGACAATTCATCCCTAGTTGGAACACTAGGATCTCTGAACTGAGGGTTTTATTCTTCACCTGTAATATAACCTATCAAGTCTTTGCTCATAAGATGAGCTTCCATCCTCATTGACCATGCTGGATAGTTCTCTCTATCCAATTTCTCTATCTGAAGAGAATCTCCCATCCTTTCTTCACTTGTGTATTAAATCCTTCAAGCTTTATGAGGAATAAGGTTACCTCTGCTTTGAATGAAGTTCCTTTTGTCTTCCTTGATATCTTCTGGCCTCCTTTTCAAGCTTTGCTTTCAAGCTTTGCTTTCAAGCTTTGCTTTCAAGCTTTGCTTTCAAGCTTTCAACCTTTGTATCTTCAAATGTTGAATTCTTTATAACTGCAGTAGTTGGGGTCCTCCTTTTTTTAATTTTGATGCTTCTTGCTCTGATACCACTGATGGAGAGTGTTAATCTCCAAAAGAACAAGTTATCCTTGAAGTTAGCGCACCTCTATATCAATAATAACTTAAAACCTTCACCAATTTGAAGGATCGATACTCAATTTCCAAAATCTTGAACAAACTGTAAAGAAGGTGGCTACAGAGAAAGTCTGCTACACATAACTCACTCATTGAATTATCAAATATGTAAAGTTTTTTATAAAACTTTGCAGAAGGCATTGGCTATAGTTTTCACACCTCATCCAAGTTAAATCATTCCAAAAGACTCAGTAGGTCTTGAGAAATGATCTTAACAAATCACCTATGTCTAAAACTATAGTTATTTACAGTTGATTTTTAGACTTACAACTTCTAAAGCTTGGTTCTCCCAAACTAGAACCCCTTTAATCACATTCTTTTAGCCATAGGTAGATTACCTTACAAATTAAAGAATGATTGCTTGCTTGCTCAAAACTTTACACTGTGGAAGGAGAACTGACCAAAACATTAGCATCAATTTCGTGCCTCCTGCAACTTCTTTTCTTTACATTTACACATGTAAATGTTCCTACACTCAGTTCTCTCAGCGTGATCACAATTAGAAGTTGAAAATTTGTACAGAGATCAATCAACTATACACTTAGACTTCTACAAAAGCATTTCACAAAAGATTCAACATAGGAGGAGAACTCTCATAAATATCGGGTGCAACTTTTCTTCATTTCTGGAAAACTTTACATCTGAGTGATGAGAGAGATCTTACTCACTTCTAAAGTGTCTAATGGGTCATACAACTTCTAATTTCTCCATTCACATGCTCTCTCATATTTGCCTTGACATTTTTCCTTGTATATATAGGCAAATATGTAGAAGCTCATAAATATACAAAAGTATAAGTGAGCTAACTCTAAGTTAGTGTACATATGTATACATATCTTCATTCTCTGAACATATACTTTCTTCATGCTTCATGACTTGATCTTTTCTTCAATCCTTGACTTCAAAACTTCATCAAAACTTCAATTGTTGATTGCCTTGCACCAACAGAGTTTGTCTATATGCATAAATTGACATGAACAAAACACTCATTTTGAATATTATCTACATGATGTATAACAAAAAAAGTTCAAAATGAATTATCTCACTATTGAAATGCTTACTATGATTTTTCCCCCCTTTAAAGCACTCTATCCTCTGAGTTGGAAAAAAGGATGATGTGCCAACAAAACTTCTAAATTTACCCACAGTGAATCTTTAACTGGTTATGTGTGCCATTTTATCGAAACCCCTACTATAGATTGATTCCTAAGTAAGCTTGCCCTTCTATATAATACCATTTAAGGTCAAAGTTCAAAAGATCCATAATCTTTCACCTTATAATTGTCGTGCAAAACATGAGTAACATTAGGTAGATATCTTTAGGTAAGTTCACATGAAATACATGATGCACATTTAAGTGTCCATGAAATTCCAACAAATAATAAAGAGATCCAATCTTCTTCAAAACTTTAAAAGGATGTGTGTATCATGGACAAAATCTATGATCCTTCCTCGACAATAGTTAGATCACTGAAGATTAACCTTAAGAAGTACCATATCATCTTTTTGAAATTCAAGTGGTCGTTTCTTCAAATCGTAATATGTTTTTGTCTTTTCTAAGCTTCTTTTATGTGCTTATTAATTGTTCCTAATTTTTCATCCATCTTCTCAAGTATTTTTTTTATATTTCTACTTTATTTGAAAAAATCGAAAAGGAAGGTGGACTTGGATAATTATAAACATGCATAGCCTCAAACGAAATCATCTTTGTAGACACATGCCATGCACTATTATATGAAAAATCAACAAAGGGCAAATATTTACTCCAAGTATCTTGCTTTTCACTCACATACATATGCAACATATCTTTAAGTACCCAATTAAATCTCTCCTTTTCCCCATTAGTTTGTGGATGGAAAGCTATAAATATGAAAATTTTATTACTGATTGATTCAATTTTTCCTTTCCAAAAGTTTGATGTGAACCTAGAGTCCGGCCATCAAAAATTATGTTTAGAGGCATTCCATGCAATTTGAAAATTTCTTTTACAAATGGTTTTCCAGCAGTCAAAGCAGTACGAGTCTCTTACATAAGAAAGAAATGTGCCATCTGGGTAAGTTGATCAACTACCAAAAATATAGTATCATGTTTACTCTTGGTCGCACGCAATTTAGTGATGAAGTCCATAGCAATAGACTCCCACTTTTGTTTTGGAACATCCAAAGGTTGTAGCATTCCTTGCATCCTTTTAAAATCAGATTTCAGCTATTGACACTTTAAATATTCACTCATATATTTTCTAATATCCTGCCTCATACATGGCAAAAAATAAGAATATTTCATCCTAACATAGGTCCTCAAAATAGGTGCATCATGAAAATCATGTAATATTTGAATTTTCAATGGAAATTTAGAAGATATGCATAATTGATTTTTACAATATAAAGATCCATTCTATTAATGAAATTTATCGTGATACATTTATCCCGCATGCAAAAAATTCAAAATAAGTGCATAAAAAGAATCATGTTTCAACTATTTTTCACTTTGATTGAGAAAGTTAGAATCTACTACAAAAAGCATATTACATAAGGCTTTGTGACTTAGTCCATTCGCAACCTTATTTTCCTTACCATCCAAATACTTAAGGTCAAAATCATACTAGTTTAGTAGGTCAATCAAATGCTTTTGCCTATTATTAAGAAATGGTTTTGTGAAAATGTATTTTTATACCTTGATGATTTGTTTTCAACTTACACTTAACCCATAACAATAGATGTATCCAACCCTTGAGTGCATGCACAACAACAAGCATTTATAGATCCTCAGTAGGATGATTGAGTTCATGTTTTGTTAATTTTATGGATTCATACATGACCCTACTTTCCTATTAAAGAACACATCCTATTTGACTACCACTTGCATCACATGCAATGATAAAATGTTTTCCCATTTTAGACATTTTTAAAACACTATTTTGAATGAATTTTTGTTTCAATGATTCAAATAATGTCTTATAAGTGTCACTCCAAAAAAATCATGCATTCCTTTTAGTCATGATCTTTAGGTTCTTGTTTGTGCTATGGTTCCTACCTCACCTTGATCTTGTTTTGTTTGATGAAGAACAAAATTCAAAAATTGGATAGTTATTTGTGATGTTTTTGTGGAAGATGCAATTCAGCCATTACTTTCATGTACTAAGGAGACATCAGTTAGCTTGAAAGATGTGTATGAAACTTTGTTGCTTCTTTTTACAAGTGGACAGTCTCGTGCTCGTCCAAATGAGGTAAATTTTTAGTCTTTATAGGTTCCACATGATAATGTAGATCATTGCATTTCTAATGAAGATCTACATGAATCAAATGCACTTGTTCACAAGAGGGTTGATATAGAGGAGGCAAAAACTATGCCTAAATGGCTGGTGTAGACTTTGTGTGATAGCTCACTCATTTATTAAGCATAAAGACATGAATACATAAGTGGAAAGAAGAAGGACAAAGAGCTATGGAAATTAGATACTCAAAAATCATGACCATGTGAAGGGACAAATTCACACATTAATATAGTGGCAAAATTAAGGATCAAATATAGTGTAGAACTTCTATAATTATGAGTTTGAGTTTTAGAAGCATAAAGATGCAATGTATACAAGATAATTTGAAGAATAGAAATGTAGATGAACTCGATTTTAAGTCTTAAGATAGAAGAGAGGCACTCGGGGTAATTTTTGAGAGAGATTGTGGTGAGAAGTCATTCATTGTAGAAGATCTTTCTATGGCTATGAGCAGAATGCGGCCAAGCCATTTTCTATACATCTTCTCTAATAGAAAACACATGCTTGTGTATAAGGATTCAAGTTAATTCTCACTGTGTGAAGAAATCTAAGTGACCTCATAACTGTATGAATGTTAGTTGGAAGTTATGAGTTTTTTGGCACAGATTTCATTGATTTTCTAAGAGTATGATCTTAGAGTACAGTGTAAAGGTTTTGATGATAGCTCATTTTGTATCTATCATTCTTAAATACAATTGACCAAAAGATATTTATAAAACAAGATGTGTGCTCAGAGAAATAAGCTTAACAATGAAGGCATGTCAAATCGATAAGGTAATTTTCAGATTTTAGGCATAGTGTAACTTCAAAAGACATTTCAAGTTATTTACAAGTTATTACTTGAATTTTTTCTTGGAATGTGTTGCTTAATGTATTTAAGAACTTCTATTAATTAGTGAGTACAAGAATCTTTAAGATTCAAGTCAAATCAGAGAAGAATTGAAGCTAGAAGAAAAGGTGCATTTTCAAAAAGAGTAAATGTTCACATTTACTAAGGAAAGTGTCAAAGTTTTTGAAGTTTGAATTATTGTTGAGTTAATGGAGATTAAAGAGGCTTTCTAACATCACATTAGCTTTGTTCTTGTGGTCTTTTATACACCAACAATAAAGATTATGAAATTTATTATGAATCCTTAAGGAAAGTCTTGAAACTTTTGACGGATAGTAAACTCTATGGTAAAGTGTCTAAATGTGATTTCTTTACCCAAGAAGTAAAGTATTTAGGCTATATTATATCCATGAGAGGAATCCAAGTTGAATGTGAAAAGTTCCATGTGATTCTTGAATGGTATGAGCCCAAGACTAATGAAAAATAGCAAAGTCTTCTCAGACTGATCAAATACTATAGGAAATCTGTGGATAGATATGCCAAAATAGCAATATCCTTGATTGATCAACTCATAGGAAAGCATAAGAAATAATATTGGAAAGAAGGAAAAAAAAAGATCTTCCAAGGTTTGAAAGTTTCTTTAGCTTTGGCCTTTGTTCTATAAAAAGTGGATATGAATAAACATTTCCAACTAGAAGCAAGTTCATCTATAGTAGGAATGGTACTAAGCCAAGATGGTCGGTTAATAGATTTTGAAAGTAGGAAACTTAGTCATGCTCAACAAAATGGTTAAGCTAGCTGCAAGAAATGTTTGCTATTGTTAATGCTCTTAAGAAGTGTCACCATTAATTGTATGCATCAAAGGTAAAAATGGTCTTTGATCAAGAGAGCATCAAGTGGTTTGCAAATCAATAGAAGAGGTACAAAAGTTAGATGGGCCAAATAACTTCAAGAGTTTGATTACAAACTCAACATGGAAGAGGAAACTTCAATGTAGTGGCAGACGCCTTAAGTTGAATACCTATGTTAAGCAATTTTATTTTTTTACAAGTTCAAAGTAAATTTATTTCTACTTTGAAAAGTAGTTGCAAAGAAGATCCAAGCTATAGTCAAACTTGGAAAGCAGCTAAGAAAGCACAGATAGATGAAGCAAGTACTTCTGAAGGAAGTCTTAAAAACTATTCCATCAAATATGAATATTAATTTATAATGGTAAGGTTTTTGTCCCAAGCATGTTGCACATATGAAATCAAGTACTTTTTAAATGCAATAATGACCCAAGTGTAGGACATTCAGGCATTAATTAAACCTATGAATTAGTTAAGCGAGATTTCTACAAGCAAAGTATACATCAAGATGTACAAATTTATGTATCAAAATTCAATAAATGTCAAATAAATAAGTTTGAAAGAATCAAATTTGGAGGATTGTTGCATCCTTTGGAGTTTGCCAGAGGAAAATGGGAAATTATTTGCATGCACTTCATAACATAATTATCATGCACCCAGTAGTGGATTGATTGACTAAGTTAGCCAAATTTTTACCAGTTAAGACTACTTATAAGACTCTAGAATTAACAAAGATATTTTAAAATCAACTTTACTCACTCTATGATCTTCCAATAGACATGGTATACGATAGAGATGCTGTATTTACAAGTCATTTTTGGCAAGCAGTTATTAGTAGACTTGAAACTAAACTAAGCAATAGTACAATAGAATATTCCCAAAAACATGGACAAACTAAAAAATTCAATCAAATTTCATAGCATATATTGAGATCCTATGTTACTTCTGAACAAATAAATTGGGAAGGTTATCTTCCATTAGCCAAATTCACCCATAAGCGTGCCAAAAACATATCAATTGAATTCAATCCATTCAATGTTGATGTAGGGGCTTCAACCTAGGTCTCCATATGCAATGGGACTTCAAAATGAAAGGGTTCAAGCACCTCAACAATATGTTTGTCATCTGATGTTGGTCTATTATCACCTTTGTAAATATTGAACCACTGAAACGTCTCATTGAAGAGGTAGACCATGGATGTAATGGCTGAAAGATTAATATAATATCGCTCTATCTCTGGGTATGCAAAAGAGACAAGTATAAGATATGTCGGGTTGTCTGTTAGTGGCATCATAGAAAAAGTGCTTTGATAATTCTTGATTCACTGTTATCAGAGTATTTCATTAGTGTTGTTGTGTAGTAGTTAATTATTTGGTTATCTCTGCATATTGGTGAATCTATGATTTGGTGGATCGTCACTCTATTCTATGTTTGCATATCTCTGAAGTTCCATGCAGAAAATAACTTGAATGCCGTATTCGGTAATCTATTTCATTAGTTCGATACTAATGTTAGTAGTTGAAACAGATTGAATCATATTTTGTAAATTTATATTTATTTGTAATAGGAGAAGGGATTTATTTTGAGATCCAAAGAGTTACTTCTAGAGCGCAATATCTTTTAATTCCTGAAGTTCAGAATGGTGTTACATAACGGTGTTATGTAGCTATGCAAAATAGAGAGAGAGGAAAGAAAATGGTGAGTCTAGAATCGTGGAGAATTAAAGATGCTCCTACGGAAGTGTCTGTGTTGCAGAAGTAAGTCTAAAGGTAGAATGCAGATATCCAAATGTGATGTTACGATGCATTGTATATTGTTGTATACCAAATTATGGTATCATTTTTCAACTATCTTGTATCATCAAAGTTTGTTAATCTTTCCAAAATATCCTCAATCTTATAGTGTATTGGATATAGTCTGTATTGCATTAGTGAAACTTAATCATATTAAGTGTATAAAAATAATTAAAAGGAACAAAAATGCATGTTATGGCTATAGTGTTGTAATCATTATCCCCATTCTCAAATCTCTTCCTCTTGAGGTGTTGTGTGCTATCGTGACATCATAGCACCCAACAAATTGGCAACCTCGATGGGATGGGGTTCTTCTTAATTAATGCCATTGCAGAGTGGCAAGGAATACCTACACAGTGATCGATGTCACAAATACTTAGGTAAACATATCAAGGAGATCTTAGGAGTTTTGCATTTAGAAGATATTTTAATTGCAAAATTAGTAAAGATCCCATATGAATTGATGCTATGGGTGAAAAATGGTGTCTTTCCATAGTCAATCTTGAATGACTTGATATCCCAGTGGAAGAACCAAAAAATAACCAAAGATTTGCAGAAAGGGGAATCTAGCAGAGTCAGCCAACAGAGCTAGTAATAGAAAGAAAAGTGCCTTATGGACCTGAGCCAAAGCGATGGTAGCAGACCCTAGCTAGAGCTTACAATAACATTGGTACCTTTCACTCGACCCAACAAACTGCAAGACTTTACTCGAGACTCGACCACCACTATCAACAAGGATTCTAGCAAGAAGATGTGGAGTAGAAGTCCACTTCTAGGGTTACATTACACCTATTTCTATGGTCGACCTACATGATCCAAAAGGGTAGGATGCAACAATATGCTTCAAACTTTATATCAACCATGAGATAGTTTTTGAATGACGATCTTCATTCAAATGAACCGGTGCAAGGTTTCTTTAAGGAAAGATTGCACACAATGATTAAGGAGAAAATTTATATGTATACATTAGAAGAAGCAAGATCCTTAAACCAGATAATTGATCTAGCAATATGAGTGGATAGGAAAATATAGTTGGCAATTTTGGGCTCTAAAAAAGCAAGTCCAATCATGAAAGAAGGGGTTAACATGGTTCAACAATTGTATTTTCTACAATGCATAAATGAGAGACATATCACTACTGATTGTGTGTTAAACTAGATATATTATCTTATCTGCAACAAGAATAATCATAGCTTCGAAGAATCTAGATTTAATGGTAAAAATCACAATCACTTGGTCGCAATAACACAAGTCAAATCATCCTCGTAGAAGGATAATTATGTGGGATATAAACCTCAAGTCCAACCAGGAACATGGATGGACAATCAAGATGCGAGATTGTTTGGACCACCTAAATTTTCTAGATCCCATCACTTCCAAGACCAGTGGTGGTTCTACCATCCCAACTTTAGAGGCTATAGATTTTGGCAACCCATACCTAGTAATTTCAAAAATTGACCAATCCAATGTCAGTTTTGTTTACATTATAGACATCCTCAATCTGAATGTGAGGAAGCTAAAGAATATGATCAAAGGAAAAAGGTGACAAAATTGAAAATGCCCATGGCAGCTGTAGTAACCTTAGAATATATGGAGCCTTCACGGATTGTGATCACAAGATCAGGTCAAGAGTACCAGACCATACAAGAGCATGAGCACTCGCTAGTGGAGTAGAACAAGCTTGGAAAAATCAGTTCAATGGGCCAAAGAGTACCCACCATATTATGTAGATTCAAAACCAGTCATTGGGGGTAACATTAGCAAGGATCGGACATGTAAAATGACAAGGATAAAGTGTTCAAAAAGAATGCAAATGGGGGATTTGAACTCACGACCTACCAGCTAGGAGTATGATGGGCTAACCACTTGCCCCAAAAGCCATGGTTGAGAATTACTTCCTAATCCTCCCTCTTAGGGTGTGGTTCAACCATCTCCTGCCAGTTATATCTTGAATCTAACACTCTCTTCCCCTTCTGGAGATCATTGTCCTCAATGATCAATCCTTGCTCTCCCCTTGGATTGATGTCCTCACCCTCGCCCAGTCTCTTGAACCATCTTGTCCTCAACCTTGGGCTCTTGAGCCTTGCCTTTCCGCTTCTTGGCCACTTTGCCTACAGACTTGCCTTGCTCTCAACCGTGGTGTCTTGAGGCTTGCCTTTTTGCTTCTTGGCCACTTGCCCACAGACTTGTCTTGCTCTCAACCTTGGTATCTTGAACCTTGCCTTTCTGCTTCTTGACAACTAGCCTACGGACTTGCCTTGCTCTCAACCTAGGTCTCTTGAACCTGGTTTTCACCCATGCTAGGTATCTTGGATCCCAAATCTAGTGTCTCTATTGGAATGCTCGTTCCGAGAGCTTTCCAACGATATATTACACGTTGAAATCCAACCTACGGATTGGGAGATACACTCAAATTTTTGTTAAGCTTACCTTTGAAATCGACGCGCGCGCCTCCATCCGCCTTGCCCAAGTCTACTTCCTTTGGCTCTGATACCAATTATGGGATTTGAACTCACGATCTACCAGCCAGGAGTATGATGGGCTAACCACTTGCCCCAAAAGCCATGGTTGAGGATTACTTCCTAATCCTCCCTCTTACGGTGTGGTTCAACCATCTCCTGCTAGTTATATCTTGAGTCTAACAGCAAACCCAGGATGGTAGATTGACAATGCAAGAAAGTGGCATCTCTTAACACTTACCAGAAACAATATCAACCGGGTCTAAATTTAAGAAATTTCAGGCATTGAGTTCAGGATCCCAGGGCCTTAGCACCAAAAAGCCAGACTAGGCTTCAGAAGAACCACAAAACTAGGGCATTCTCGAATAGGTAGTGTTAGAGAAAGGTAATTATTGGCATTGGTTAAGTACATCACAAATTCTATTACCACTGGATGCATTGCTAGAATTAGTCCCGACATTTAAAGAGAAGCTAATGGAAAATTTACAAAAGGGACAATCTCCAAAACAGTCCAAGGAAGTGACTGTTTGTATGGTCAAAGAGGTACCGAACAAAGTGGTGGACTATGTAGTTTTGATTATTACAATATGGTACATAAATAAAGCCATTCCAAAAGTATTGATTGATGGAGGATCATGTATTAATATTGCAACCATGACCACTTTCCGACAAATGGGCTAGACTGGTATTGAACCAACACCATTTTTTGTTTGAATGGTAGATCAATCTAGAGTACAACCAGTGGGACTCATCAAGGACATTCCGATAAAAATTTCCCGCATAATTTTCCCATTACTTTTGTAGTGGTAGAACTCAAAGGTAAGAATCTCAACTAAAATTTACTATTGGGAAGACCATGGTTGAGGAATGCTAAAGTGAGGCAGAATTGGGCCACCAAAACCATTACTTTCCAAAAAGGACATTCTAAATTTTTGGTCCAGTTGGAAGATGAATAGGTTTCTCTTCCAAAAAATAAACTTGTACTTGCGGTGCTTGAAGGACTTGAAGAGGATGAAGAGCAACAATTTTTAGAAGCTAATCGAGGTCTAGTTTCATTCGATGTGGTAGATGTTGAACCCATGATTAGTTTCGTTTGTGGTGGTATGGCAACATGTATCTCTACTAAGTTGTTGGACCCAAACTTAGAAAAAGATGCCAATCCTATCATTAAAGATCCGAAAAGATACATGTTGAAGAAGATATCCTCGAAGTAGTTAATTTGGGCACAACAGTACCACAAACGATGAGAAATTGTGTGCAGCTCTCTCCAAAATTTTGGATTGCCCTAATTACTTTGTTAAAAGAATATAAGGATGTGTTTGCTTGGACCTATGCAAATATGAAGTCCTTGATCCAAGACTCTATCATCATAAAATTTTACTTAATCCAAATGTAACTCTGATTATGTAGCAAAGATACAGGATCAACCCTAATTTTGCAAACCAGGTAAAGCACGAACTAGAACGACTAATCAAGGTGGGATATATTTTTCTTATTGAAAATCCAGAGTGGGTATCTTCAATAGTGATCATGCTAAAGAAAAACAAGTAGCTAAATTTTTGTGTGGATTACCAGAAGTTGAATGCAGCTACTATCCCTGACCCCTTCCTGTTGCAACTTTTAGATAGTATTCTAGATGAAGTCGTAGGTCAGGAGATGTACTAGTTTTTTGATGGATTTAGTGGGTACAATCAAGTTTGTATGATGAAAGAAGACATCCCAAAGACAACTTTCATCACTAATTGGGGATTGTTCGCTTGCAGGATCATCTTGTTTGGATTGCGGAATGCTCTAAGTACATTTCAAAGATGTATGCAGCAGATCTTGACACCATACTTAACTTCATTCATGCGGATCTTTTTAGATTATTTCTCTATTTTCGCCCAAAAAAATTGAAAGAAGTTTTTTGATTTTTAGGCTAGGTATGGTGGCATGGGCAACATTTATGAGGTTTTGCCCATATTGCAATCCCTCTTAACAAATTGGCACATGTACGACCCTTGGAATTCTAGTGGATTGTTGATGTGCAAATCGATTTTCAACGATTACGAAAAATGCTTGCCACAACACTAGTATTGAAAGCTCTGGATCAGACGGAAACTTTCCATGTGTTCGTGGATGCTTCCAATAAAGCAATGGGATCTGTACTCATGCAAAAAGAAGGACAAAATTGGTTCCAACCTATGTACTATGCCAGCGGAAGATTGACCTCAGCAAAACAGAACTACTCTACTAGAGAACAGAAATGTATGGGCCTAATCTATTCTATTAAGAAATTTTGACATTATTTATTGGGAAAATCATTTAATTTTCATGTTGATCATAGTGCACTACTATATCTGGTGAAACAACAAAATATGGTAGGCCTACTTTCCAAATGGGTCTTATTACTACAAGAGTTTGAGTATGATATTGTTCATAGGCGAGGAGCTAGTCATGTGATTGTTGATTTCTTGTAATGTATCGATCATGGTGAACCATCGTTAGGAATTGATGACAATATGTTGGACATGGATGTCTTTGCGGTTGTGGAAATTGAAGAGTCTCCACAGACATTCCCCACCTTGTATGAGGAAATGTTGAGTTTTTTGCAAAATGGAGTAGCACCTCTCATTTACGACCAAGATAGAGAAGAAATTAGGACTCTGGAGCCGCCAATTTGCAACTATAATAGGGCTATTATATCATAAACACCCTACTGATGTATGGACGCATTGTGTTCCTCCACAGGAAGTTGCTACAATAATTCCCAAGGCACATGCTAGTGAACCTGAAGGACACTTTGGTCATTCAATTATGGTGCAAAAGATTCAGCAGGCCGGACTTTGGTGGCCTACGATGTATGACAACATGCTTATGGAGGTACGAAATTGTGATCCTTGTCAGCGTACCAGAGAAACCACAAGGCAGCCATCATTTTTTGTTGCAACCAATCCTCTCGTTGGAGCCATTTCAAAAGTGGGGCCTATATTTCATTGGTCCTATTAAACCCCATGTAGCCTAGACTGGAGCACTCTACATTTTGACTTGTACTGACTAGTGTACATGATGGGTAGAAACATGGGCTACATGGAATTCTAGGTGAGGATAGTAGCTAAGAAGCTCTAGTATGAAATTTTTCCATGGTTTGGGTTGCCATTAGAAATAGTGTTTGATCATGGCACTCATTTTTTTGAAGCAACTCATTCCAAAATCCACTATGGAATACCAAATCAAGCAAAAATTTAGTTCATTGCATTATCCAAGAGCCAACGGTCTAGAGGAAAGTAGGAATAAGGTTCTTCTGCATATGTTGCAAAAAATGCTTTTGGACTCTACAGATCAATGGGAACACATACTTCCTATGGTACTATGGGCGTACTAGACCTCCTATAAAGGCTTGGTAGGAAGTAAACCTTTTAAACTTTTGTATGGATAGGAAGCAATTCTCCCATTTGAATTTGCGATACCCAGTCTAGGGATTGTAGTACAGAAATGGTTACTTCCGAAAGACTCTTTTGCCTATAGAATGGACAAGTTACAATAGCTAGAAAAAAATAGATATGCTAGTTTCTTACTACTTTAAGAAGGGCACACATAAGAAATGGCATGAACAAAATGTACAAATGTGAATTTTTTGGCTCGGTGATCTAGTACTATATTTCCACTCAAAGATGAAAAGAAAAATGGTCAAGCTAAAGTTATGGTGGACATTTCCATTCCGAATTCATGAATTATGTGGACTACCTGCTTTTCGGCTTGCTACATTGTCCGACGAATGTTTACCTATGTTCATCAAAGAGTCAAAGTTGTGGCCCTACTAGTCCTCTAGATAATAATCAATTAAATAATAATAATAATAATAATAATAATAATAAATATAACTCAAAAATAAATAAATACAAATATCGTCCAACATGCAAATTGTACGGGTAATCAAAGATGAAAGACAATTGACTGATTTGTATTTGATTTCCTTATTATGATGGTCTTCATCCCAATGTGTATGATATGCACAGAACCGTAGGAGTAAAGATAGAGGTATATGTGGCAATCATGATGCATACCCAGTGCTCATAATGCAAAAAGGAAGGCAATAAAAGGTTGTGGACTTTCCTTAATCCAAGTTATTTGGAAAACAAATGAACACGGTGCTCTATGAAGTCTCAAATTTGCACACACTACAACAAAAATATCAAATCAGTGATGATGGTTGACTTCTCTTATGCATATTTGCTAAACATTCTAGATTGCCTCTCACAACAGCAAGTGGATTGGCTTAAGTGTCGTGGCTTGCTACAAATTGCACTCATCGATTGATGTAGCATCCGACCACACTCTCTTTCAAGGGAGATAACACCTAGGCAAATAGATGGCAATGATCTCAACACACCAGAGGTTTGCCCACGAATTGGATAGGGAGAATCCTTCTAGATTTCAACAAAATTAATTTTAGAGTCGTTACATGTAGCAAATGAAGGTATAATTGTAGTTACAAAAACTATAGAAAAAACAGAGATTATCAGTATCCTTGGAAGACCATGTTTTGGAGAATACAAGTTCCCCCAACTATCGGATGGCAACCCATTGAAGCTCTAAATTTTACTCATGTCTAATGATCATAAATGTGCAAGTGAATCATTAGGAAGTTTCCATGCAACTTTATTCATTGGTGTAAGTATATGTAGAGACACAAGTTAACTGGGTGGAGTGGATCTACCACAAAATGAAGAAGGAGATTTAGAAAATTTACTAAAGGATAGGTCGAGTAGTTAACTCCACACTAGATACAAAAGTAGTACTCTTCTCCTTACTTTTTCCCAATAATCCTTCTTTTTTGCCTAGGGAATCTACCATCATTTTGGTAGAAGTGTTCCTGCAAGCACTCAAAAAGCGATGTATAGAAAGAAAGCATGTCATAGGAACTTTAAATATTAATCAGGATCAAGAGATGAGTAATAGAGATGAGGAGGAAGAAGCTCAGTAGAAACAAGTGGAAGAGGATCACCATAGGATGGAGAAAGAAATTGCTAGGACTGGAGATAGTAAGAAGGAAAGCAGAGGAAGAAGAAGAAGAAGAAGAAGAAGAAGAAGAAGAAGAAGCAAGGAGGAAAGCAGAAGAAGACGAAGAAGAATGGCTCCGGAGAATGGTAGCAGAGGTAGAAGCAAAATGACTCTAGAAGCAAAGAGCAGAAACGGATCGCAATGCAAAAAGTTCTCAGAAACTTTTGATACTTCCTACTTTCAGCTCTTCTAATCTTATAGATAAATGGAAGCAATCGAACAAAAGATTCAAGCTACCACCAGTACAATGTAGTGATACTCTATATCCATGGATGTTCCACATGAGCCATACAAACTTGAATATCTTGATGATATGGCCAAAGCCATCCATTGGACAACTTTTTGTATGGATGAATTACAAAAGGAATATCAATCTTTAGTTCAGAAGAAACGAGAATGGCTAGAGGAAAGGAAGGGTATGGATGAAGAAATCAACCATCTAAGGAGAGCTTTCGATGAACTCTGGAATAACCAAGCCAGTAAGGACAACACTACTCAGGAAGAAATCATGGAAAATTTAAATGAAGATTTAGAGGAGAATACCAAACTCAAAGTGGAATAAGAAGAGAAGACAAAAATAACCAAACTTCAAAAGAAGGAAAAAGAAGTTCAACGGTTGAAGAAAAAAGTAAATAATCAACTGGATTTTTTCTCCACGAAGTAAGAGACTTTAGAAAGTTCAAAGGAAATACTAGTAGTGCAAAACTCAGAATATAGGATACTTGAAGAAAAACTCTGCACTCTGTAGGTAGAACATGACACCCTCAAAGCTCAATTATTAGGAATTGCATATTCAAAAAAGCAAGTAACAGTGTTGTGAAGGGCTCGATTGGGTGGATTAGGCCAACTGCTAGTGTTCCAAATAGACAATACACGCAGGGTTCTTCGGGCAACCTAGGAGGTAGAGTTCAAATATAGAAAATCATAGATAAATAGATGAGCGCATGGAAATTAATCAAATCACTTGTACAATTCATTAACATCATAAGAGAGAATAGAGAAGATAAGTGAGGTAGCTGAAATTCATCATATGGGAGATTGGAACTAATAGAGATATGTGAAAGTTGGATAGAAATTCCTCATCATGTGAAAGATGGAAATAGGTGAGGAAAGAGAGGTGGAGTTAATGGGTTCATCATAAATCATGTGAAATATGGGAATAGAAAAGAAAGACAAGTTGGAGATAGATGATATTGATCGGAATAAGAAAAGATAAGTGTAGTAGGAATTGGAAGAAAAGAAATAAGGAAACATTGGAAATTGATTCGTAATAGATATTCATACAATTGTAATGAAAATAATGGAAAAATACATATTACCAATTCATCATAGATCATAATGTTGTCTCATAATAATCTTCAAAATCCTCCTTCATGCATGTATGTAGAGCCTCATCCAAGCATGTGTGTAGAGCCTCCTGCAAGCATGAGTGTAGAATCACCACTAAGCATGAGAGAAGAATCACCACCAAGATGAGAGATAACCACCCTCCATCAAGTAGATGTAGACTAGCACCTCTAAGTCCTCCAAATCTCCAACGCTAGAGCTCCTCCTTGTTGATCTTCCTTGATTGATAAGATGATGATGAACAATGAGCCAAAGCCCTCCTTATATAGTTTTGATGCCTATTGAAAAGCACCTCTAAAAGCACATAAAACAAAAGAACTTTATGATCTAATCACCAAGGAAAGCTACAATTGTTCTCAATCGGCGCCACCGTGATCCTTGTGGAAAAAACCAATTCTTTTAAAAGCTATGCAAAAAAGCTATTATTGCACCATTCGAACTTAGATCGCCAATTTGAAAGGTGCTCGGCTAACAAGGTGCCCTCATACTTTACTTGGAAGAGCTCTCTAAAGAGAGAATCATATGCTAAATATTTTGGATGATTTTGGACCATAGTGACTCATTGTGAAACCAAATAGTATAGTGTTATATATCATTGGAAAGCTCTTGATGATTACTTTTCAATGGTGCAATAATATATTTCTTCATCTTTGACCAAATTTTGACTAACAATGATCTTTATCTTTTGAGTTGGAAGTCTTTCTTTAGAAGTTTGGAGATGGATGGTTCAAACTCTACATATGTAGAGATGTGAATCTCTACGACATTCACCCCTACTAAACCTGCACATCGTCCTCGATGGGCCAATCCTATAATCAACTCTTCAAAGAGATACTAACATTTCATGGGAACATTGAATCTTGAAATCGTCTGTCAAGTGCAAAGGAAGATAAGTATTGTGCCTATGCAAGACCTATTGATATATTTAGGTAGTGATGTGTGTGAACACACTCGGACTACTGGGGCACTTTTTTCCCCCTTTAGGAGGTTTTTTTCCCCTGGCTTGTATATGCCTATTGCCCTAACGGGTCACTTATCTTTATACATTCTAGTGGTAATACATTCAGTATTGTGTGTTGCACTCCAAGCTTCTTCTTCTTCCTTGTGTTGTTTGCATGCTTTCACATACGTTGTCGTCGAGATTTTCTCTCCTCTCTCACTAATGAAGGCCTACAAGAAACACATTCGGTGAAGGTAGCCAGAATTCCCCGAGAAGTCCAACATGCATCAAGGATGTCAAAGGGAGTTCACATGCAAAATTTGGAAGAAATCGAGCAAATCCAAGGTAGCGATCAAAGCTGGTCAAACTTTGGAAATTAGGGCAAAAATCTCAATGTCTCCAAATCACATGAAAATTCATATACTTGTAAATCCTATCAAAGGTAGTCTATAGTCCGAATTTCACATGAAAATGGATTTTCTAGCACATTGATATGCCATGTGCATTTTGTAAAAAATGTAATTTTTCCACTTATACCCTACAAAATCTTGTATAGGAATTTTTGTTAGCCATATGGTTTGGCATGTATAAAGATCATATGAGCCTACATATTTGCACAACGTTTCAAGGTCAGAGCTTCCTAGACACCCTAATGCCACCTTGCAAGCTTCCAAATGTAGTAAAACTTGTACAAAGGAGATTCAGATGGGAGTTTTTTCTGCATATTCCTGAAGGAGGCCTTTCAAAACATAGCCCTAAAAATTTTATCTTCATCAAAGGATATTTGAAGGGTCAAAGAGCACAAAGTCCAGTTTTCAAGGTCACCACAGTTTTCTAGTTTAAGCAAATTGAAGGGTTGAAGAGCTGCCACATGGTGAAAGCTGATTGAGCCATGTTGTACGATCAAGATGAGCTCATATTCAAGGGTGGAGATGAACTTATGCTTAAAGAAAGGAGAATCCACGAGTTTTTTTCATCAAAGAAGACTTTTTTGATAGTTAAAGATCAATAATGCAACTTTTCTCTAAAAATAGTGATATATCTTATCCGAATTGATGTCAGCACTAATCCGATGGTCCAGATCATCCCCAAATCCAATGGTGGAGAATGAAGGTGCCTAGATTTCACTCCTTTACACTAGATTTGATAGAAAGAACAATTCCAAGCCATTGATTTGATTAATCAAACGGTTGTAATCGAAAGTAGTGATCCTAGAGTTGAGAGTTGATTTCTCTAGATCCAAGGGCCCAAATTCATTCAAAAAACTATATAGACCCCCCTCAAAACTCCTAGAGCATCATTGTTAGGCATCCATAGGGCTCTTGCTAGCTTAAGGTTTCCTTGAGACGATCACCCTCGGTTGAGCGAGTGAGCATCCAAGGTGGGCTAGTATGAGTATAGTACCTAGTTTCAAATTTAAGTTAGAACTCCAATCTAGGATAGGCTCTTGAAACCAACATCTCTATCTTGACTCACCCTCGGTGGAGCGTGTGAGTGAGTTAGAGCTGGTTTTAATGATTCTTAGACTTCTTTAGCTAGATGTTACAAGCCTAGACATAGATAGGGTCAATAAAGTGGAACTCATCTTCTTAGGTGTGACATTTGGTTGAATTGTCATGCTTTGAGGGTCGGAACCACCTTTGATCAGTAGATTGCTTAGCTTGATGTATCACGACGATCTTATACATGCATCTTAATTCAAATCCTTTTAATTCATGTCACTTGTCACTTGTCTTTTGTCTCTTGTCTCTCAGTCTCTTAAGTATTTTTACATGTCTTCTATTTTCTTCTATGTGTGAGAAGGCTCCGCAGTATTGCATTGAACCAGTGAGGATGTTTCATTGAGCTTGTGATTAAACTCTATCATCATAATTCACTTTCATGCATATAATCCATACATACCCATACATATTGATTAGTTTCTGAAAGTGTATGAGAAGCTCCAGTATTGGACCATTCTTCCTTTTGAAACTGATTTATGTGTAAGGATTCCATCTATTCTCATCATGCATACATATCCTCCAAAGAAGAATATGCATATGGATTAGAATTAGGAGGTGTTTAAGAATCTCCTTCAATGGACCATTCTTCCTTCCAAATTTGATTCGTGTATATGGTTCTCTTTCATTCTTATCATTCATGTTCATAAATCTAACTTGCACTCCTACATTCCCATTACCATAATCATTTCAACATCTCTCTCATCTCCATACTCAACATTAATTTCACTTTCACGTCCTTAAACCTTCCAAAATTCATTAGCTTCATACATCCTGTGTGTGCCATGACCGGACCCGATCCACCCGGATTGGGATCACCTTCACATTTGAACCCGACGTGAAATGCTACATGGCATTTGCTTTTGATCTTGTTGGGAGGTTGTGATCCATATCCTTTGTTTCATATTTTTCATCCTCATCATATCATCATCATTCTTGAGTGTTACACTTGATTTCTCACAATATCGTGCACATCTTCGTCGTGAAGTAAATGCATTTGTGAGAGATCTAGAACATCGTGCATCACTTGCTTATTCACATAAGATGGAGGAAGGATTCAAATCCCTTATTGTTGAGAAGCAAGGCCAAAGAATAGTCTCTTCTATGTTGAGAGAGAAGGGAAAATTCAATGGCATCAACATTACAAGCTGCTTAGATTTGTTTGAAGAGCAAGCTATGATTTTTGGTCTTCCCGAAGATCTTTTGATATCATTCTTTGAACGAATTGTTGATAGATCTATCATAAACCGTCTCACTCAATATGATACTCTTTCTTGGAGTGATTTTAGAAAGGAGATGCTCAAAGAATTCTATCTTGAAGATTATAGCCAACATAATCGGGATGCATTCTTATGATGGGTCAATTCCCCAAAGCCTAGTACCTGTATTACTCACTTACAAAATGAGTATATTAGACGCTATGAACAACTTCCTGATGAGTATAAGATAACTTTGGAACCTGATCTTGTGATCAATTTTCTTAAGCTTCTTCATCTTGAAACTCGTAGGGAAGTTGAACGGTGATTAGAAGAGCCAGATAAGCGCTATGGTCTTACTGACAATTGGCAAAAAAGTGCATAAAGTAGTAGAGGTTGTGGCCCATAGAAATCAAAGACAATCCATGCTTTATGAGCAAACTAGTGTTCCTCAAGCTAGCCTTCCACAAACTAAGGAGCAAGTTAGAGAACAATCCCATGCTATGCTTTTTGACTCTACTCCTATTCCTCAAATGATGGAGCCTACTCAAGGTTTTAAAGTAGAGCCAAATAAAAGTATAGTTGAACAATCTCAAGTGGAAATTCTCACTAAGCAAATGGAAAGTCTTATTGCTACACAATCCAATTTGGCCAAGACTATAGATGCTTTACAATCTAATTACACCAAAACTTTCCAAAATCAAATGAACCCAATGTCTTTTCAAGAGCCTAATCAACATGTTATAGCTACCAATCAAAAAAGCCCCTACTCAAGCATATCAAGTTCCTCCAATGCATAATCTTTCAATGCAAAATCCTCATCCTCATGTGCAAAATCCTTAAAAATGTATCAAAACATATACCCTCAAGCTTCTCAAACAACTTTTCAAAATCCTCAAAATCAAAATTTTCAAAATCGTCAACCATATACTATGGAAGCTCCTCTTGCCCCTCAAGCACCACATGCTCCTTCCCAAGCTCCTCAAATACATCAAATGCCTTATCAAAATCCTAATTATCCTGTTCAAGCAATTCCTTATCACAAAATACTCAATTTCAAAATTTCCCACGACAAGTTGATCAAAATCCTCAAAATCAAAATGGTTTTGTGCATGGCCCTCATAGGTGTCCTTGGTGTGATTCGTAAGAGCACTTTTTTGAGAGATTGTGATCTATTGAAGGCTGCTAAGGAGCAACAACTAGTAATATACATAGACAAAAAAATATGTGACTATCGATCTAGGCTACTTTTGCAAGGAAATTATGGTAAGGGAGGAATGAAAAAACACTATGAAAATATAACCATAACGAACGTAGGAACTAGAGGAGTGAAACTAGAAGCTCTTGATGAACAACAAGTAGAATCAGGTAAACCCACAAAGGAAGGTGACTTTTCCATAGAGGCTTTGGTAAGAGCACGAGATGAGATTAGGAGAATAACGGCTTGGGAGTCACCGATAGAAGATCAATCTCTTATTTCTCACATATCCAATGTAGAAGAAAAATGAAAAAGAGACGAGGCTGAGCCTAGTGAGAGAAGAGTGATGCGAAAACAAAACTCAGAGGGAATAGAAAAAATCATAGAGCAGGGAGAAACATCACAATCCAAAGATAAAAAAAAAGAATCACAACTCAATGAACAAAAACAAGAGGAGAAACAAAAAGGGAAGAAGACAAAGCAAAGAAAAACAGAACCAAAGCCTTTAGATAAACAAGAAAAATCAAAACAAACTGAAGAACAAACACGAGAACATGAACAAAAACAAGATCCTGAGCAAAAACAAAAGAAACCAAAGAGAAAACCTAAAGCCATCTTGACTTCAGAAATTGAGAGAAAAATAGATCCTATGGAGATTTTAGATGACATTTTGCTTAAGAGTCAAGTGACTATGTCTTTAGAACAAGTTTTCTCTATTGCAAAGCCTGTTTTTAAAGATAACTTTATCGGCCTAATTAAAAGGAAGAGGTTTTTGCTTAATCTAGATACTAAGATGAAAGATTCTCTAGATCAAGATCAAGCTATGAATGAAGCCTTAAACTTTGATGAATCTGATGAAGAGGACTTTGATGATGATGAAGTAAATGTTAATAAAAATTTCTTAGAACCTATTCAACCTGACCATGAAAATCATGAAAACAATCCTAAAAGTCACTTTAAAAGAAAATTTTGGTCTAGAGGTACATCAGAGATGCATGTTAAAATAGAAAATGATAAGAACACTATCACTGTAAATGCATTAGTAGATTCCGGCTCCGAAATCAATGTGATTTCAAGAGAAGTCTATGATAAGTTTCGATGGCCCATAGATAAAGATTGTGGATGGCGTATGAGAACTGCAGATAATGGTGTAGGTACCCTGTATGTAGCCTGTGCTAGTGTGCCCATATCCATAGGAGGAATCACAGAAGAGTTTCACTTTTTTATTCAAGATAATTGTTCCTATGAAGTTGTCTTAGGTCAACCCTTTATTTGTGAGAGTCGTATGGAAAATAAAGCCATGGATGATGGGTCTACCTATGCTAGATTTAAGTCTAAGGATGGAATGCAATCACTTCAAGTCATGACGGTAGGAGTGAATCATCCTAGGAATCGATTGTCAATTAGAAAGAAACCTATTGTTACTCAGGGTCATGAGCATGCTTGTAGTGAGTGTGCACCTCGATTCATGTTTGGAGCTACATATGATCAAAATTTTGGATAGAATCCATTGTTGAGGGGGACAACAGTGGATATTGGTTTGACATCTCGCATCCAACCAACATGTACAATAGTTTTTCACTTTGTTTTCCACATTCTAGATTAGATTTTCTTCATAATAGTCAATTGTCCAAGTCTTTTATCCCAAAAACCCAAAAAAATTATAAAAACAACAAAATCATGAAACATGATGAGAACATTGAGCATGTGATTGAAACATCTCATTGTTTCTCTACTCTTGAGGAGTTAGAGTTATGTCTTCAACAAAATTCTTATTCCCATATTATTCTTCTTTCTTCCCTTGATGAGTATGCTCTAATCCAAGAGTATGCTCTCAATGTTGACAAGTGCTCAAAATTTAACCAAACACATGATGCCTTACTTGAAACGAAGTACAAAACTGTAGACAAAAAAATCAAACCCATAGCTCAACCATTACCTCAAGGAAGTAATGAAAAAATTATTGATATGAAAAATAATCCAACTCTTCGGGATAAGAAAAACATAGGGCATACATTCACGGATGAGACAATCAAACAGGTGAAAATTGGTAGAGATGATGACTTTCTTTTGCCAGCAGAGAGAGATAAATTTGAGAGAGTCATATGTAGCCATGGAAAAGCCTTTACTATGTATCCTCATGAGATTGGTTGTGTAGATCCTAAGCTAGTTGCACCCATGATAATCTTTACTATTCCACATATTCCATGGAATCTTCGTCCTATACTAGTTCCAAAGTCTCACTTACCTCAGCTAATGAGACTACTTAAGGAGAAGATAAACATGAGAATTTTAGAGCCATCTTTTGCACCTTACTCAAACAGAGGGTTCACTGTGCCTAAAAAGAATGGGAAACTAAGTTTTATTCAAGATCTCCAACTTGTCAATAAAGTCACCATAAGGAATGTAGGAACAGGACCCATTGTAGATGAGTTTGCTGAATCAATTTTAGGACATTCTATCTATTCAATGGGTGATTTATATTCGGGATATGACCAATTCCAATTAGCAATTGATAGTCGTGACATAACCACAATGAAAACTCCTTTAGGCTTAGTGTGAATGTGTACTTTACCTCAAGGAGCGACCAATTCTGTGGCTCATATGATGAGTGCTATGAATATGGTCTTAGATGATTTTATCCCTCATATAACTATGCCATTCATTGATGGTATTCCAATTTAAGGGAGTGAGGAACGTAAAGGACATTACTTTAGACTCATATGGATGTCGTAAATTTGTTCTTGACCATATCTCTAATTGTGAAAGAATATTTCAACGATTTGAAGAGGTAGGTCTCACATTTTCCATAGAGAAATCTATTTTTGGTGTCAACGAGGTTCTTATTGTTGGACATTTATGTGGCCATTATGGTCGAAAGCCATACCCACAAAAAGTTGATGCCATTACCAAGATTTCTGAAACATGTAACAACGCGAGTGAGGTACGTAGATTTCTTGGTGCTTGCATCTTTTATGTTATTTGGATCCCACACTTTGATCATGTTGCTGCTTGTCTCTATGACTTGTTGAGGAAGAAACGAAAATTTATTTGGACTAACAAACACACTCAAGCTATGCACAAATTGAAGAAATTATTGCTTGAAGCTCCCATCCTTAAGCGTGTAGACTATTCTGCTAACAAACCTATTATATTGACTATTGATACTAGTCCTATTGGTATAGGTTGGGTCATAAGTCAAGATGATAGTGAAGGGAATTACATTGCATTGCATATCCACATCACTTGAGTAAAAAAAAAGGCAAATGATGATTTCTCTACTTGTGTAAAATGGTATCTTAAGTAATAATTTATCTAGTAAGAAATCGGTTATAATCTCGGATTATGGAAAAATAGGACATGTAGATTTGGAGGTTTATTTTGGTGGTATGAATTTCATATATAAACATGCATATGTATCCTGTATCAAAAGCATAATTGTTGAAGTCCTAGCTCCTGCTATTGCATGTTTCTACATCTTTAGTCCACCTCACAACACTTGTATTGGAGTTTAAACGACTATTCTCCGTCATAAAAAATGGTTGTACCTTGTATTGGGGTTTAATTTTTTCCCGTCATCAAAAAAAAAAGAAAAAAAAAAGCTACATGTTACCAGGAAGTTTACACTTTCTTCCACCCCAAAAAAGTGATCGTAACCATAAAGTTGCCGAATCATCATCATCATCATCAAAAAAAAAAAAGAGAGCAAGCCAAAGGAAGATAAAGAGGCATAGTAGAATAAGTCACGGGCTATATAGGCAGATTTATGCATTAGTGGAGTTTAGTTAGATTTCCTTGCATGTTATTAGAGAAAGAGCATATTCATATTTATGTAGGAAAGAAGTTGATCTAAAATAAGCTAAAGATGAAAGAAGTCTATTGAAAATCCTAAATCTTTGTTTATAATCCTATTTAAGGTAGATTGCTTTATGAAGAAGGTACAATTTTTTCTTCAAGATGAGAGGCTGATGCTTAAAACGACTCAATACATCCACTTCCACTTCATATTGATGCTTGTTTGTTTTCTTTCTTGTTGTCAATGTTGCTTGTTCATTTGCATATATGTTGCCTATTGGTTCATGCATATTCATGTTGCGTGTTTCAATTCTTTCTCTCATGCAAATTTTGCTTCATGTCCCGTTACCTACTCATTCATGCATATGATCAATTTTTCCTTCCATGTTTCTTATGTTGCCTATAAAAGAATTTTATGCCTGGAACATCTTGTGTTTCACAGATACTAGAGTGGCGCTTCCGGAGGAATCGCAGGTTTAGTGGGGGTGAATGTCGTCGAGATTTTCTCTCCTCTCACTCATGAAGGCCTACAGGAAACACATTCGGTGAAGGTGGCCAGAATTCCCCGAGAAGTCCAAGATGCATCAAGGATGTCGAAGGGAGTTCACATGCAAACTTTGGAAGAAATCGAGCAAATCTAGGCTTTGGAAATTAGGGCAAAAATGTCAATCTCTCCAAATCACATGAAAATTCATATACTTGTAAATCCTATCAAAGGGAGTCTATAGTCTGAATTTCACATGAAAGTGGATTTTCGCCATGTGCATTTTGTAAAAAATGTAATTTTTCCACTTGCACCCTATAAAATCTTGTATAGGAAATTTTGTTAGCCATATGGTTTGGCATGTATAAAGACCATATGAGGCTACATATTTGTACAAAGTTTCAAGGCTATCAGAGCTTCTTAGACACCTTAATGCCACCTTGCAAGCTTCCAAATGTAGTAAAACTTGTACAAGGGAGATTCAGATGGGAGTTTTTTCTGCATATTCCTAAAGGAGGCCTTTCAAAACATAGCCCTACAAAATTTTATCTTCATCAAAGGATATTTGAAGGGTCAAAGAGCACAAAGTCCAGTTTTCAAGGTCAACACAGTTTTCTAGTTTAAGCAAATTGAAGGGTTGAAGGGCTGCCACATGGTGAAATCTGATTGAGCCATGTTGTACGATCAAGATGAGCTCATATTCAAGGGTGTAGATGAACTTATGCTTAAAGCAAGGAGAATCCACGAGTTTTTTTCATCAAAGAAGACTTTTTTGATAGTTAAAGATCAATAATGCAACTTTTCTCTAAAAATAGTGGCATATCTTATCCAAATTGATGTCAGCACTGATTCGACGGTCCAGGTCATCCCCAGATCCAATGGTGGAGAATGAAGGTGCCTAAATTTCACTCCTTTACACTAGATTTGATAGAAAGAACAATTCCAAGCCATTGATTTGATTAATCAAACGATTGTAATCAAAAGTAGTGATCCTAGAGTTGAGAGTTGATTTCTCTAGATCCAAGGGCCCAAATTCATTAAAAAAAACTATATAGACCCCCCTACAAACTCCTAGAGCATCATTGTGAGGCATCCATAGGGCTTTTTCTAGCTTAAGGTTTCCTTGAGACGATCACCCTCGCTTGAGCGAGTGAGGATCCAAGGTGGGCTAGTATGAGTATAGTACCTAGTTTCAAATTTAAGTTAGAACTCCAATCTAGGATAGGCTCTTGAAACTAGCATCTCTATCTTGACTCACCCTCGGTGGAGCGTGTGAGTGAGTTAGAGCTGGTTTTAATGATTCTTAGACTTCTTTAGTTAGACGTTATGAGCCTAGGCATACATAGGGTCAATGAAGTGGAACTCATCTTCTTATGTGTGACATTCAATTGAACTGTCGTGGTTTGAGGGTCGAAACCGCCTTTGATCAGTAGACTACTTAGCTTGATGTATCACGACGATCTTATACATGTATCTTAATTCATGTCACTTGTCACTTATCTCTTGTCTCTTGTCTCTCAGTCTCTTAAGTATTTTTACATGCCTTCTATTTTCTTATATGTGTGAGAAGGCTCCACAGTATTGCGTTGAACCAGTGAGGATGTTTCATTGAGCTTGTGATTAAACTCTATCATCATAATTCACTTTCATGCATATAATCCATACATACCCATACATATTGAATAGTTTCTGAAAGTGTATAAGAAGCTCCAATATTGGACCATTCTTCCTTTCGAAACTGATTTATATGTAAGGATTCCATCTATTCTCTTCATGCATACATATCATCCAAAGAAGAGTATGCATATGGATTAGAATTAGAAAGTGTTTAAGAAGCTCCTTCAATGGACCATTCTTCCTTCCAAATTTGATTCGTGTGTATGGTTCTCTTTTATTCTTATCATTCATGTTCATAAATCTAACTTGCACTCCTACATTCTCATTCCCATAATCATTTCAACATCTCTCTCTTCTCCACACTCAACATTAATTTCACTTTCACATCCTTAAACCTTCCAACATTCATTAGCTTCATACACCGTGTGTGTGCCACGACCGGACCCCATCCACCCGGATTGCGATCACCTCCACAACGTCTAACTCCAACAATTGGTATCAGCGCAAGTCACCGCTTCATCTAGGGCATTGTCCACACCTCTCCGATCATAGTGTCAAAATTGCAAGAAATTTGGTGAGCATACTTAGGGTGATTAGGAGATCAAAATGGCTTCGTTTTGTGGTGTCAAAATCACAATTTGAGTGACCTTTGAACACACTATCATAATGCTTGTGCATGCTATTTTGTCTTTTTGTTCCAAAGACATGTACACATTTTGGTTCTCTGGTATAAGCGTCTCAAAGTCTACTATAGGTTTAGCAAAACTCGTGAGGGTAGTTCTGCTCAACGTTTTTAGATACAATCATTTTTTTGCATTAGGGTATTTCTAGTCAGTGGCCATGGCTGAAAGTAGTGATGTATTTCATATGTTGGCTGTTGAGGATAAGTTGAATGGTACAAATTAGCCATTGTGGTCTTATGTGATGTGTCATGTATTAGTCACAAAAGGACTATGGAATATTGTGTAGGGTGTTGAAAAACATCCTTATTACACCTATAAATACAGGTTCTGAAGCTGATGTAGATGGCATCGAAGATGGTGATATTTTGTAGATTCCTGTTCGTGTTGTGGTTCCTGTTGCACACACTATAGAGCAAATTTGTTGGCGTGACAAAGATGCTCAGGCACATGCATTGATAGCCTTGTCTATCAAACATGCCATTATTCCTCACATTTGCTCTTGTAGAACAGCCAAGGATGCTTTGGATATGCTTACCACCTTGTACCAGGCTAGGAATGAGGCTCGTGTTGCTTACCTCCAAAAATAGTTGGAGAGTGAGCACATGAATGAAGGTTATTCGATGGATAGTTTCCTGACAAAGATCAAGGATTTGAAGGAATAGTTGATTTCTACTGATGAAGTCGTTCCTAACAATTCACTTGTGTAGCTTGTGTAAGGTCATGCTCATGTGTTTGCTATCATGGCAGTTTTTTATCCATTGTAACTACCTCCATATTTCATTTTCTTTGTGCTAAATTTTCTCTTGTTACCCAAGCTTATTGAGGCATAAAGTAGCCCCACATTAGCAGGCCAACACTTTTTAGTTGTTCCACTGGTGAAGGTGAATAGGAAGCAATGCTCAAAATGTAGTAGACACAAGCATGAGAGGAGTGTTTGGCTTACCCTGCAATGATAGTGAATGGGAGCAATGCTCATCATGAAGCAAACACGAGATGAAGGCTACTCCAAAGTGGGAATGGGTAGGGAGTATAGCTCAATCGAGAGCAAGCATGACTATAACCAACTCGTAGAGTAATGACTTCAAAGGATTTGACAAGGGAGTAGGGCCTGAACCTTGTAGCAAAATAGAAAGGGGAGCAAAGATCGACCATGTAGCACCATTGAGAGGGGTACAAGGGGGGAACTAAGAGCAAGATCAACCTCATAATGGAGGAAACCAATGAGCAAACCACCTAAGGGTACCATAGGCAAGTGGAAGGGGGAGCGTGAAGGCTCAATATTACCATGGCAACAAAACTGGCACAAAGGGGTAGCCAAAAAGAGCTCGGCCCCATAGTAGAGGTCTCACAGAATAGGGAGGGAGAGCAGAGCTCCACCCTTGCCATGACAACACCACGAAAAAGGGGAGCTCGTGAATGAGGAGGAAGGGGGATCTATAGAGGTGCTTGACCCTAATTGAATTCAGAGAGAGAATGGGAGGGAGATGATGCCCCTCCCCCCAAAAATCATGGAGGCTGCCATGAAAGCCAATAGTGCCATGAAAGCCAAGAGGAGTGAAGTTGCATGCATGATATGTGATTGCGACCACCACATTAATGGTTTCAAATTTCAAGGAACTTTGAGGTTGTAATGGAATTGATAGACATCACCCTAGTAAGTCCATCTAGATTTCAAGGCCCCCCCTCCCCCCGATGTGATTAAAAATATACTCGAACAGTACACTAATCTATTGATGGAGCATGACAAGGTTACAACGGAGCTAGCACTTTTGAAGTATAGAAATCATGCACCAGTACCTACCACTCAATGAGTTGAGAACAACTCATTCATAATCCCACAAGAAACAACATGACATTTGGAAAAACTATGCAAACAAGTCACTCACATGTTCATGCAACTCCAACAATATGAAGCTACCCTCAAAATGGCAAGTGAGGACACCCACGTTCACCTCCTAACTTACTAATAGAAAAAGAACTAGTCCAAATCCCCATGGATTCAGTATATGAACAAGAGTATTAACCACAACCCATGATAAGAGGATGCATCACCAAAGAAGGACGTCCAACAAGAGACATTGGCCCTAGTCGAAGATCAAATTTCAAGATGCCATATATTGGGGCAAAGATGATGTATGGAGATCTTCATTCTAATGCTTACCACTTTCAAGGTTTTCAAGAAGGCTAAGTCTCTGCATGTCAACGCACTGAGACTTGAAAAGGAAATCTTGATTTGGTATATGACATGAGCACTATGCCATCAATTAAAGTGTGTTATGCATGGTGTGCTCAAATCAAATATTTGTCCCCATGCTCTATGTAGACATTTGAAGACATGTTTGCTATGAGCTTCTGGGAGTATCACTTCGAGGTTTTCACATCCAATCCCATAAATTTGCTTCACCTATTCGCATGTGATACTCTCAAGTATTCTGAGCACTATTGTAGTATTCAGCTGAATATCCCTAGCACTATCTAATGGTAGTGATTTGAGGTAGGTAGAACCTATATAAAGATTTTGCATAATTTTTGGAGCTCATTAGGTTCACCAAATCAGTCATAGTACTTAATTTTTAACTATGATGGACATTGTGTTTGAAACTAGCCAAAACTAGTAGAAAACTTTAAACAGAGCTAGAGAGCTCATTTTTAAGGCTAGTCTTTTTGGGAGAGGAAGCTTGTAGATTCATTGAGACTTGTTGTAATTGAGGTCATTCTACTTCCATTGATCATATTCTTTGTCTCTACCTTGTGTGTGTGTGTGTGTGCATCTTGAGTACCTTGATATAGTACTCATCATTTTCTACAATGACACCTTCAAGGGGGAAATCTAGTGTTAGTGATCGACAATTTAAAACAACACATAAAGAAGATACAAAAAATACGGTTATGGAGCTTTCATAATCATTATAATCTCCATGTGAGGAGCTATACAAAAAATATACATTAGAAGAAGGTGAAATCCCTAAACAAATTAGTGGTTATATGGTAAAAAAGTATCTTACCCTTCACTATTGACGTACTAGAGTATTACAACTTCGGCAAATTTGAGGAACATTGCATAAGAGAAGAGACGTAATTCCAAGCTTGAGGGAAAACAAGGTGAGATGGATACAAATTAGACACGGAGAAGGAATCCATGGCAAAGATTGTGTAGGAATTTCTTATAGGAGGTCTTGTATGTCATGATAACCACAATACCAAACATCATATTTGTAGTTGATCTACTTAGCAGGTACAAATTATATCCTCACAAGGATAATTAGAAGACACTCAAATTGACTACTTACTTTGCTTTTGAGTGTAGATAATTATAGAATTTTATGCTTAGCTAGATATAAAATATTTATTATGAGTTACATAGAACATGACTACACTAGATGAGTTATACATATGATATGTTATTTATTTTATAGAGAATGTTACGTCTTCAAATTTAGAATTTGATAATGTGTTTTGATCTCAACTACTGAAATTGAATATGTTATAGCTAATGAAGAATGTAAGAAAGGAATTATGCAAGAGATTGTTAGAGTTTGAGGTCTACGGTAGCATGCAAACAACACAAGGAAAAAGAAGAAGCTTGGAGTACAACACACAATATTGAATGTATCACCAAGAGAATGTACAAAGATAAGTGACCCATTAGGGTTATAGGCATATATACAAGCCAGGGAAAAAACTTCCTAAAGAGGGAAAACAGTGTTTTGGCAATCCTAGTGTGTTCACACACATCACTACCTAAATATATCAACAAATCCCCCCTGGGAGTGATGTGATGAACAAGGAGCTAGCACTCATGTATAAGGAAGTGCGAAGCTATGTGGAATCAATCCACAAAAGGAAGTAAGCCCAAAGCTTTGCAAAAAGCTTCAAACTTCTCCCTAGGGAGAGCCTTTATCAAAAGGTGTACAATGTTCTCCTATGTGGGCACATATTGATCTCTCCCACAGAGTACCTCTCCCCAACATAATGATAGTGCACCTCAATGTGCTTAGTGCTAGCATGGATCATAGGGTTCCTCGCAATTGCTAATGCGCTCTGATGGTCAGTGAAGATGGTGATTGCAAAAGACTAACCAACACCCAAATCAGCCATAAGGCGCTTGCGCCACACACACTCAACAATCACTGTGAACGCTACCCTATAATCAGCCTCACAATTGGAAGTGGCCATAGTAGGCTCCTTCTTGCTATAAAACAATCCAAGTAGCAAGGTACCACTCAAGTAGGGAAAGATGTGCTTGATTGTCTGTCAGTGCTTGACACCTGGGTAATGCATAAACCTACACATCTGTGAGACAACAAACTAAAAATCTCTCAGAGTAATGCATAAGTAAATCAGGCATCCAATAGCTTTCTAATAGAGAACAATATCAAATGCATCTCTAGCATCATGAAGACTCAATCGTAAACCTGTTTCCATAGGAGTGGCAATAGGTTTGTAGTCTTCAAGGCCAAAACATTGCAATAATGTGTCAATATATTTTATTTGACACAAAGCTATTTTGCCATTAACTTGCATAAACTGAATGCCCAAATAATGATGCAAATGCCCCAAATCTGACATCTCAAATGAGGAATGCAAATCAGCCTAAGCAATATGCTTCTCATGAGGATCAGTGAGCAACATGTCATACACATAGACAACAATGATCAGAAGCACATCATCTTCATGCTTAACATATAAGGTGCTCTCAGTTGGACTATTCTCAAAACCATGTGCAATCAGGTAGGCATGTATCTTTTCATACCAAGCACGTGGTTCTTACTTCAAACCATATAATGCCTTTTTCAACTTGCACACTTTGTTTTCATGCCCTTTCTGCACAAAACCATGGGGCTGAAAAACATACGCTTCTTCATGCAAATCACCATTCAAGAATGCAGTTTTAATGTCCAAATGATGTATATTCCAACCATGATGAGCTGTACGTGCACATATGCTATGAACAATAGTCATTCGGCATGCAGGAGCAAAGGTCTCATCAAAATCCATGCCTCTTTGTTGAGCATAAGGGCCTTTGCAACAAGCTTAGCCTTATACATTTCAACTGTTCCATCAGGCTTACACTTTAGCTTGTATACCCGCTTTGTGCCTATGGCCTTCTTGTCAGGAGGCAAGTCACGTACAAACCAGGTACCATTTTTCATAATAGCATCATATTTTGATTGTAGAGCAGCCATCCAATTTTCTGAATCCTATGCTTCATCAAACAAAACATGCTCATTCGCATCACAAAGACTAGAGGAAGCCATAGCATAGCAATCTGATGCAAAAGAAGCACTATGAGAGCGTGAACAAGTACGATATGGCAGAGGTGCATCTAATTTGTTATCATGTGAAGTATGCACCAACCATTTTGGCATAGTTTTTGCCTCCTCAATATTAGCTCTCTCACCCACAACTGCATCATATAAATCTGCATTAGAAATGGAATGGTCTACATCATCACATAAAACCTATAAAGGTTGAGAAATTGCCTCATTTGGACCGACACTAGACTGTCCACCTGTAAAAAGAGGCAGCAAAGTGTCATACATATCTTTGGAGCTAACTGATGTCTCCTTAGCACATGAAAGCAATGGCTGAATAACATCTTCCACAAAAACAACATCATGACTAACTGAAATGCATTTAGTCTGGAGATGATACAGATGATGGCCTTTGCTTTCAGAATTGTACTCAACAAAAATACATTTCACTGCTTTATAATCCAATTTCACGCATTGTTGTTTAAGCACTAATGCATATGCTAGACAACCAAAGACATATAGGTGAGCAACAAATGGCTTGCGACCATGCCAAGCCTCATATGGAGTGATAGATTGCAATGCTTTAGTGGGACACCTTTTAAGTACATATGTTGCACACATAACAACCTCAAGCCAGAAAATATGTGGTAAAGCTTGACTCGTGACCATACAGCTCACCATCTCCATGAGTGACTTGTTCTTCTATTCAACAATTTCATTCTATTGAGGTGCATACGGCACTGTACATTGATTTTTTATCCCACATTCAACCAAAAATGCATTAAAATTGGAAGATATGTATTCCCCCCCTTGACCAGAATGGAGGGTGCCCATTTTACATGCTGACAAATTTTCAGCCAAATCGAGAAACTATTTGAATCGCATAAACACTTCAGATCTTGCTTTCAATTAATATGCGCATGCATGCTTAGAAAAATCATCAATGAAAGTCACAAAGTAAGGATAGCTCCCAAAAGAAGGTGTGTTCATAGGCCCACATACATCTTTTGGGGAGAAGGAACATTGCATTTTGCCCAAAATATAGCCTTCACATACATATTTACCAGGCCTCTCAAGTTTGGGCAAAGACGAGACCATTTCAAACTTTTGCAAGCATAGGAAACTAGCAAAATTCAGATGACCAAAGCATGCATGCCAAAGCTTTGCATCAAACATGGCCTTAGAATCTTGAACTACACATGTTGAATCATTCATGGATTTTGCATAATCTATGAGCTTATACAATGCACGGCATAAAATGCCAGAAGCAATAATGATGTTGCCATTTGACAGATCATGAACTGTACATATGTCATCAACAAATTTCACAACCAAGCTGATCTTGGCTAATGTTGAAACTATTAATAGATTTTTCTTGATCCCTAGCACAAATAAAGCATCTAACAATGTAAAAGAACTACCATCAGTAGTAGTCAGAATGATCTTATGAACTCACATAACACGATAGGAGGAGTTGTTGGCACATGTGATAGTATTCTCTATAGGCACCGGCTCAAGTGAAGTGAAGAAATTGCGTTGCGAGATAATATGTTTGGTTGGCTCACTATCAAAGTACCAAACATCTGAGTCTACTACATTCATACAAAGTTCATGAGAAGATGGGTCATAACTACAAACAATAGTAAATGCCCATTCTTCATTCTGCACAAGATTCACAAACTCTCTATTTTGGGTGTAGAGGCCTCTCCAACAACCATGAGAGGTTTACATTGGACATATACTTACAAACCATGCAAGAAGGCATAGTGAATTTATCGCTTAGCTATGGACATACCCTAACACATACCCAAATTTCTCAACAACAATCAAAGTGAAACTATGTTGGCTAATAATCAAGTCTACCAACTCAACATCAAGCACATAAAGTGTGGTACAATTTTGGCTTCATCATTATCAAGAAGGTCTAGGAAAGAAGAATGTTTTCCATGCGTTGGAATTTGACAAAGCCCCTTGTTTAGGATTGGTTGAGTCACTATCTTCAACTGGTGGATGTTACTTGGAGATAGCTTAGAATACCTCGATGTTACTTGGAGATGGCTTTCTCATTCTTTTGATATTGTGTTGGTCTTTGGTGAAAGATATGGCTCAGTGACCTTCTAAGCCAATATTGTACTATACATATGATCTTAGAACTGGTAGTTAGCAGGTAGTGTCTCAATCATGTAAGAGGTGGTGTCTCAATCTATTTCGTTTACTATTATTTCTCTTCACTATGCTTTTGCAACTGAATGAGAGCATCTAAACCACATACACAGGCAATGTGTGCGATATATAAACTAGAAAACAACAATCTCCACAATTCTAATACACACATGAAGGTAGGACAGTGCGGAATTTAAAGATGAGCCAAAAATTATCCCTGAGGATCAATCACTGATTAAAGAGACTTGGATTTTTCACTAAATAGATTTCAATCTTTCAAGCATTACAAGGAGCATGAAACTATGACCATCTGCACATTGTACCTTGTGTCATCAACAAGCTTCAAGCTCCTAAGCTGCAGAAAATCAATGGAACTTACTATATGGACACTTAAACTAGCAAGAATGCTAATCATGGTTATGGCACCTTGCCCCTCCATAAGTGTGTCGGAACTAAGCACACATCATTCTCCCGATTCCACCTCCTTTTCGTTCAAGCCAATTCAAGCTTGGCGTGGATCTGGCTGAGCCATGTACTCTCTCTCCCCTTCTCTCTCTCTCTCTCCCTCTCTCTCTCTCTATCTCTCGCTCTCCCCTTCTCTCTCTCTCACACACACCCACACCAAGTCAAGCATCTTCTTCTCAACTTCTCTTCTCGTGATCAAGCTTGCAACATTTACTCGTTGATTTACATTTTCTATTATATATTTCAGGTTTCTTAATCATCTTTATTCCAATTAGGTTCATCCCACAAATACTTTGTAAACAAAGAAATTCTGAATTCGGGAGTGTCTTATGAGAAATGATCTTGCAATATATAATGAAAACATCATGTCATACATAGTTTTGAGTGCCTTTATAAAGGGAGCAAAGCTTTTTGTGGGTTGTTGAACTGACATATGTTTGGCATATGCCTTGTGTGTATCATTGGGAAAATCAGTTTGTAGGGTTTGAACACTTTTTGGAAAGGACAATCTTTCATATGCCCCTCATGTTATGAGTACGTGTCAAATATATTATAACACTTTTCTTTACATAAGTGGGTTATGAAGCGATACTCATTGGTGCATATGCATTGCACATTTGTGTAGCGGGCGCGTGAATGAAAAGTCCCTTTGCAATAAGAGGGGTGGTTGGAGAAATAGACACCCTTGGCGTCCCTTTGATTGTGAGGGTGGTGCCCTTGTGATGGTGGGGAAAAGTGGTAGGCAAACTCTATTGGAATAATCTAGTACCCTACCATGACCGATGATCTTCTGTGTTCTAGGCAATTGATGGATCGGGGTTTACTCTCATTAGTGTCACTTCGTCTCTTCATTTTCATTGAGTTCTTGGTTCATCACATGAAGACTAGGACTACTACATGCACATCATATGTACATTGTGGGTATATATGAGAGAAGAAGAGTTTGAATATAAACCAATGTGCTGTAAGAAGGCTCCAAACCAGACAGGCTAGAGATTAGGAAGCCAACAAAAATGGGATACGAAAGCCATTGAGGCCTTGTTCATGCTTATTGTTGTGCCTGTTTACCTAGTCATCTTTAAGGTTGACCCCACAAAGGCCTTATCTCGTGTATAGGTTCACATCTAAGGCTATACGCCTTGTGTGTGTGTGATGGAGAAGTAGCTCTTTTGGCATTGCTATGCAGTGTAGGTCTTTAACCTTTGTACTCAAGTTTCCACCCATCATACACATGATAACCAACTCTCCTTTTAGTCTACTTCTCCTTGCCCCCCTTGCAGTATTTCGTTGCTGTGCTCTCTCATCTTGCTTGTATTGTATTTCGTTGCTGCTGTGCTCTCTCTCTCTCTCTCTCTCTCTCTCTCTCTCTCTCTCTCTTTGATGGTGACGAACCAATGTCATCCATGGGTGTCATCGGCGAGCTCTGTTCTGCCAACAAGAAGCTCCATGTACGCTTACTTTACTGTGTGATGGCCGCGCAGTTCATCTACATAGCGGTAGATCATTTCGTGTATCATAACAGAATTGAAGATCCCCTCTTGGGCTGCGCCTGTGAGTATTGTCCAGGACCAGTTGCCTGGGCAACTGCAAGAGCGAGGTTGGAAACTGCTATAGCAGAATCGTATGCAGAGGAACGCAAACCATGCAAGCTCAGGGAGGATTACTATGACGAGAGCGAAGACGAAGAAAACGAAGCAGGCAGTGGAGAGCAGCTGGTGCAGGTGATGAAGAGGAAATCCACAGAGCAGCAAGATGCCTGGCGGCAGATGAAATGGGTTGGCCAGCCGGCGGCTTGCCCAGTGCGCGGGAAGGTGATAGAGAAGCTAGATATACAGAAGAACTTCAGGAGAGGGTATGCATTGAGGTTCGTCGACGACGTTGAGGATAAGACGCACCTGTTGCCATGGCTGCTTGGGTCTCAGATAGACCTCAATAGGCGACATAGAAGGGTGTACATTGACCTCGGTGCCAACAGGTTCCGCACAAGCGTCGAGTGGTTCCTGCGAATGTATCCGTGCGACTTTACGGAGGTGCATGCCTTCGAGGTCAATAGAAGGTCATGGCGTCCTCCGCGAAGTGCCTTCGACGAGGTCAGTAACAGCATGCCTGGTTCGAATGACTCTCTGCTCGTGAGGAAGAAGGCTGGCATTGCTGAATGGATGCTGCAGCGAGTCCATGTCTACTACAAGCGGGCCTCGCACATGGACGACGAGGCTGGAGGGCTGGTGAACATTACCAGGTTCGTGAAGGAGGAGCTGGGGCTGCGGAGGGAGGACGCGGTCGTTGTGAAGATGGACATCGAAGGAAACGAGTGGTCGCTGCTGAAGGCCTGGATGGAGGACCCTGATATGCCATTGATCGTGGACGAGCTATTCGTGGAGGTGCATTACGCGCACCCGAGCATGCGCGCCTTCGGCTGGGACGAATTCTCCCCCATCACCCGCCAGGACGCGAGGCGGCTGCTGGGCGACTTGAGGTGGAAGGGCTTCTATGTGCACGCATGGCCGTGAAGCTTGTCGCCACCTCTCGCTCACAGAGACCTGAACTCGACAGGCGGATCCGCCAGACCTGGCGGGTAATCGGCGATCGCCTCCCCCAAGCTCCACCCGCCGCTTCAGTGTGACCGTACCAGTGTAAGTAACTTGATTTCCCTTATTCCTTGGATTATTTCGAAAGCCGGACGACATACAGAGCATCGTCCACTGCCTTTTTCCACTCAGTCCCCTCTGTGCTGCGGCCAGCTGTCCGCCATCTTGATAGCAACTGTCCCTTTATTCCCTACGTAGTACTGATCAGGAGACCGAGTAGCTTGTAGTGGGCTTGCCAGTTGCCACGTGTGACCAGCTAGCCAATCACGAGGACCCAGTGATTATTTAATAACCACTATCGCTATATTGAATCCAAATTATTAATAAGATTCTAATAATAATTAATTTGTCACTCCTAATGCTTGGGCTTTTAACTCCTGATGTTTTTTGTATGTCCCCACTTTTGTGACATGGCGTTCATGCACATTATTTATCTTACTATGTCTGCAGAGTGGCCTCCTCCTCCAGTCACTCCTATCAATGTCCTTTCTTTGAATGGGACAAAGCGCTGAGGAGGGGAATAGGACATTGTGTACGTACGCTAGAGAGAAATAGAGGAAGGTACCACTCGGAGAGGTAGAGACTAGAGAGATTTACAAGGAAAGGCATTGGAATTTGAATTTTGGGGTATTTCTAAGACGTATATGGAGAGAGAGAGAGAGAGGGGTGTACACTAATGAAGGATAGGCCGGACACATTTGACAGGTCAGGACAGTCAAACTCGGAGTACAGCCTACAGGTTATCGGGATTGTAGTTTAGTTTATCGGCTCGCTTTTTTTTTCCCCTTTTTAAAGGCATCGGGAATTATTTGATACACTGTGTTATTTGAACTCCTTTTCTTTCCTTTAAGATCTATATGTTTAAAAACACTTTTCTTAAAGAAGTTTGTTCTTGTGGTTATCGTAAGTGTCCAGGAAGTAGCGGCCGAGAGTTCGAATATTCTTTCGGATGCCCATCAAGGTTAGGGTTTCAATCATGAAAGTTTGCAATAAAATTTATGGACTGAGGGTCCACGGTTCAATAGCTATTGATTGGTCCGGCATTAGCTCCTATTGGTGGGGGAGAAAAGGGGTCCCTTGGATGTGTGAATTATACTTTTAAATTTGAAGCATAGAAAAGAAGCTTGAAGATCGAACTTCCCAAAAAGAGTTTGCATTAAAGATTCTGTATAAGAGTTAGTGTCCAAAGCTCAAGGGCTAGAATCCCTTCAAGCATAGTTGATTTTTGACGGCCATGTTGCATGTTTTGGCCATTTTAGACCATAAAATTACCACATAAATGTTGATAGATTTTCAGAATTTACACTTAAAATGTAAAAAGCAAGTATTATATTCACATAACCTTCAAAATTGAAGGACATGGTAGACCGTCAAATTCCAATCTTGCCTTCAAGTCATGTGCATAGGGATGGATGAAGGTGCGCTCCGTCTCAAAGATTGTTGTTTCCACTCTTCCATTAACATAAATGAAGGTCTTTTGTATCCCAGTTTTATATGATGGTAGTATGCATTTGAGTATATCTATTGAATACCCCAATTAAACTTGTATTTCATGTTTGGATCACCATTTAGTGCATGGACTTTTGTTTCATTTTGTTCCATCCACTATCTTTACCATCGACCAAGCTCCCCCTTCATCAACTAGACTAGTTCCATCCAATATTGAACCCTTCATTTTCTCCATCATTGTCTCTCACATGCTCCTAAAATCTTCCTTACTTTCCCCTTCAAAGTCATCTAGTGGACACCACAATTACACATAGCTTTATATTTGAAGCACATTAGGTGCACATATTTTTCATTCATCTTGTCTCATCCAGCATCTCTCTTACCGACGAGGCACTCTACTTCGTCAAGTGACCTAGTTCCACCCAATATTGATCCTTACATTTTCTCCATCATAATTTTTCATGTACTTAAAAAAGATACCTTATTTTCCCCTTCTTGCATAAGAAATTCATGATCTACCCAACATTTCTTCACTCTGAATAATCCAATTACGATTTGGTCATCCTTGCTAAATCTTTTTCTTTGGGGATTAGAAGCTTTGCAATCATGAATATGTAAAATCATAACTTTTTTGTTCCTCCTTTTATGTGGAATTGATACAATGACATAATATGCATAGGAAAGCAATGATGATTGACCTTAAGGCTACATTGCGAGATTGTTGCATGTTTCCAAAACCATCATCATTTTGACATCGGGTAGCTAACTCCATGGAGCATCCAAGATTAGAAGGGTTTGCTTAAGATTCAATCAATGTAGGGGTATTGTATGGCTCTATTAAGACCAAAAGAAGGAAATACTAGAATGGAAGAGTTGTGGAAGATCCTTTAGTGGGCCACTCAAGAATTGAAATCTAAGTTTAATCCTCGAGGATCATTTGTTTTAATGGGGAACCTTTGAGGTGCTTCACTTGCTAAGAGAGATACAAAGCGGGGAGACATAGAAATAGCAAGAGAGTGAGATAGAAATATATATCCTATTTTCTTAAGTCTAATGAAAAAATAAAATTACCTATGAGATACCTAAAACATGGATGTGTTTGAGAAGGGAAATGACTCGTGGTAGGAGTGAGGGTTTGATATAAGAGCTTGATGAGGTGGTGAATGGAGAGGAATAAGGAAATGGGAAGGGTTTATGTTTCATAATAATGTTTGTGAAACAAGTGTGTTCTGGTGGTTATCGTATGTTTTTCGCAAGTAGTCGATTAGAGTTGGAGTCCCTTTTGGGATGCCCATCAAGGTTAGGGATTTCAATTCTTAAAGTTTGCATTAAAATTTATGGACTGATGGTCCACGGTTCAATAGCTATTGATTGGTCCGGCATTAGCTCCTATTGGTGGGGGAGTGTGAATCACACTTTTAAATTTGAAGCTATAGAAGAGAAGCTTGAATATCGAACTTCCCAAAAGAGTTTGCATTAAAAAAAATAGATTTTCTATAAGAGTTAGTGTCCAAAGCTCACGGGCTAGAATCCCTTCAAGCATTGTTGATTTTTGACGGCCATGTTGCATGTTTTGGCCATTTTAGACCTTAAAACTACCACATAGATGTTGATAGATTTTCAGAATTTACACTTAAAATATGAGAAGCAAGTATTATACTCACATAAACTTCAAAATTGAAGGACATGGTAGACCGTCAAATTCCAATCTTGCCTTCAAGTCATGTGCAGAGGGGTGGATGAAGGTGCACTCCGTCTCAAAGATTGTTGTTTCCACTCTTCCATTAACCTAAGGTGATATGATCGTTGATTACAACTAACATTTGTATATGATGGTAGTATGCATTTGAGTTTTTGCATCCCAATTTTAAGGGGCTTTCGTGTTCTTCCAAAGAGGGTAGAAAGAAAACATAGTGGGATGCGAAGAAAAAGGTGCATTTTTCATCACTATGCTATAAACATGTGGTGCAAGACGTAGAGTGTATTCTTTCACTGCCATCTAAACCCACTCCAATGCACAATTTAGAATCCTAGAAGATTAAGCTAAAGAGCAAAGAAAATCAAGATATTTAAGACATTGATGGTCTTCTTTTTCAATCAATTTCAAGCATTGTGTGGCTACATGGGCATCATCTATAATTAACTTCGTATTTTTCATCCATATGCTTCATGTTGCCCTCTTTTTATAGGATTTCATAACAAATTGAAGCTTTTGGTGATCCTATTAGGACTTCTCGCAATGAAGCATCCTTTTGGAGACTTTGGACAAGTCTAAAGCATTTCCATATCCTTGTTATGTAATGTGATATTTTATGTAGTGAACGGATGGGCTCCTAATATGATGTGCTATTGAGATCAAATTTTTTTATTCATGTCATTTGTCATGATTACTTTTCCCACACTCATTTATCATTGATGTTATTGATGGGGAGGTAGTGGCTACTAGTCATACTTTGAGTTTCTTTAGCCGATGCTGAAGCCACAATAGATTTGCTGGTATAATATTCTATTGAATACCCCAATTAAACCTTTTCTTTTTTAATGGAGGTTTAGCCGAGGCCTACTCCTCCAGGCTTTAACTTTGAAATTGCAACTGTACAAGGAAGGGCATAGTACCCATGGGACCCCACTTATCCCACAAGAATAGGGGTTTGCATAGCTGGGTTAGACTGCGGTCACAACTATCACGAAGTAGGACAAACGGTGGCCCATCATCCACAAGATCACAAGGTTTTCCATGATAACATGTCCCTTACGTGTTGCCGGTGGGGGTTGAACCCTCGCCCTTGCCTCAAGAGGCGAAAGGCCCAACCACCCAACCAAGCAGCTTGGGACTACCCAATTAAACTTGTATTTCATGTTTGGATCACCATTAAGTGCATGGATTTTTATCTCATTTTGTTCCATTCACTATCTTTACCATCGACCAAGCTCCCCCTTCATCAACTAGCCTAGTTCCACCCAATATTGAACCCCTCATTTTCTCCATCATTGTTTCTCACATGCTCCTAAAATCTTCCTTACGCCCTTCAAAGTCATCTAATGGACACCGAAATTGCACTTAGATTTATATTTGAAGCACATTAGGTGCACATACTTTTCATTCATCTTGTCTCATCCAGCATGTCTCTTATTGACAAGGCACTCTCCTTCATCAACTGACCTGGTTCCACCCAATATTCATCCTTACATTTTCTCCATCATAATTTTGCATGTACTTCAGAAAGATACCTTATTTTCCCCTTCTTGCATAAGAACATCATGACCTACCCAACATTTCTTCACTTGAATAATCCAATTACGATTTGTTCATCCTTGCGAAATCTTTTTCTTTGGGGATTAGAATCTTTGCAATCATGAATATGTCAAATCATAACTTTGTTGTTCCTCCTTTTATGTGGGATCGATACCATGACATGAGATGCATAGGAAAGCAAGGATGATCCACCTTAAGGTTACCTTGCGAGATTGTTGCATGTTTCCAAAACCATCATCATCTCCACATCGGGTAGCTAACTCCATGGAGCATCCAAGATAAGAAGGGTTTTCTTAAGATTCAATGAGTGCAGGGGGATTGTATGGCTATGTTAAGACCAAAAGAAGGAAATGCTAGGATGGAAGAGTTGTGGAAGATCCGTTAGTGAGCCACTCAAGAATTCAAAACTAAGTTTAATCCTCGAGGATCATATGTTTTAATGGGGAACTTTTGAGGTGCTTCACTAGCTAAGAGAGATACAAAGCGGGGCGACATAGAAATAGCAAGAGAGTGAGATATAAATATATATCCTATTTTCTTAAGTCTAATGAAAAATTAAAACTACCAATGGATACCTAAGACATGGAAGTTTTTGCTGAGAGTGAAGATAAAGATCAAGCATGAGGGATCGCTAGTGTAGGTAGTTAGAGGTTGATGAAAAGGGAAAATGACTCGTGGTAGGAGAGAGGGTTTGATATAAGAGATTGATGAGGTGGTGAATGGAGAGGAATAAGGAAATGGGAAGGGAAATTAATAATCTTTTGGATGGAATCTTGTCACATATATTATATTCTTGAATAATTTGGAGCTATAACGTCTTCAATAGAAAGGAAGTTAGATGACTTTCCCAAGATCCCAAGTTGAGAAGATCCTTGATTTACTACTTTTTTTTCTTCTTTATCTAGCCTTATCCTATCCAACAGCATGCTCAATTATTCATTTGGCATCATATTGTTTATCTGAGTGTAAAATTAAGTTTTCAATTTCCTAGGTGCATCACACGAGGAAGACCTACCAAACATCACTATGCTTTGTGTATATGCCAACATCAATTCCCTCATTCATTATGGTCTCTAACTTCCGCTTTGAGGTTAGATTCATAGTGATCTTGAGTTTAAAATACCTTTTTTTTCTTTTCAAAAGGATTGGAAAAATCATTGTTGGTTATGAGCTTGATATGAACCCATAATAAAGACGAAATCTTATTTAATCCCTCATTTTATCTCCTATTGTCTATGGAACTCATGAGACATGTAAAATTATTGTAATATGATAGAAATACAAATCACATTTCAATTTTTTTATTTGTGCATATGTAGCAATAGAGGAATCTCTCTCTCTCTCTCTCTCTCTCTCTCTCTCTCTCTCCCCTTCATCTTCCCTCTCTCCTTCATTTGATACTCATCATGTTTGCATTAATGTTTAGCATGAGAGCCTCATGTTCTTCCTCTCTAGTTGCTTTCATGTTTGTTTTTATCCTTGAAATGATAAAGAATGTCCTTAAAGATATGGAATTTCCTACCCTTCTCTACAACTCTACTTACAAGTAATGACTTCCCATGCTTGAAGTTATGCACATCGAACAAAAATCTCAATGAGGTATTCAATACAATTGACAAAAGAAACCCTTAGCAACGGTGCAAGAGGAAAGGCCCTTTGAAATGTGGAGAGCTCTCTTCGTAGTCTTTGGAAGAAATAGGAAATCAAGTGTTCACATCTATGTTGCCCTTGTACAAATGTAGTCGTCAAGAAAACACATCTCCTTTTGAAGCCTAAAAGGAAGCATGTGATTCTAAATCTTCTTGCTCTAGATTCTTCTACCACATCAAGTCCTCTTTTTGCTTGCCGATTTGGAGCTGACAACTCATTCTTTAATGTAAGCTTTATCACTCTTCCTTCTAACAAGTACATTGAATTTGTAAACGTGTACAAAGCTCATAAAACAGATAAAAGGATGCTTTCTCTCTTAGTCTCAAGTGTAATCATGGTGGTCGTGATCTTCACCATTTGTGGCATCAACAATGTATAGAAAATGATACACTTTGAACTTGGATATAAGGAAATAAGCAGAGGAATTTTTGAGGACGTTGCTAAGAAAACCCATCAAATTATCAAATGAGGAGCTCAAAGGATATACATGAGGCTTTAGCAAAAATCTTGGTTCTTGAGTGTTTGCTTTTGTTTATGAAAGTACATTACCTAATGGAAGATGTGTAGTTGCCAAGAATTTGGAGCTCCTGTCTCATGGATAGAATACATTTTTAGCAAAAAATGCTACAATATGTGGCATTACTCATATTAATGTTGTTAATATTTATGGATTTTTTTTGGAAAAGCAAGATAGATTGCTTGTTTGTGGGTACCTAGGAAATAGATCATTAAATAAATGGATTTTCTTCAATATGGTGAAACATGGTTTGCATGTACTAAGTTTTGGGACACGCTTCAATCTTGCCTTGGGTACTATTAGGAGATTGATCTATTTGTATGAGGAGTGTCCAAAGCCCATTTTGCATTTTGGTATGAAGCCTCAAATCATACTGTTGGATGGGCATCTCAATTCTAAGTTGGATGATCTTTGACATGTTATAGCAAACTCAATATCTCTTGATATTGAGTGGAAGGGGAACCCTGTTCCTTGTGGAAGTTGTGTTGCATTTGGTAGGATGTTTTGTAAATCCCAAACTTGGTGCTCGAAGACAAGGGACATATTCCATGGCTTTTGAATCCAAATTGGAGATATTTATCTTCCTTTTATTTGATAAAAGCTCAAAATACTACTAACAAATGTACCCAAAATCCTTCAATCCTCTATAATTAATCCTATCTATAACCATTTAAGCATACCATGCACGTATGTTTTTATTTATTTTCATGAGAATTAGATACCTACTCAAGATAGAGCAAGTGCCTATCCTTTGTTCATTTTTAGTTGTTTTCATATACAATGTGTGCCTATATATAAAAGCTACAATGATAATGCTAGAGTTTGAGGTCTATGGAAGCACATGAACAACACAAGGAAGAACAAGAAGCTTGGAGAACAACACAATATTTAATGTATTACAAAGAGAATGTACAAAGATAAGCGACCCATTAGAGTTATAAGCATCTATACAAGCTAGGGAAAAAAAACCTCCTAACAAGATAAAACGGTTCTGTGGTGGTCTAAATTATGTTCACACACATCACTACCAAAATATATCAACAAATCCCCCCTAGATATGATGCAGTGAACAATGAGTTGGCAGTTATGTATCAGGAAGTGCCAAGCTATGTGGAAAAAAATCAATCCATAAAAGGAAGTAAGCCCAAAACTTTCGAAAAAGATGTACAATTCTCCCAAGGCAAAGCCTTTGTGAAAAGGTCTACAAACTATCTTATGTGAGCACATAAGCCAAACTAATCTCTCTATCTGAGAATCTCTCTTGGAAATAATGATATTGCACCTCATTGTGCTTTGTGCGAGCATGGAACACAAGGTCCCTCACAACTACCAATGCACTCTAAGTGTCAATAAAGATGATGATGACAGAAGGCCTACCAACACCCAAATCAATCAAAAAGTATCTAAGCCACATGTAGTGTTGACGTCCTCGATGATACCTCCCACTTTCACATGGAGAGGTGCATGACACTTGAGATGATGAAGAGTCTATTAGATAGATATTAATTCAAATTGCACATAGAATTTAGAGTCATAAACCACCTAGCCACATACTCCTTATTGATGGAGAGTGTTAATCTCCAAAAGAACAAGTTTTCCTTGATGTTAGAGAACCTCTATATCAAGAACAACTCAAAACCTTTACCAATTTGGAGGATCAATACTCAATTATCAAAATTTTGAACGAACTGTGAAGAGAGTTAATACTCAAAAAGTCTGCTGCACATAATTCACTCATCGACTGATCAAATGTGTAAAGCTTTTTATAAAACTTTGCACAAGGTGTCACCTATAGTTTGTGCACCTTCTTCTAGTTAAATCATCTCAAAAGACTCAGTAGATCTTGAGAAATGATCTAAACAGTTCACCTATGTCTAAAACTGTACTTCTTTACAGTCGACTTTGACACCTGTAACTTTTAACACATTGTTCTCCCAAAATACAACCCATTTATTCAAATGCTTTTAGCCATAGGTAGCTTACCTTCCAACTTAAAGAATGAGTGCTTGTTTGCTCAAAACTTTACACTGTGGAAGGAGAACTGACCAAAACATTAGCATCAAATTTTGTGCCTATTGCAACTTCACTTCTTCACATTTACACATGTGAATGTTCTTACTCTCAATTCTCTCAGCTTGATCACAATTAGGATCTGAAAACTTGTACAGAGGTTAACCATCTATAGACTTAGACTTGTACAAAAGCATTTCACAAAAGGTTAAACACAGAAGGAGTACTAAGCAAAAGATCAGGTGCAATATTTCTTCATTTATGAGAAGTTTTAAATCTGAGTCATCAACATATATGCACATGTAAATGAACCCATCATCACTTGCTTTGACAAGCAAGCTACTATCTGCTTTAGATACTTGAAAACCAAGTTCCTTCAAGAACTTCACAATTCTATAATTCCATGCCCTTGGGCCTGCTTCAAACCATACAAAGCTCTCTTGAGCTTACATACATCATCTGGATACCTTTCATCTCTGAATCCTTGTGGTTGCTCCATGAAAACATCATTTGAAATATAACCATTTAGAAAAGCATTATTCACATCTAACTGACATAATCTCCAACCTTTACATGCAACGATGGCTATGCGTATCCTGATGGTTGTCATCTTTGCCACAGGACTATAGGTCTCATCATAATCTATACCATATGTCTGAGCAAACCCTTTCACAACAAGTCTAGCTTTATACCTAGACACACTTCCATCTGCATACCTCTTTGTCTTGTAGACCCATTTGAATCCAATGATCTTTTGACTGTTTGGTTTAGGAACCAAATCCCATGTCTCATTCTCCATCAATGCATCATACTCTTCCTGCATAGCTTTCTCCCAATTTTCCTTACCTTTTGCCTCTTCATATGTAGAAGGGTCTTCATCCGCTTTTACCATAGAAGCATAATCTTTAGTAGCCAAAAAAGAAGTGTCATAGCTATACCTTGTAGGTTTCCATTTGTGTCTTGATGACCTTGTGAGTTCTCCACTTCTTGAAGTTTCTAGTTCATCACATTCTGGATCAAACCTTGGCACTTCTTCAACTTCAACCTGTATTCATTATTCTCTTCTTCATCAAATATCTAAACCTTTGATTTACCTTTCTTTTGATGCACAATTTCTTCATCACCTGCATGAATATTGATTGTACCTGCATACCAAGTACCCTGCTCATCAAATGTAACATCCTTTGATACAAGGAATTTCTTTGTGGATGGACTCCAGAACCTGTATCCCATTTGCCTATCATCATATCCAATAAACACATACTTTTCAGCTTTAGGTTCCAATTTATGCCTCAACTGAGATGGCACATATACATAGGCTAAACATCCAAACACTTTGCAATGATCTAAGGTAGGTCTCTTACCCCACCATGCCTCATATGGTGTCATACCCTGCAAAGCTTTACATGGTAACCTATTGACCAAATATGTAGCTGTATTTACAGTCTCAGCCCACAAATAATTTGGACAATTTTTCTCCTTCATCACAGATCTTGCAAACTCAACTAGAGTTCTATTCCTCCTTTCTGCTACACCATTTTGTTGAGGAGAGTACCTGCAAGTAACTTCCCTTTTTATACGTGCATTCCATAAGTAATCACTAAACTCATTAGAGAAATATTCTCCCCCTCCATCTAACCTTAGTCTCTTCAACTTTTGACCTATGATTCTTTCTGCATACACATGATAATGTTTGAATGTATTAAACACCTCTGATTTATCTTTGATCACATAGGTCGTGATCCACCTGGTAACATCATCAACATAAATCACAAAATATCTTGAACCATTTATAGTGAAATCCTTTGAAGACCCTCACACATCTGTATGCACCAATTCAAGCTTCTATGAATACATGAAAACATGCTTGGAATAATATTGCTTATGAGCCTTACCTAATTGACATGCCTCACATTTGTATGCCATATGTTGACCTCCAACATTAGCAAATCCAAGCACTGAACCATTGTTAACCATATCTTTAATACCTCTTTCATTGAAGTGTCCAAGCCTTTTGTGCCAAAGATCTAACTCAGAGATCTTATGTCCTCCATAAGTGAACAAGGCATGACCAACATTACCTTAAATCTTCAATGTGAAAAGTCTTCCTTCCTTCTTGCTTGAAACAATTTGTTTATACCCATTGCTAGGGTCTTCCACAAAAACTCCTTCATTAGTGAACCTTACTTCATAACCTTTTTCAAAAATTTAGATTCTTTGGAATTGTAGGAACATACAAGACCTTACTCAGAAGTGTACTTCCATCCTTGGCCTTCACTGATCCAATTGACTTCACATTATGCTTTGTATTGTCACTTGTTTGAACTACATGATTAGTTACTTTATTCTCCAAATCAGTCATCAAGGCTATGTTACCACTCAGGTGATTGCTACACCTTGAGTCAATGTAGAAGACTCTTTGGTCTTCACTTTGCCTTTCACAAGTTGCATTCATAATCAAGGTTGTATTCTCCTTCTGATCTGAAGCATAATTGTAGTAGGTATTGTTGTAGGATTGGCTTTGGAATCCTCTACCTGCATTTCTTCCAAAGTAACCTCTACTACCTCTACCTCTGAAATTACCTCTTTGATTTCTGCCACCTCTTCCTCTTGAATTAAAGTTTTGATTATATCCACCATTATTCTGATTATTTTGCCAACAATCATGAGATAAATGATTTGTCTTACCACAAATCCAGCAAGCTTTAGCTCCATCTTTATTGCTTCTAGCTCTTCCTCTACCTTTGCCACCTCCTCTTCCTCTTAGGAAGTTAGCTTGGCTAGTTGTGCCTTCATCTTCATTTGCTTGTTGCTTCCCTTTGCTATTCTTCTTCTTATCCTTTGAATAGATTGCTTGACTTGCACTTTTATCACCTTCACCTTTGACATCCTGCTCAAAGGTTAGCATGTGTCCTAGCAACTGATTTAAATTAGGAGTAAAATGATCTAGTGACAATTCAGTAGACAAAATGAATGGCTTCCATTTCTCATCACCTCTCAAACTTGTGAGGATTTGCCTTACCAATTTATCCTCCTCAATATCTTCATCAACTGCTCCTAATGCATTTGGAATGTCCTTCATCCTTGTTACATAATCAGAGATGGGTTGAGAGGCCTTCTTCTTGAATGTGGTAAACTCTGTCCACAAAAATGCCTTCCTTGACTTTGTGGTGTTTTGGAAATGCTGCTCCAAAGCATTCCATATATCACTTGCACTTTCAAGACCTCTAATATGAGGTAGCAAGTATTCATTGACTCCCATGTACATAATGCTCCTTGCTTGAGCATCCTTCTTCATCCAAGTCTTCAAATATGAGAGCTCATCCCTAGTTGGAACACTAGGATCTCTGAATTGTGGTTTTTCTTCTTCACCTGTAATGTAACCTATCAAGTCTTTGCTCATGAGATAAGCTTCCATCCTCATTAACCAAGCTGGATAGTTTTCTCTATCCAATTTCTCTATCTAAAGAGAATCTCTCATCCTTTCTTAACCTTTGTATTAAAATCTTCAACCTCTATGAGGAATAAGGTTACCTTTACTTTGAATGAAGTTCCTTCTGATCTTCTTGATATCTTCAGACCTCCTTCTCAAGCTTTCACTTCAAACTTTCACCTTTTGAACCTTCAAGTGTTGATTTTTGTATGTTTGCAATAGTCGGGGTCCTCCTTTCTTCAATTTTGATGCTTCTTGCTCTGATACCACTGATGGAGAGTGTTAATCTCCAAAAGAACAAGTTATCCTTGATGTTAGAGCACCTCTATATCAAGAACAACTCAAAACCTTTACCAATTTGGAGGATCAATACTCAATTATCAAAATTTTGAACAAACTGTGAAGAGAGTTAATACTCAAAAAGTCTGTTGCACATAATTCACTCATCGACTAATCAAATATATAAAGTTTTTGATAAAACTTTGCAGAAGATGTCGCCTATAGTTTGCGCACCTTCTCCAAGTTAAATCATCTCAAAGATCTTGAGAAATGATCTAAATAGTTCACCTATGTCTAAAATTGTACTTCTTTACAGTTGACTTTGACACCTATAACTTTTAACACATTGTTCTCCCAAGTAACAACCCATTTAATTAAATGCTTTTAGCCATAGGTAGCTTAGCTTCCAACTTAAAGAATGAGTGCTTGCTTGCTGAAAAAATTACTCTACGGAAGGAGAACTGACCAAAATATTAGCATTGATTTTTGCTCCTGTTGCAACTTTACTTCTTCACATTTACACATGTAAATGTTCCTACTCTCAATTCTCTCATCCTGATCACAATTAGGATCTAAAAACTTGTACAAAGGTCAATCAACTATAGACTTAAATTTTTACAAAAGCATTTCACAAAAGATTAAACAGAGAAGGAGTACTAAGCAAAAGATTGGGCACAATATTTCTTCATTTCTGAGAAGTTTCACATCTGAGTGATGAGAGAGTTCTTCCTCACTTCTAAAGTGTCTAATGACTCTAATTCTTCTAATCTCTTGCTCTCTCATTCTCTCTCATATTTTCCCTGACATTTTTACTTGTAAATATAGGCATATATGTACAAGTTCATGACCATACAAAAGGTATGTGAGCTAACTATAAATTAATGTACATATGTATACAAGTCTTCATCTTCTGAACATGCACTATCTTCAAGCTTCATAAACCAATATTTTCTTCATTCTTTGTCTTCAATTACATTTATCCAAAACATCAATTGGTGGTTGACTTGCACCAACACTTATACATGCCTTTCACTTCCCTTCATATAACTTATAGTGGTTCCTCACATGAGTGGCACTTGGCACTCATGTGAGGGTTCATATGTCAAGAAGACTAAGGGAGGGTTCACACCTGCCTTCTTTAAGACCTCATATAAACTTCCTTCTCCTTAAGCTCATTTGTTTCCTAAAAACTGATATTGAAAGCATTAGATGGAAGTGAAAAAGAATGTAAATCAAGTACACCCACTAAACCCCATGTATCATAAGTACATGTTCATATCTTCATGGTGTTTCCACATGTCCTTCCCCTTAAGAAGACTAAACATCTTTGAAGGGTACTAACTTGCTCCCATGTAGCACTATCTTCTGAACTAAGTTTCCACTTTACTAGCCACTCTTTATATAGGTGACTCCTAGTCTGTTCTCCTGATTGCATAATATGCTTTTTGGATCATGTGGAATAGATTGAACAGAAATAGGCTCTACTGACTCACTATCTAAAATGAGCTTGTCTAATTCACCCAGCCTTTTCTTATGCAGGATGACATGAAATACTAGATGGAACTAGCTACTCTATGAAAGTTGGAGTTGGTGCAAGAGAATGAAGATAAAAGTCTCCATAGATCTGAACCTAAGGGCTCTGATACCAATGCAAGAGAACAAGGATTACGACCACCACATGCTAGGGAGATGACTCTCCTCCCAACCGAATGCCTCTATATATAGCTCTCTCTAGGGGACTGCCTTCTTGGGCAGGTGGATACTAACCATCCAAGTGTCATCCATGTAACTACATGTGCACCAAGTGTCCCAATTAACTCGAGTTAACTCAAGTGGATGCTTCTAGAAGGCTCTAGATCTCTTTGGGCAAAATACTCTCCCCATGTCCCCCATGGGGATTGAACCCAAGACCTCTTCCTTCACATCCTTGAGAATTAACCACTAAGCTAAGTGGATCACTTATTCACAAGAGCACAAGACCTCGTAGTAAGTCTAAACTCGAGATCATTGGTCATACACACGAAAGACCAAACGGTGTCCGATTTTAGATCCGTCTGAATCGGCCAGACCCTTGGATCATAGACTTACTTTATTACAGTTCGTAAGCCATCTTTCCTATTCTCTTTGGTGTTGAGAACGGTCCACAATACCTAGGATATAGTTTTGGAAAAGCTCCTATCTTCATGGTTTCAGACCTAGAGGGAAATCTAAGATAGATTTTCTCTCCTACCTCAAAGTTTATTTCTCTCTTTTGAGGGTCATCATAACTTCTAGCCCTATCTTGTGTGAAGAGGTGATGGATACTATGTAGAGATGAGATTGTCTTGACAAAAACCTGCTTAAGATCAACCTTGTTAACTTGTGAGTATCCTGATAGGCTCCTTGAGCTTTCAAGATATGCATTTAAATCACCAAAGTACTTTAAAACATCATTCACAAACTTTTGTGTCAAGCAGATATGTTGTGAGTTCAAAAACTCCTTGAGAAACTTTCTATTTATGGAAGAAAGATCTGAGTGTTTCACTTAGTGCTCACATCCTGGAAGCAATGTCCAAAGATCATTTTCAAAACTTCAAATAAAGTGCTAAGAATGCTATAGAAAGCCATTTCATGGATTTAGGATGACCATACACATAGCAATGTGCATATGAATTCTAGGGGGGTAAACCCAACTTTTCATGAAGAAGGTGATATAGAAATCCTGTCGCATATAATCAGTCATATCTCAAGATTTTTGCTTTTAATGATTATGAAACGTTCTACGCATGCTAAGTACAAATCTAACTAATTGATCCAATTGATGGATTGGACAATGAATACTCACATACAAAGATATGACTCTAAGAAGTTGACAGAGTTGCTCAAAGTGTTGCAACATTAGATAGAGATTCATAAACCAATGGAAATGAAGTATAAAATATATTTCTAATGGACATATGATACAAAGGAGGTATGGAGGACTTCACTAACTTCAAGATAGTACAAAATCAACTCAATAAGACTGTGATGATCAACTTTAATCTGTATATATAATATTAGAAGTCCTCCACAATCATCATTAGCTCAGATAACGTTTACACTTCAAAACTTCAACACTTTACTTAGTGAATGTGAACATCTATTTTTCCTTGTAGTTGTGCCTTTTCTTCTAGTTTCAATTCCTCTCTTCATCAATTTGACATGCCTTCATAGTTAAGCTTATTCCTCTGAGCACAAGTCCCATTTTGGAAAGATCTTTTGGTCGATTGTATTTAAGGATGATAACTTTCAAATGAACTTTCATTCATCAAAAACTTTATGTTGTACTCTAAGATCTAAAATGATAGACTACACATTGAGCAATCAATTTAGAAACTGAAGCCTTACCCCCGACTTTTTAGGAGATGTGTAGCGAGACAATGTTCTCCCAATTGGCTGAATGAAACTTCTTCACACTTTGGTAGCTTGTAGTAAACTTTGAACTATTTCCAATGAGCTATAGATTACTGAAAATGGTGGAGATATCACTGAGATATGAGCATTACAAGTACATTGTTCTGAGTGATAATGGCAGAGAAGGAGATGAACATGATCAATGATATGTTGTATTATAAAACAATGTTGTACATGATCATTGGGATGAATATGATGCCCAATGATAGTGATAGGAGTAGGATATAGTTTAAGCCTCTCAAATTCAAAAAAATATCGACAATATGCTCAGTAATTGGGGCATGAATGGCCACGTGATTACAAGTCTCTTTTATAGAGAAATTCTTCACATTTGAATTTGAAATTCGAATGATCTTCCACCTAAACGTTCTTCCAATAAATGTGGAGATATTCTCTCATGCAAATTTGTAGCATATTTGTTCTCCTAACTCCGTGAGTTTAATGGCTTTACTAGATTCCTCCAAGTCAAAAGGACTTTTACAAAAGTTTAATGGTAAAAATGATAAGCAATGGTTCATGTGGTTCTTCAACAATTTGCACATAGTTTCTTCAATGACTAGTCAAGTGTGAAGGCTTGGCATTTGCACCAATAGCTCCCCCTCAAGCCAAACCTCCAAAATGCTTCGTCAGTTTCTTTATTCACAAACAACTCTATGCTTCTGTTGTCCTAAGGGATCCATTCTAGAACTAGTACTCGTGTCAGTACATATTTCCCTCTAGGTGTCCTAGGTTCTTCTAATGGTTCTTTTCCTTGGGATTTAGCTTCTGTCTCTAACTGAATTACGCCAAACTCATTCGTATTGTTTGGATGAGTACTTAAGATGTACATCGTTCCTTCTTTGTCTATGTATGCCTCTCTTTCGAATTTCACCACTAGACGTTCCAGTCCAATGGGTTGATCAGGGTTGTGCATCTGCACCACTTGTCTTCGCAAACCGTCCTCATAGATGCGAGCACCTAATCGGTTGGTTCGGAGAAATTCTAATTGCGTTCTGTAGGGTCCTTCTGGTTTTTCTAAATATGCAACGTTTGACCCTCCTTCTGGTCTTTCTGTGCTAAATGCCATTTCCGATTCACTCGTTTCTGAGCTCTTGTAGGGGTAATTAGTATTCAATTGTTGAGCCCAGGATCGTGCAGTGGTTCCTACACTTGCTTCTGATGATCTAAGGCTTCATCGGTCTGACTTACCTATATGTTTGCCCGATCTAAGGTTCATGAATTTTCTTCCTTGCACACTCAGTACACGCTCAGATCGTCAATGATTCTTTGTTCTTACTTTCTTGATTCTTTTTAAATCCCTTTAGATTCTTGTCTAGATGTATGCGTCAGGAATTCGACTTTCTGTGGTACTTTGAGTTCTCGTTCCGTCAGACTTATGTTCTTTCCCTTAAGTTTTCGTATCACACACCTTTATCTTTAGTCTTAGACTTGATAAATTTAAGTCTCTTATACTTGATGTGTTCCTATCATCGTTAATCCACAAAGCTATCGTTTAGCCTAAGCTAAGAATTGACTGAGGGGGTTGAGTAATCTTCCAACCTCGAGTCAGCTTTGTTGGTTTCTCTGATGCCCAAGAAGCCCCGCTTCCCAAGCTTTATGCCCTTCAATGCCTTGCCTTGAATGCCTTTGATTGCCTTGATAGACCTGCCAAAATTCAATGTTTAGACCAATTCACAATGGATGATCAAGCACCTAAGTATATACACCTTTTAATTTCCTTTCCCTTTTGCCCAAAATTTTTATGTTGCCCCCTGGCTTTCTAGTCCCAACTATGTCAACCTCAATTTAGCTTATCTAAAAATCAACGTATTCTTTATGAAAAAATCAATTGAGGTTACGTAGTACTCGTAAAGAGCTTTCTAACGAGCTATAAAACTCAAAAAACGGACTTCGGATGAAAAAGATATGAGCGTTCAGGCCCTGGGGGGTAAAAATTAACAAACAGGTTTTTCTCCAAATATGAGCTAAGGGGTCTCCTATGAGTCTAATCACCCAAAAATTTGCCAAAAATAGCCCCAAAATTGTCAGACATTGATCCACAGGGATCAGTGCATGTGATCCACATGGATCATTGATCCACAGGGATCAGTCTATTTGATCTACAGGGATCAATCCATGTGTGTGAGGGACAAGGACCAGCTAGCCAAGGTCCCAAGCTTGGGGGATACCCTAAGGTACTTTGGTAGTAATGGGAACTGCTTTGGTAGTAATGGGAATAAGTGTTGCATGATGGCCACATGTTCACACTAGACTATTCCAGATCATTGCTATTCTTAGAGTATATCATTGCTATTTTTGGAGTACAAGAGGGTATATATGGATGGGAGGAGAGTCACACACATCATTCAAGCAGTTTCTAACAATTGGGTATACCACAAAAATAGCTAAAACCAAGATGCAGGAAGAAGCTGATACGGCTAAAGAGTACGCTGATAGGATAAGATCTCCTAGGTCCTTAGAGGTAGGAGACAGAGTCTTTCTTCAGGTACTAGCTAGGTCTACTTCACTGTCCATAGGGAAGTGTAGTAAGCTATCACTAATGTTTTTGTGGACCTTGAAAGATAGTTAAAAAGCTAGGTGAAGTTGCATACTGATTAGATCTTCCTCTAGATTGCAGATTTCATCCAGTGTTTCATGTCTCTAGGGAGGATATTCTAATAGAAGGTATTGTTTCTTTGCAAGAAAGTAAAAGCACGGATCATTCTCAAGACAAGATACTAAATCAAAGATAGAAGTGATTTAGGAATCATGTCGTCCATGAGTATTTAGTAGCTTGGAGAGGATTACCACTTACTGACTCTACTTGCGAATCAGAAGCTCTAGTTCGCAAGTACTTTCCCTCATTGATCATTGAGGACAATGATCTTTAGAAGGGGGAGAGAGTGTCAGACATTGATCCACATGGATCAGTGCATGTGATCCACAGGGATCATTGATCCATAAGGATCAATCTATTTGATCTACAGGGATCAATCCATGTGTGTGAGGAACAAGGGCCAGCTAGCTAAGGTCCCAAGCTCGGGGGATACCCTAAGGTACTTTGGTAGTAATGGGAGCTGCTTTGGTAGTAATGGGAATAAGTGTTGCATGATGGCCACATGTTCACACTAGACTATTCCAGATCATTGTTATTCTTACGGTATATCATTGCTATTTTTAGAGTACAAGAGGGTATATATGGATGGGAGAGAGTCACACACATCATTCAAGCAGTTTCTAACAAAAATTGGTAAAAAAATCAATTCCAAGAAATTCGTTTGGGGTGGACAATCGTGATGGTCTGAGATAATCGCGATGGTTTGGGACCGTCGCGATGGTCCAGGTGAACCGTCGCGATGGCATGGCACAATCGCGATGGTCCGAAGGTGCGAACTGTTGCGATGGTCCAAAAATGAATGATCGCGATGGCGTAGAAGTGAGCAATCACGATGGTGTACGATGGTCCGAAGTGAACCGTCACGATGGTCACAGATGCGATGGCGTGAGCCAATCGCGATGGTGCAAATGTCGAGGTGTCGCGATGGTCTGAGGGTGTTGTTGCGACGGTCCGAGGGAGCAAACTATCGCGTTGGTCTAGCTTGCCACGTGGCAGCGTCGACGCGATGGCATGAGCCAATCGCGATGGCGTGGGGTCGACGGGATCGTCGCGATGGTCCAAGTGAACCATCGCGATGGCTCAAGTGAGCCGTCGTGATGGTGCGAGACCGTCGCGATGGTGCGATCGAGCCGTCGCGATGGCGTGAGCCAATCGCGATGGTGTGACACAATCGCGATGGTCTGAGCCAATCGTGATGGTCCACCAAAATGCAAATTTTTGCAATGCAAGTATGGATTCCTACACATGCAAGGGTCGCCTACACGCTTACGAACTCGCTTACCAAAAATACCGAAGTTGGCAAACCATCGCGATGGTCTGACACACTCGGCAGATCTCTGACAGAAAGTGAAAATTTTACCTTTTCCAAGATTTCCTGATGCACTAGAGCTCTGTACCTGTAGGAAAACTAAAAAACACACAAGTACACACAAGCACAAAAGCTCTCTCTCTCTCTCGCACATGCACAAATGAGGGGAAATGAGGAGAATGGGTGGATATGGTGAATTTTCTGATTTTTTTGGAGATGAAGATGATGATGCAGTGATGAAGATGGAGTGTGGGGGATGTAAAAAACACTAAAAACTAAGTAAAAACAACAAAAAGAACTAAAATTTTTACCTTCCAACGCCACTTCTTGCTATACTCTTACCAGCACACATTCATCCTAGACTCGATCCCCAGCAATGGTGCCAAATTTGGTGTTTCTCTAGCACAATGGTGAGAACCACGTTAAGAAGCTCCACCTCCTTAATGTCAATCCACGGAAGAGATAGGAGTGATATGAAGAACGTGAATGTGAGATGAAGTGAGAGTGAAGGTGAGAAGCATAGAAATGCACACACACATACACACACACAACGAAGAGACAAGCAAGACACAATGGAAGGTGAGAAATCAACTCTATTGCTCAAGATCTCAATTACAAGCTCAAAGTAGATCTAAGCTCACACTGTCCAACCTCAAAAATGAGCTCTCTAGCACTTTTTATAGATTCTAGACTAGTTTTGATCGGTTTCACATCTAGTGACCGGCATAGTTAAAAAATAGGTCCTAGATGCTATTTGGAAGGATAAACGGTGTCTAAAAATAACAAAAATTGGTACGCTCATTCTACCTAAGCTCCTCAAGCTTGAGGACTCCTCGGCTTGCACAAAATGGAGCTATAAATTACAAAAAGGGTTTTTTCTATGTTACATATGTTACAATAGTGATGAAAATCACTGTTGGAGGTTTTGAAGAATATTTATAAAACATAAATCTTTGAAAAATTGATTCAACTGACTCCCTGCTCTATCTTTACATGCTTCCGCGTCTTCTGTGCCTCTGGCTACTGCCAACAATCATCTTCTTTACCTTTCTTGTGGCTTAGATTCATTAGAAGCAATAAGTCTTCATCTCGTTGATCTTCTCAATGATTGTTGAAGTCCCTTCTATTGTCAATTCTATTGTTGTTGTTGTTTTTGTTGTTGTGTCCCCCTCTACCTCTAGTGTTGCCATATCCACCTCTTCCACTTCCTTTTTGGGTCTTTCCATTGAACCAACAATTTAGAGTGTGATGGTTGGTTGTATCACATAGGGCACACCATTGAACATTTCGGCCTTTGGTTTTGTCATGCTTTGGTCATTTATTCTTCCATTTCCACTTGCTCTTGCTTGCACAATTGGATTGGTAAGTCTCCTCCTGATCCTCTTCCTTCTTCTTGCCTTTGAGATTCTTGTCCTTCTTATCTCCATAAAGAGCACTAGTTGAATTACCATGACACCTTCCTTCATGCTATTGTTAACCTCTTGATTGAAGAGTTGTCCAGGAAAGATGGTGAAGTCTAGAGTTTGCACATCCATGATGAGATCATAAGCCATGGTGAAGGATTTCCAATGCTTATCACTTCTAATTCCATTTAGAATTTACCTCATGATGGCCTCTTAGCCAATCAGCTCTCCATGGATGCTAATTAATCTACAATCTCCTTGACCTTGGTAACAAATCATATGATAGTTTGTTCAAGTGTCTTCTTCATTTGGTTGAACTCATTCCAAAGGTGGTTCTTTCTTGCTTTGGTACTAGCAGAAAAGAAAGCCTCTAGGGCATCCCAACTCTCTTGAAATGTCTTACATCCTCTAATATGTAGTAATAGAAAATCACAGATAGATTCTAGTATATATGACCTTGGTTGAGCATCCCTTGCACACCAAAGTGTGAGCTTATCTCTCTCCTCTTGTGTAGGTCCTCCTTTGGATCTTGGAGTAGGCATAGCTTCATCACCTGCTAAGATTACATAAAGAATTCTACCTTGCAAATAGGCCTCCATTCTCATTTGCCAAGCTTCATATTTGTGTCTATCAAGCTTCTCAATCATTGAGGGAAAGCCATCACCTATCTTGGTCTAGCTCTGATACCACTAAGAGAACTTGGAGAAGCTTGTAGGAGGTAGAAAAGTGAGTTGTGAAGTGAAAAATTTTGGTCCATCCAACCAACACCTTTTGTGTAATAGCAAGTGTTTGCGTTCCCTCAACTAAGTCAATTTTATTCACTCTTAACTACTCTTCTTGCAAAAGAAGAGACAACCTAACCAGAATTATACGTATTTGGATTTTCTTTTTCAACCAAATCAAGTGTAGTATTAAAGCTTTGAAAATATTATAACAATCCTTTTAGTACTATAGAAATGAGTGATGATGCATTTGGAATGATTTCACCAATGTTTGTCAATTTCTCTTTCAAATCCTGGATGTGTGTAGCATATACATCTAATTATGCATTTTTAGCCACACATACATCTTCAAGTAGGCAATATGTGCATCATAGAACACTACATACAAAGAAGCAAGTGTATCCCAATCATGACTTGAATTAGTACTTGATCATTATCTGTGGAACAATATGTTGCTTCATAGAAAAATCAATGAATGCATGAGCTTGAACATCCTTTCAATTACATCTAAGTTTCTATTGCATAAGAGGAGATGGCATAGTCACTGTACTTGAAGAAGATCGTGAATCTATGACAAGAGGCTATGTAGTAGAAGAACGGCCGGGTTGCTTGTCAACATCTACTACTATGTTCCATATTTGCTTTGCAACAAGAACATGCTTAGTAATGTAAGACTATATTGAATAGTTGGTACCATCTAGATTATCTTCAACTTGAAGCATGCCAAACAATTCATTGTTTCTTGCCAATGAACCAAAGAATTTAGAAGTAGAAACGTATGAACTTTAATAAAGTTGAAATGCAAGCTGAAATGTTGCTCATAAACTATAACTTTGATGGCAAATCTAACTATGCAAATAGCTTCAAAAGGGGGAAAATTTGAGTTCACCTTGGTGAAATAATCTCAGAGTGCTCAACTTTCTATTTCTATACTCTAGAACATATTTTCACTATTAAAAGTGTGCATGGAAATGATGCAAAGGAACAACAAATTAAGAAGGCATTGAACTTTCTTTGATACCACTATTGAGTGTGTAAGTGAGCGAGGAAGCACAAATAGTACACACAAAAGTGAAAAAGGAGATTGGAGCACAAACACACGTGATGACTAGAAAAGCTCTCTGTAGATAGATGATTAGTAATATGAGAATAAATGAAGTGAGAGCTATATGTGAATCCATAAGCCCAAAGGACCACCACATATAAGCATATCATGTATATGGTGGTTACATGGGGAAAAACCTCTATCCATCACCAGAATAAAAAAGTATCCATGTATAGGGAAATGGTTCACATCAAAACTACGTGAGTGACACATAAGTGTAACACTCTCAAATGGTGATGCTATTATTTCTTTTGGAATTTTTTGTTATGCATTGTATTTCGAATCTATGAATGATTCAATATGTGCAGTTCATGATTTCTCAAGCTATCTTAGATGCAAAGCTTTGACATGAAAATCTTGTTCATCTGAATTTTGCTAGTTTGCTTCATCTATGAAAATGTAAAATGGTGTCCTCTCTATGTGTTGAGCCCATAAAAGTCAGATTGGTCAAAGTCAATTGTAGTCAAAGTCAACTATAATCAAAGTCAAAAGGTCAAAGTCAAAGAAGTCAAAGTCAACAAGTTCAAGGTCAAAGGTCAACATAGGTGAAGTCAAAGTGTTCAAAGTTCAGGTATCAAAGTGCATAGGTAGTGCACAATTAATTGGTTCACAAAGGTAAATTGGAGAAAGTTGGTTGCAGGTTGCAGAGGTATTTCTCTAATTTCCCTAAGGTTCAAGAGTGTTTTTAAAGTGTTTGGGAAGGTTCAGGTGAACCCTCTCTTAGGTGCACAAGTGAAGAATTAAAAGACAAAATGTGAAGGTATGTGAAGCGGCAGCGTACGCAGAGGTGAAAGTATGGCCCCCCAATTAAAATTTTTTGTTTTATTCTAAAGTCACTACAGGACAACACAGGGATTCGTTGGCTGCCCACTTGTGGAGACAATCTTGGGACATCAAAGTTAGCATCAAGATACTCTTGCAGTTAGGAGCGTATGTGAATCGACACTCAAATCAAGGCAAGGACTATTCTTGGAGCAAGTAAGAGTAAGCAAGACTAAGCAAGGTGAGCATAGTCTAAGTTAGGCAAGAGAGAGAAGTGCAAGAGACACACAGTGTGCGACGCAGAGAAGTGAAGTGCAAGGTGTGCATAAAGAGTGACTAAGAAGTGTGCAGAGAAGTGTTAAGTTATTCACCTCAAGGATCCCAAGGTCTCATTGAAGCTGTGTGCGTGCCGACAAAAGGTGTCCATCCCTCCCCTTATTGGAAGCTTGGTGCAAGGTGTGCACAAGTGCAGGTTTGGAGAAGGTGGAGGTCTAGTGTAGAGAAGGCCAGCAACAACAAAACCTTGGGTATTTGGTATTTTGTAATTGAGCACTTTGTGGAATTTTGCACAGAAGCATTGGATTGTATTGTGCATCACCATTGTATTTGTCTCATTATAATCAATCGACAGAGGCTTCCAGTGTGTATCTTTCTTCTTGTCTTTCCCTTTTCTCCTACGAACACTCAAATCCCTTCTTGTCCAAGAATCCCCCAACAAAATTTGGCACGCCTGGTGGGACTCCAAGGAGATTTGAGCATAGGAGAAGACATATTGCAGTAGGGAGAAGCACTATTCAAGTGCCGATAGTATTGCTTCATTGGACTAAGAGGTACATATTCTTATCAATTATCTCATAATAAGAGGACTATGAACAACTCATGACCGCAACCTGGTCCCAAACATTGAGGGTCACCTGTAAGCAAACAAGAAGAAAGGCTATTAGAAGATCCTCTAGTCCACTATCTTCAACCTCATCAATCAAATGCATGGCAGGTCAGGTAGACTTGGAAACCTTACTATGAAGATTGAATATAAAATTTCCTTCTTTCAAAGGCTCAGCCCAGGAAGATCCAGACGAGCATATTAGAAGGTTTTTAGAACTATGCAAAACTAGAGGCTTGATGGAAGAGAGAATTCCTTTTTGATACTCTTCCTTGCCACATTAGAGGGGTTAGCAGATAAATGGTTCAGCCAGTTTGTTGAGAACCATTTCACCACTTGGGAATTAATGAAAGATGCATTAAAAAATCAATTCCAACATGGAAATGCTACAGAGATCATCATAGAGGAATTAGAAAACTTGATACTAGGTCCAGGTGAACCCAGAGTTTGTGACTAGGGCCAAGGCACTAATGGCTAAATTGCCACATCCACCACATGATTTTTTTGTTAAGAGATGGTTAGCTAAGCCACTTCCAGTGACCACCCAATGTAAAATCAAGGAATTAGTGTTGCCCACAGCCTCCATAGAGGAGTTCATCAACACACCTACACGACTAGAGCAGATAAGGCAACAATATGGAGCAATTTCTCCTCAACCACCCTACTCTACAGAAATGGAGGATCCAGTAATCTAGCTAAGGAAAGAGCTGGAGGGCTTAAAAAGGAATAAGCCCCACAAAGAGGAGGAGAATGTTGTTACTCAGTTGAGGAGGGAGATTGCGGCATTAAAGCTCCAAAAGGAGGAGGAAGCCCAAGGAGAGGAATTGACTCAACAGCGACAGGAGTTGCTGGAACTCAAAGGGGGTGGCATCAAGAGTGGACTTTGGTGTACCATGTGCAGCAAGCAAGGTCATATAGTAAGTGAATGTCCTCTGTTAAGTGTGACTTGCCAACTATGCAGGAAAGCTAGTCATGAGGCCCAGGAATGCCAATCAAGAGGAATGCCTGCAACAACATAGTGGACATAAGGACGACCCCTACCACCAGCAAATGTGATGGCGGCTGCGCCAAATCAAGGTCACAATTACAACCCTAGACATAGGGATAACTTTGGAAATGGGCCAAGGAGGCCAATTATTTGTTTCAGATGTGGAGAATGTGGGCACTATCAAAGTAGGTGCACTCTACCAGAAAATGCTCCTCCTTGTAGGAACTGCCCAGAGGCTAGAGACCACTATACTGATTGTTGTCCTAAGAACCAAGCATCTTCATCTGGACCCCACATTCAAATGATTTCTGCGTGCAAAGAAGAGATGGTAGATCAAGTCAATGTGCCATCACCATCTACCAGGGTGGTGCAGCTAGAAGAAATTGAATCTTTTACAGTGTAGACAAGAAGCAAGGTGAAGGCTCAAGTGGAAATAGATCAAGAATAAAGGATTAATGGATTGAACAAAGACAAAGAGAAATCTGAAGAACAAACCACCACATGTGCAGATACAAGGCAAAAAGAAAATTTCATAGGTATCAATGATGCCATTGGTCATGCATTCAACAAGACTCATGAGGAGTTGGATAAGTCAATTGGAGCCCATGCTCTTAAGGAATCAGAAGCTTCTAGACTCCTCAAGTCCATGAAAAAGGAGGTTAGTATTTTTTATTTAATAAAGATGGATGGGAAATTCAGGTCAAAACTCTTGCAGATCATTGATGAAATGTCCATGACAAGTTTAGTGGCAAAGGCTGCTGTTATGCATAAAGATAAAATTGTAGGGGAAGCACCCCTCACAGATTATAAGAGCCCTCGACTAATAGTTTCTATCAAAGGTCATGAGTTTCAAGGAGTTATTGTGGATGGTGGTTCTGGGATTAACTTGATGCCTGAATATACCATGAAAAAGATTGGACTGCACCCTTCAAGACCTGCAAACTTCACTGTAACACTAGCAGACCAATGCATAGTAAAGCCTATGGGAGTGGTCCCTGGAGTCCCAGTCAAGATACAAAGTACCATCTTTAACTTGGATTTTGTTGATTTAAGGTTGCCACAGGTAGAAGGAAGTTTCCCTCTGTTAATTGGGAGACCTTGGTTAAGGCATGCCAATGTACTACATGACTCGCGTAAGGACACAATGTGGGTAAAGGAAGAGGGGAAAGAGTTACAACAGATAATTTTAGAAGAAGGTCCAGACAACCAAAGACATACCAACATGATGCACACAATTGGTATTTGTATGGAAGAAGAATTCTTGGACAACCCAGAAGCACATCTATTTGAAGAAGCAAATTTATATGAAGAGGAAAACATGTTGGTTTGACTCCATGCAGAAGACCCATCCTCTTGCTATGGAATTTTTCCAAACTCAAGTAGAGAGGAAACATATGAAGAAAAAGAGAACATCATTCAGGTTACTCACTCGAGTGAGACAGTCTCAGTCAAAGGCAATAGAAGAGAGAAGAAAAGAAAAGCCGTTAATTGCAGCAGTGATGAAGCTACTTCAAATCCTATATCAAGGGCTAGTTTGTTATGGGTACTAGTATGGATATCATCTGTTATGTCAATTTTTATGATAGTAATTGTAGGGTTTTACAAGGATATGGAAGGAGTACCTGCAAGTTTTTGGAAACTCAGGGTTCCATTGGATAAAGACGCTGGAATAGTAAAAATGGAATTTTGCATATTAAATTATAAAGTTGCTGAAATAGATATACAAAGGATGTAGTATGGAGGAGATAATATTTTACTGAAGGATTTAGGGTGGCCCTATCAAATGGTTAGTACGCCCAAAATAAAGACAAAACAAATGAAGTGCAGTATAATTGGAGATTATGGAGGAGTTTCTCGGAGTCAATATATCAACATCATGGCTCAAGGCCTATCATCAAGCCAACTAAAGATTTATGGATCACCTGGAACCTACAAAATTTGTCCAGGTTGTACATAGCCCTCTCATTTCATTTTGCTCAAGTTTTAGTAGTTTTATCCTTTTTCATGCTTGTTCTTTGAGTTTTTAGCAAATTTAGAAACCCTTTCATAGTCCTTGGCATAAGTACAGTTTTTGGAAATTTTTGAGAATTTTTTGGAATTTTTCAAGCATTTTTAGGGATTTTCTAGCATTTTTCATCCTTTTCCAATGTCATTTTCTTGCCAAATTGGGGGAATAAAGGAAGCTCTCTATGGTTTTGAGTGAGGAAACTGGCATAAACCTATAGGGATTTTTTTCAAAATTTCTTGAGAATTTTTTGGATTTTTTGGCAATTTTTTTGGATTTTTTTCGGATTTTTCTCAAATTTTGGGGATTTTCAAAAAAAAAAGGTCCCCCCTAGATTTTTCGAGAACTTTCCAAAAAAATCTCTCTCTCTCTCTCCCCTTCTCTCTCTCTCTCTCTCTCTCTCCCCTTCCCTCTCTCTCTCTCCCCTTCTCTCTCTCTCTCTCTCTCTCTCTCTCTCTCTCTCTCTCTCTCTCTCTCTCTCTCTCTCTCTCCCCCTTTGCCCCCCTCGCCCCCCCGCCCCCCCCCTCCACCCCTCCCCCCTGCCCCCCCGGCCCCCCCTCACCTCCGCCCCCGCCCCTCGCTTCCCCCCTACCCCCTCGGACCCCCCCGCCCCACCCCCCCCCACCGCCCCCACCCCCTTCCCTCGCCCCTCCCCCCCTGCCCCTCTTGCCCCTCTTGCCCCCCCCCCCCCCCGGCCTGCACCCCGCCTCCTCCCCCCCCCCGCATTATTATTATTTTTATTATTTTATTTTATTTTATTTTATGTTTTATTTTCGTTATTTTGATTTTGATTTTATTTTTATTTCTTTATTATAATTTATTTATTTATTTTATTTTTATTTTTATTTATTTATTTTCTTTTCATTAATTTATTTTATTTTCTTTTTTTTCCCATGTGAGTAAAAAAAAAGAAGGTATCATTTTATTTTCCTTTATTAAAACATTTTTTTTAATTTTCCTGGTTCAAACCTTTTGGCTTTGGATCGTGCCTCGGATGGCCATTTTTTTCAGAAGTGGAGTCATTTTCATGTATTTTGGCACCTATGGCATCATTGTTTGCATTATTTTTTCCAAAATCCTTTGGTCAAAACCCACATGTTTTGGGCACATTTATCACATGTTTTTATTCAATCACATGGTCCACATGGTCTATTCTCACTTTGTTTTACATTTAGTTTCACAATTTCCCATATTCACCCTCTGTAGATCTAGTGTTTCATATTTTCGACCTTCTCTAGACCCCATAATCCTACTCCCTCACCCTCCCTTTACCCTTCTGCCCAGTCCCATCCTTACCCCTCCCTGCCCTATCCATCTCAGCCCCTCAGCCCTCCATTCCCCCTCCTTTCTACCCTCCCATTTCCCTCCATTGCTTTTCCATGCAAAAATTCCACTTTTGGGTTCTTCTCTGGTGCATGTTCTCTCCTGCTTCTGGTGGACTTGGTAGCTGCTCAGGTGTCCTTTTGAAGATTTGCATCACAGAACTCATGCAAGAGACACACAGTGTGCGACACAGAGAAGTGAAGTGCAAGGTGTGCATGAAGAGTGACTAAGAAGTGTGCAGATAAGTGTTAAGCTATTCACCCCAAGGATCCCAAGGTCTCATTGAAGTTGTGCGCATGCCGACAGAAGGTGTCCATCCCTCCCCTTATTGGAAGCTTGGTGCAAGGTGTGCACAAGTGCAGGCTTGGAGAAGGTGGAGGTCTGGTGCAGAGAAGGCCGACAGCAACAAAACCTTGGGGATTTGGTATTTTGTAATTGAGCACTCTGTGGGATTTTGCACAGAAGCATTGGATTGTATTGTGCATCACCATTGTATTTGTCTCATTATAATCAATCGACAGAGGCTTCCAGTGTGTATCTTTCTTCTTGTCTTTCCCTTTTCTCCTACAAACACTCAAACCAACACTGTGCAAACTTGTGGGACCTTCTAAACATGTATGTGAATTTTGCATTTTGGGAATAATACAATGGTCCTCCCTCCCAAAGATGGTTCAATTATATTTGCAAATAAATTGTAGTTTGTTCATAGTGATGTATGACATCCTATGCATACACCTTCATTTGGGAATCACCTATACTTCATGACTTTCATTAATGACCTTTCAAGGCATGCATAGGTTTACCCATTGAAAGAAAAGTCTGAGGTGTTTATATGCTTTGAACGATTCTTGGTTATGGTTGAAAATTTTTTAGCATGTAAATTAGGCACTCTCCATTCTTATCGATGTGGGAATATCTGTCATGGATTTCTCACTAAGTGTGGGATAAAACACCAGTATAGAGTGTTCTATATAACTAAAAAAAATGGAGTTGCTAAAAGGGAGAAAAAGTCTCTCATGGAAATGGCAATGTGTATTCTCAAAATTAGAGCCTTAACATATAGCTTCTAGCTTGAGGATGTTATATGTGCATCATATGTACTTGACAAGTTCCCACCAAAGCACAACAATCTATCACTCCATATGAAACTTGAAATGGGTGTAAGCCAGTTGTTGCTCATCTGCATGTTTTTAGTTGTCTAAAATATGCATTATTTCTTGAACAACAATGTATAAAATTGGATGATAAAGCATTGAAATGTATTTTTAATGGATACAATTTTCAAAGCAAAGGCTATTGTCTATATGATCCACAAACTAAACACATTCTAGTTAGTCGTGATGCTATTTTTGCGAAAGATACAATTCAAAACTTACGTCCATCTACCAAGGACATATCAATTAGTCTGAAGTAACATGCTAATTTATCTTCATCTTGAAGTAATGGGAACTGTAGCTCTTCAAATGAAAGTTCTCTATCTCTTGTAGAGAGAGATGAAGAAGTAACAAAAGCACGAGACATAGATGGAAGTGATTTTAGAAGTGTGTTTACCATCTCTTCATCTGAAATATTTACTCCAACATTGAGTAATTGATCTCGTAAATCTTTGACCTTCAAAATATGTGTCTAAATTGATTCACCAACTTTTATGCTTGTGTTGGCTAGTTGTCTCCTTAGATGAGCTTTCCTAGCAAGGTTTTTGCTCTAATGGAGATTCTCCAACTCCAACCAAGCCTATCGAGAGGTTCTACAAGACTTGATGTGAGGTATAATATGCCTCTTGACTCACATAGCAATGTATGAAAGTGCTAGTGCATCCCTTGAATCCCATTTGGATTGCTCTTCTGTAGGAAGTAATATGGTAGTAGTATGGAAACCTGATGATGAAAGAGTTTCTTCTTGTTCACTAACCTCCTGTTGATCAGAAATAGGAATAGGGGTTCTTCTAGAAGATGAAGTAGCCTCTTCTCCGACTTGTCTTGGCCTTGGATAAGTGCCATTGACAATATTCCATAAGTCCTTAGATACTAACAGATTCATCATCATAAAAATCCACATTGGATAATTAGAAATTCCCTCAAGCTTGTCTTCATTCTCAAGTCTCTAATCACTCATCTTGTTAAGGGTGTATGTCAACTATGCTGTGATACCAAATGTTGGAAGTGGGGTGGGCCACAATAACAATAATCACAGGTTTACAAGATCTTTCAACACATTATAATTTAATACTCAAAAAGATGATGAGTGAGAGATAAAGAGACAATAGACGAGATTTTCAAAGTGTATGGTAAGCTAGAAGGCTCGCCTACACTATCTATATTCAAATGTCAAATTACAATGTGTATGAATATGATACAAACTGACAATATGTGAGTCTAGACAAAAATAGGAACTAGATACAAGAGATTGTGTGACTAAGAGGTATGAAGATTTTGTGTATCAGAATATGGATAATATGAACAGTTTAGAACTGTTTTACAATAAACCCAAATTATGATTATCTAAATTAGAAACTAGTGAATGAGCAAGTGGGGATAGATGTAGACTTAACTCACAATATGTTGCTGACACAAACTCCTCCAGATGTCTCTAGATGTAGAGCACGCCTCCTCCAAGTGTGTGAAATACTTCCTCGATCTTTTCCAAGCTCTCTTCCTTGAGTTGATTGTAACTTGAGATGATTATGAAGTAAGCTTGGCTATTCTTATATAGGATTATTCAAGCTCTTGAAACGCAACTTCGATAAATCTATGATCGCGGATGTAACTCAAAAGCTATCTTCTACCATGAATCAGTGGTGAAATTTGAAAGCATGATTGTAGTCAAAATCAAAAGAAAAACTCCACAATCTGCGCCTGATGGGTATTGAATCCACGTCACAAATATGTAGGAGGATTTTGGCCCGGCCAATGTACCCAGAAACTTTCTTTGAAGGGAGAGTACTAAAAACAATTGTTATGCTCACCTTTTGACATTGTTTTCCAACAATCTACACCCCTCCAGCCATAGTCTCAGAATGGCATGAAAATTTGTGAGCATACTCAAGGTGATTAGGAGTTCAAGATGGCTTTGCTTTGTGGTGTCAAAATTTTGATCTGATCTCCTTTCAGCCTTAGAATGCACTCTCATAGTGCCTATACACACAATTTTGTCCTTTTGCGCCAAACATATATATAGATTTCAGTTTTCCAGTACAAGTGCATCAAAGTCTACTACACATTTAGCATAGTTAAATAGAGTAATTCTCCTCAACTTTTGAAGATACAATCATTTTTTTGCTAAGAATTAGGAGATACTCTCTTAGCTGATGGATTCATGGTTTTGGGTAGTTAGAGCCACAAATTTCCTTTTTACATCATGGACTGGGGCCTCAGTCACTGATTAAGCATGAAGATATGAAGACAACAAGACTATGGAACTTGGATACTAAAAAATTATGACTATGTGAAGGGATAAGTTCACACATGTAATATAGTGATGAAATTAGGATCCAAAATAGTTCTAGAATTTTTAGAATTATGAGTTTTCAAACTAGGAGCATAAAGACCCAATGTATATAAGTTATTTTGATATATAGAGATAGAGGTAACACGATTATTAAAAAAAAAATCCAAGAAAGAGAGGAAATCAGGGTTTTTCAAGAGGAATTCTAATATCACATTAGCTTATTTCTTGTGATGTTTCATACATCAACAAGTGGTATCAAAGGAATAAGGTCCTAATGAATAGAAGAAGGTGCGGATACAAGAGATCTTGGAAAGTTTCATTTGAAAGTTGGAAGCTGAAGCATCTAACAACAAGAGGCATCAGAGGAATACTTTGGAATCATCATCAAGAATAAATACCTACAAAAGATAATAATTTTTAAACCTTAAACTTATACATTGTAGGAAAAGTAAGAAGATCATGGCAGATCATATCTCCATTGACAAACTGGATAGAAATAACTATACTTCTTGGGTAACAAGAATGGAAGCCTTACTTATGAGGAAGGACCTCATGGTATACATAACATGTGAAGAAGAAAAGCCTACATTTGAAGATGATAGTGGACCAAAGAAAGAAGAGCTAGAAGCTTTAAAGCTATGGCAAAAGAAAGATGCAAGTGCAAGGGCCTATATATATAACACTATCATAGATCATTTTTTACCACACATCAGAGGCCTGGAAACATATGAAGATATATGGAATGCATTGGAAGATCATTTCCAAAAGACTACTAAAACTAGGAAAACTAGCTTATGGTTAGAATTTACAACATTCAAAAATAAGAAAAGTCAAAGCATTAGTGATTATGTCATTAAGATGAAAGATTTGGTAGATAGCCTTAGATCTAGAGATGAAGACAAAGATCATAGATTGATTGCACAATTACTTGCAGGGTTGAGATGAGATGAAAGGAGGAAACATTTTGTATTATCAACTGAACTCTCACTAAATCATTTTGTACCAGATTTAAATCAATTGGTTGGAGTAATGCTACACTCTAGCAAAATTTGAAGTCAGATGGAGATAAAGGAGAAAGCTCTCCTATGTATGTAAAGAATTAGAACGGAGATAAAGGGAAAAGCAAATGATAAAGAAGAATCAATTTCTCAAGCTATTTATGTAGAAGGAAGAGTTAATAACAGAGACAAAGGTAGAGGAAATGGAAGAGGAAGAGGTAATTAGAATAATAATAAGAAGACATGTTGGAATTTTGGCTTGAGCAATCATTTGGCTTATGATTGTTGGCACAATCAACAAGGTTCAAATCAGAATCAAAGTAACAATGATAGAGGCAGAGGTGGAAGATATCAAAATCATTTTCAAAGAGGAAGGCAAAGTCAAAGAGGTGGCTATGGTAGAGGTGGATAATAAATTAAGGACAAAATCAATCCTACAATACCTCCTACTACAATTATGCAAATGACACACATAATGAGAACCACACAACATTGATGATGAATTCAATAAGTACAATAGAGAAAGAAGATATCAAGGTATTCTATATTGACTCTGGTTGTTCTAATCATTTGTTAGGAAACATAGAATTAATGTCAAAGTTAGAAGAAGGCATTTCTAGTCATACAATTCAAATAGGTGATAACACAAGACACAATGTACATTCAATTAGAAAAGTGAAATGCAAGAGTGGAGAAAATTTGCTAACCAATGTTTTGTATGTTCTTACAATACCTAAGAATTTAATTAGTGTGGGAAAAATAGTTGAAAAAGGTTTTCAAGTCAGATTTACAAATGAAGGCATGTTTGTGGATGATCTAGAGAATGAATATAATTAGATTGTTTATGGTAAGAAGGAAGGTAGAATTTTTACTCTAAAAGTTCAAGGGAATATTGGTCAAGCTTTGCTCACACATGGTGAGGGAGTGATTATAGAAATAGACCTCCGGCATAAGAGAGCTTCCTTGATGGATTCTCTGGCTACAATCAAGTGGCCATCACTCTAAAAGATCAGCATAAGACAACTTTTGCCATAGAGTGGGGGATATTTGCTTTTCGAGTAATTTCATTTGGGCTTACCAATGCACTAGCTACCTTTTAGAGGCTGATGTGCCATGTGTTTAAAGATTTCTTGAGGAAAAACTTGGAAGTCTATGTTGATGATCTCTGTGCTCATTCCAACATTAGACAAAGACATATACCTGAACTCAGACAAATCTTTGACAAATGTAGAGAATATCAGGTCTACCTGAACCAAAAAAAGTGTGTTTTTATGTTCACGAAAGGCAAGATTCTAGGACACATAGTGTCTAAGAATGGCATATCCACAGATGAGGATAAAGTTAGAGCTATTGTGGAGCTACCTAGGCCAAAGAATGTCAAGGAAGTACAAGCCTTCATGGGTCATTGCAGTTATTACCGACGATTCATTCATATGTATGCAATCATTGCAAAGCCTCTATACTCTATCTAGTGAACAAACCCTATAATACAGGCAGATTAGTAAGATGGTTCCTCTTACTAATGGAATACGATTTTGAAGTTGTGGTTAGGAAAGGTAGGACTCACCTTAGGGCAAATCACCTTTCTAGACTAACTTCAGGGGAGTCCCCTTAGGGAGTATCAGACAAACTTCCTGATGCTTACTTGTTCAACCTAGAAGTAGTGCTTGAATGGGCCATTACGATAGTGCCTATTTTGACCTTTGGACCTAAACATTATGTTATCAAAACCAAAGATAATGAAAGTGGTGAGATCTCAAAAATATCGCCTACTAGCAGGCATCATATATAAGCACACCGATCAAGGAATACTCGCTTGTTGTGTAGAAGAAGACAAGCACGCAAAGTGTTTGCAAATAGCACATGTAGGTGCACTCCAAAAACATTACTCCAAACATAGAACCCTACAGACCCTACAACGATTAGGTGTGTATTGGTCAACTATAGAAGTAGATGTCCATAAGTTGTGCAAGGAATGCCTAGTCTGTTGTATTAGACCACCTGTGGAGCATGCTACACTATAGCAAGTGTATCTAATACCAAATTGGAGTGAACTATTAGTAGCCTTCCTGAGGACGAGAAAATTCCCTCAAGAAATGACCCTGGCTAGACAAAGAAGCTTAAAACAAGAAGCACTACACTATGCTCTCATTGGAGATAATCTATACAGATGAGGAAAAGACAGTTATCTTAGATTGTCTGTCCATGAAAGTGAATATCTAAAGATATTGGAGACTGCTCACCAAGGTGTGGCAGGAGGACACTTTGAACCAGACCGTGTGATTAAGGCAATTCTATTCGCAGGTCTTTGGTGGCGAACACTTCACATGGATGCACATATCTATGTGAAGAGATGTGATATTTGTCAGCAGTCTTAGTATCCAATACGAAAAGACGAGATGACATTGAAACCCATGATGGGAGGATGGGCATTCCCTAAGCGGGGAATAGACTTTATAGGTTCTATTAATCCCCCAGCTAAGAGTTCACATGTCGAGTACAATATTGTTGCCACATACTATCTCACCAAATGGGTAGAAGTAAAGGCCACAACAAAGAATGATGCTCAGACGATGGCTAAGCTCTTATTTGAGAATGCGTTTACCAGATACGGGTTACCAATAGAGTTAGTAAGTGATAGAGGCACACACTTCTTGAATGAATTCATTGAAAACCTTCTCCAAGAATTCTTGGTGATACATAAGAATTCTGCCCCCTATCATCCACAAGCTAACAAACAAGCTGAGAGCACAAACAAGATACTATGTAATGTATTGCCTAAATTGGTGAATAATAAATACTCTGATTGGAACAAACAGCTACATCATGTTGTATGGGCATATCGAGTTGCCTATGAAATGGTACTCCAAGCCACACCCTATCAAATGGTATTTGGCCAAAATGTAGTACTACCATTAGACTTCTTGATACCCACACTGAAAGTAGCACAGGAGCATAAGTGGACAAGCCACCATTTCGCTTCAAGGATCTTTGATCTTGAATGGTTAGGTGAAACAAGACTAAGAGTAGATGCAAGAATATACGTGGCCAAGAAAAGGCAAAAGGCTTACTTTGATGCCCACGTGAAGGATGAGGGCTTGAAAGTGGGAGATTTAGTCCTAGTGTACACCTTGAAGCAACATGCAAGAAAGCTAGAGAAGCGAGGCTATGGACCCATGATTATTAATAGAATATCAACGAGTAAGGCAGCCCAATTAGCCACACTAGAAGGTGACATCCTACCTAGCTACATCAATTGGTATAGAGTCAAATCAAGAACCCCTAACAAAGGAGATGCTAAATCAACTCAACATTGTGAAGAAACGTAAAGAAGAAGAAAAATGAGTTCGAGAAGAAGCGCAAGTTGAAGCTTTGGAACGCATCCAATGAATGAAATTGAGAAGACAAGGTGGAGATCAGCCTAAGTCTCACGCTCACGAAGCTCCAAGATATCACATGGCCATGTGGAAAGCTTCGGGTGTAGGATCCCATAGAATAGTTTACCGAAGACCTTTTGTGACCCTAGAGTTAGGACAAGGAAAGAGTGCAAAGACCATAAGAGCTTTGATTGATTCAAGAGCAACCACGAGTGTAGTTCAACTTTCTTATTGTCAAGAATTGCAATAAAAAATCAATCCTATAGAAACATATCTCATAGGATTGGGAGGTTTGGAAACCCCTTGCATGGGAAAGGTCGAACTTCCCCTCTACATTCAAGATGTTCTAATGACAACCAAAGTACTAGTGTGTCAAGACCAGGATCTCACCAAACCTCTCGTTTTGGGTCAAGATTGGATCTATGATCGTGCAGTCAACCTAAACCTCAAAAGTGGACTTCTTCAGGTCTAGGTAAATCAAATCACATCACAATTGAATTAGGAAACCTAGCACTCAAGGAACTAGGAACGATACCCACTCCTAGTCCTTCCAAGAACACACATGATGATAATGATGCTATTCTTCTCCATAGTTCTATGGTGTAGATGATTGTCACTCTTGAAGGAGGTGCAAAAGCCAATGAGGAACTCCCTTCTTTTCCAAAGAGGATCCTAGGAAAACAAGTCGGGCAACACAAGACACAAAGGAAGTTGATAATCAAGAAGCATGATCAATGATGTGTGCAACATGAAGTACCTCATGGAATGAAGCAAATTTGGATACACAAGGGTGGACAACCCTCTGCTCTGGTGATAGGATCTCACAGATGTACCAAACAAACTATTCAATCAAGGACTACAATGAAGGATTATCTTAGGCATCAATCTAGATGGACCATTTCTATTTGGGTCCCAAAGTGATCAATGAAGGCTATCCCCAATGCTAGACAGATTTGGGTGCCCAAGGCCTACTTACGAGCTCAAATAGCATCACCTCAACTCACAAGATTTAATCAACACTTACAGACACTCATGGCACAAATCACAAGGCAAATATCTACATTCCACTCTATCACATCTCCGATCACACCTAGGAATATCTAGAAATGGGTAACCAAAAAGTCCCAAATCCAACACGATCTAATCCAAAAACCTTTACATGTCATGACTACCAAAAGCTACCATCCCATGATAAAAGTTTGGAGAATTAAACCCTATATCAAACCCTTTGACCCAATTTTGTAAATCAAACCACCCTGCAGTAGATGCATTCTGAGTATAGTGCACATACAAAGTATGCATCTAGGGGAATCACTAACCTACTAACCAATATTCACACAGATCATGAACACTTCACCCACTAACCCCTAAAAACTTTGGGTATCATGTTGGTATTGTAGAGGGAACACCATAATATCATGTTTCCTAGGCAATGCTAATATGCTTCTCTTCTTCAACAGATAAGCATCAAGAACTACAAGCAATATCATGGTAGAGATAGTAGGCCCCAGCTCACAGGCAAGAGTAAGTCAAACAAGAGTTAATATGGATAATCTACCTATTGAAGTGCCACCAATTGAATGGTCTGTAGAGATGTGACACCTACAGCAAATACCCATACCAGACCCTCCCATAGGAATGTTCATGCAAATTCTCACTAGTTCAATGGCATGTCAGGGCCCTTAGGAGAGGTGAAGTACATATGGGAGTCCAAGTGTGAGTATGATAGGGCATGGGTACGATTCCAATTCTTTTCTAAAGAGTTTGAGACCCTCCAAAACACACCAGAACTTCAACACATATGGAAATATGTAGGGCTGGTGGAATACTTTGAGGAACCCTTACCAAAACCCGATTTTTTGTGTTGTTACTATTTGGTATCAACATTATAGGCAAGTGAGGTAAAGGATTGACCAGGAACAATCATCATTCCTTCTTTATTGGGCAACAATGAGTTGAAAAAGTTTTAACTCACCCTCGAATTGGTAAGAGATGCTCTGAACATGCATAGCACGCATGTGCCCTCTGAGAAGGATGCTTTGATACCCGATAACATGAAGAATAGGAAATTGCAAAAGTTGAAAGATATGGTGGTACTCACACCAAATTTTTCCATCCCTCTCCGCATGTGCGTGCAACATTTTGCATTTCTTGGCTTGCAAGATCAATTCACTCAGCCATACAAACGGAACTTGTTCAGTCTTTACTTGCCAGAGACAGGAGCCCTAACCATTAAGCTTCATGTATGGATTATAGAACAGCTCTATGAAGCTAATAAAAGGTCCTCGAGGAATCTAGTGGTGAATGGATATTGTGCAATAATGCACATCATTTATAGATGCTTATCATACAATGTACCCATCCATTGCGCTTTGACCTACTCACAACTACAAATATTTAAAGGATGCAAAACTTCCACACATTAATCCAAGCAAATGAGGGGCTCAATTCCATGTATCTATACACGAGAAGCTCTTATGACTCTGGAAGTCTCACCACCATGGGATGCCATAGTGCCTCCCTTTACGATTCGAATTCCCCTATCTAGATGTAAAGGCATATCATGAGCTACCCCATCAGCTCCTCCTATCCCACTGGAATTTGAATTTGCTACCACGGGAGACATTGAAGGAATGAGCACCTTTGATCTTGAATCCTTCTTGCAAAACACACAACTATCAGATGTAATATTCTTTTTAGATACAGAAGAACCTGGCATATCCTCCCAAGGATGAAAGAAATCAATAGAAGGCTTCCATGCACAATGGGATGACAATCAATAGAGAACCCTATCCCAACAACTAGAACGACGAGAGGGTGAAGAGGAGATAGAAGAAGAAGGAGAAGAAGAAGAAATGATTGAAACCCCAGCCTACATTGCAAAACTCTGTAGATTTTACCAGATTATGGAAAAGGTGTGGGCACAACAATTACTCTCTGAACAGAATAGCAGAATGCTCATGGTGCAGCTCTTAGAAGAGGCTGGTGTCGACTCTGAATATAGGGAAAATCTACTATATCTAGAAAAAACCAATGGCATAGTGGAAGCCATATGATCCACCTTGCAAAGGCCTCCCATTCAATATGATCCACAAAGATTCCAAAGAAGACCATGGTTAGGCAAAAACATTCAGATTCCCATCACCAATGTGGAAGAAACTACCACTGCATTTGAACCAATCGAGACAACCTTCCAAGCAGTTGGGACTCCTGGCCACGAACCCACGGTCATCCATGAAGAATCAATAGAACCATTACCTCCAACAACCCGACCATCACCTCCTCGAACAAAGACCGTAAATATCATCTCGACTACTAACCCCATAGAGCAAACCTTCATCTTCTGTAGTCCCACTTCTAGTTCGACTTTTTTTTCCTCCTTAAACAACCCTTTTTATCATACCACCACCATTACAACCGAACCTCTCATGGAACCTGCCTTAGGACATCTAGCCTCCATGGCCTCAGTCATAGGCCACCCAGACATGAGATCAACATTTCTAGGTTTCCCTATTTTTGAACCTTCATCCATGGCATTCCCACCTCCAAGCTCTTACATTCCCACCTCCATCCCATGAATCCTTCAACCATTCAAGGCTGCTTTCTCGAGAATGTTCCAGCCCATGTCTCAACCATTTCCACCATTTTCGTTCTCAGCACCCCTTCACACTTATTCACCACGATCATACCCACACCACCTACCATTCCGATGTATATGGTAGACATCACTCTCACCTCCACGTCTGACATCATGCACATTTCACCACCCACAACACCTCCCCCACCGCCAAAACTTCCACCATCCCCCATTCCCCCACCACTAACTTCACCTGCACACACATCTGAAGTGGACACAACATCCACACTCCCCATTCCCCATTCCCTCTCCCTTGCATCAACCAATGTACAAACTGCACATTCGTCTGTAAACAATGCATTTGATACTATGCTTCACTGTCTGTCACAACTAAGGATAGAGAACATTCAGCTAGAGGAACATAACAAGAGACTACAAGCACACTTTGCATAATTACAACAATGCATAGTTACCCTGGAAGAAGACAATGAAAGTCTCCACACACAGTTTCACACATTACAGGAGGCCCATAACATATTGGAAACAAAGCCGCAGAATGTAGATGCAGAAGCCATGCAACTAGTTGAATGTCATCTATGGATGTAGACAGAATGTAATTCTAAACTAGTGTAACATGGCATTACTACGAAGCCACCTTGCTGCAGCTTAGGAAGATAACCAACCATTGCAGATACAAAATCAAGAAAATCTAGTAGCAGCCATACAGAGTTCACCAGGGGCACCCATCAATCCATCAAAATTTCAAGTTGTATGCTTGAAAAACATAAAAATCATACTTGAAGACTATGCTAACCTACTAGAAGCCCATGACAAATTATCAGAAGAATTGGATCAATTGAAGCAGCAATGAACGTCAGATGCTACAGCTGTCCTCCCAACCATCATATCAACCTCTTCCACCATTACTGACTCAGAAGCACTGCAAGAACTCAAACAACAAGTGAGAGAATTACAAATGCTACTCTTATAATACGAAAGGCCACAATGCCCACTGGAGGCCCCCGCAGAAGAAGAAACCATCTCAATTCTTGTAGAACAAATGTTTGAAGAGACTATGATCCTCAACCCATTCCGAGTGGACAGATAACAGAAGAGGGCCAGGATACATTTGAAGCGCCATGACCCCCATGGTTAAGATAAGTGGAAGAAATGGGGAGTACTTATGAAGATTTCATGGTGGTGCAAAATCAAGCAATGCGAATCATAGAAGAAATAGTGTTACAATCCAGTTATTCAAACACTTGGCACCCAAACAACTCATCACATCATCAGAACTTCAATTACGGCCCTAGTATGTCATTCTTGTAGATTATAATGCAGAAATATAGAGATTCACGGGGAAGATCCCCACCTTCATGACCCAGTTTTAACCCGAGGACCTCGAAAATTGTCTTTAAGGGGTCACTCATCATTCTCTGCACATCTCCTAAAAAGTCAGGGGTAAGGCTTCAGTTGCTAAATTGATTGCTCAGTGTGTAATCTATCATTTTAAGTGATTTCACTTCAAATCATTAGCTCTCTAAGGTATTTTGATTTACCCAAAAGGAATTTTCCTAATTGCTACTATACTGTGAGCACTGAGCATAATATCTAGCAGGTGTCAAGACCAAAATAGCAAGTCTTTGTTCACAAGCTAGTTGCAAAGCTATCTGTTTTGATCTAATTGTTTGGAGCATCATCTCCAAAGTACATAGGTACTTTATTGGTGTCATTTGCAAACTAAGAGGGCCTACAACACAACTCTAAAGAAAAATAGGGCAAGTACTAAGCAGGGTTTGGTAGTACCAACTCATTTCTTGAGGTGTACTCCATCCATCTTTCCCAATAGTGGTATCAGAGCAATTGAGGTAAAATGGGAGATGGTTTCCCTTCATTTATTGATAAATTGGACAGGAACAACTACCAAGCATGGTACTTGAGGATGAATACATACAAGGAAGGATTCCCTATGGATACATATCAGGAGATGAGGAGATACCCATTTTTAGAAGCAAAGGACAACCTACAAGAGAGGAGCTTGAAAGACTCAACTCATGGTGTGCGAAAGATGCATTAGCAAGGTCATATCTTCTTAACTCTATCTCTCACTTCCTTCTTCCACATATTAGGGAATGTAAAACATCCCAAGAGACTTGGGACACATTATCTTCATACGTTTCTTCTAATACAAGAGCAAGGAAGAACCAATTGTGGATTGAGTTTACCACTCAAAGGAAGCAACCCAAGCAAAGTGTTTGAGAGTATGTGACCAAAGTCAAAGATGTGGCTAACCAATTGGCAAGCATAGGAGAGGAGATTGTGTTGGAGCAAGTCTATGACAAGCCTAAGTATTGGCTTGAGTCTCACAAAGTCTTAGAAGAAGCTTTAAAAAAAATACTATGTAAAGTTCACTTGTGAACTACCTCTTGTAACTTTTGAAGAGTTTACTTAATGTAAAAGTAAGAGAATCTTAAGTGGTTGAGTCCACTTGATCAAGAATGGAAAGAGGAGCCACGAATTCGTGATTTGTGGTAGGTAGAGAATCAAATCAATAATTGATTGGTTGGAGAGTGATTGAGGGAAGTTAGCCTCCCAAACTCAACTATAAATAGATGGCAGTTTTAGTCGTGGTTAGAGAGACCTATGTGAAGACCTCCAAGAGCTGAGCTTTATGCCATATCAAGGTGTGATTACAAGGCACACATATGTATCAGTAAGTCATTGTATTGTACAAGCAATATACTTTCATTTTCATGATTATTTGAGTTCATCTTTCCATGTTCTTGTGAAGTGTACTACTCACTGCCATTACTCTCAGTTTTCTCAGTCAGCTTGCAGAGATGTTTTCTCTGAGCTTGGTGCATCATTTTCAGTGATTTAACTTGGTAAAGTTAGCTCTATAAGTCTACTATATGCTCATAAATTTTCATGTCATTTGGATGTTGCAATCTTCAGTTATGTTCATTTGAAGTCAACAGGGTCTGTTCATCTTCACCTCTCTGTCAGGTACCCGATTTTTTCACTCATCTTGTCAGAGGTGTTTCTCCGTGGTTACTTATCCAAATTCAGTGATTTAAAGCTTGTTGGATTCAGCTTACTCTCTAGTATAACCATAAAAATTTTCATAATCATTGGATATGACTTTTGTTTGGAGCATTTGTGCACTTGCAGCCCATCATGATTGGAATGTACATCAGTTGGACATTAAAACTGCAGTTTTGAATGGTGACTTGCATGAAGAAGTGTATGTTTTCTCAGCCCCGTGGCTTTGTGCAAAAAGGGCATGAAAACCAGGTGTGCAGGTTAAAGAAGGCATTATATGGTTCAAAGTAAGCACCATGTGCTTGGTATGAGAAGATACATGCCTATCTGATTGCACATGCTTTTGAGAACAATCCAACTGAAAGCACCTTATATGTTAAGCATGCTCATGATGTGCTTCTGATCATTGTTGTCTATGTTGATGACATGCTGCTCACTGGTCCTATTGAGAAACATATTTCTGATTTTAAGGCTGATTTGCATGCCTCATTTGAGATGTCTGATTTGGGGCATTTGCATCACTATTTGGGCATTGAGTTTATGCAAGTTGATGGTGGAATGGCTTTGTGTCAAACATAATATATTGACACATTATTGCTGCATTTTAGTCTTGAAATATTGTAAGCCTATTACCACTCCTATGGAGACAAGTTTAAGATTAAGTCTTCATGATGCTGGAGATGCATTTGATGATGTCCTCTATCAATAGGCTGTTGGATGCCTGATTTACTTATGTATTACTCGGCCAGATATTCAGTTTGTTGTCTCATAGATGAGCAGGTTTATGCATTGCCTAGGTGTCAAGCATTGGCAGGCGCTTAGGCGCATCTTTGACTATTTGAGTGGTACTCGACTACTTGGGTTGTTTTATCCCAAGGGGGGATCACTACCACAAGATTTGCATGCTTTTTTTGACTTAGACTGGGCTGGTTGCTATGACACTCGTGTGTCCACCAATGGCTTTTGCTTCATGCTTGGTAGCTCATGTATATCTTGGTTGAGCAAGAAGTAGCCTACTGTAGCCACTTCTAGTTGTGAGGCTGAGTATAGGGCAACTTTCACAGCAATTGTTGAGTATGTGTGGCTCAATGCCTTATGGCTGATTTGGGTGTTGGTTAGTCTTCTACCACCACCATCTTCCTTGAGAGTCAGAGTGCATTGGCAGTTGTGAGGAACCTTGTGTTCCATGCTCGCACTAAGCACATTGAAGTGCATTATCGTTATGTGAGGGAGAGGTTCTCTGCTGGGGAGATCAGCTTGGCATATGTGCCCACGCAGGAGAACATTGCAGACCTTTTCACGAAGGTTCTGCCTAGGGAGAAGTTTGAAGCTTTTCGCAAAGCTTTGGGCTTACTTCCTTTTGTGGAATGATTTCCACATAGCTTGATAGTGCCAACTCCTTGTTCACCGCATCACTCCCGGGAGGGATTTGTTGATATATTTTAGGTAGTGATGTGTGTGAACACACTAGGACTGCGGGGGCACTTTTTTCCCTCTTTAGGAGGTTTGCGTTATCTTTGCCATCTTCCAAAGCGATTAGAGAAAAATTTTAGAGAAGGAACAATTGCCCATTCAAAATAATCTGAGATTGCATCTATGTCACTATCGTGTGTAAGGAGTTTATCCTCTGAGAGATGTAGCCAATGATTTTTTTTATCTTTTCTCTTCACCAAAAGTGATGATTGCACTCGGAAAAAGGTTGCACCCTCATAAACCATAATTATAGGGGGAGATACATCGGATAACAATTATTAAGAAAAAAGTAGTAATTCAAGTGATTATAGTCAAAGTTAAATTAGATGATGTTGGACTTTTTTATCTCGAGCCTCAAGCTACGCAGATCATTAAACAATCGTAGATGTCTATATATGTGCATTTATAAAAACATCATATTTTACAACATAGCATCAATTAATCTATTCTCCAATCATGGATATCATATGAAGTAAATAACTACATGTGTTTGATGAACTATGGTTCTTGTAGAAGGTCTCATTGAAGCCATTACCGTTTCTCAATCATGATTCATGTGTGTGTAAATCAAATTATTGCTCTTATAGAAAAGAAGCTTCAAAATAGCCCTATATTTTTACACTCTTTCTATAGATAGTGATTGTTGAGAATGTTTTGTATCCTAAGTTGTAACAAGAGAGAGACAAAAAAGGATAAGGAAGATTAAAAAACATCAAAGCTTTCAGTTTTGAGAATTCCATGTATAAATCTTTTATCTTTGTTCAAAATTTTCATGTATTAGTGTTGGTGCAATTATACCCAAGCCCACATGCTTGATCAACTCACTTATGCTTAACTTATTGGCATAACCTATGAAAGGCTACATATGATCAAATTCTTGTAAAAATACTTCACATTTATCCTCGTAAAAGTGGATGTTGGCAGTAGCCAAAGGAAAAGACATAGAGGTAGCATGTAAAGGCGGACTACAAAGAGACGTGGGGAGCTATGCAGTCTATTGTTTTCAAAGAAAAATGTTTTACATTACTTGTTCAAAACCTCAAACAGTGATTTTTATCACTTTTGTAACATATGTGTTGGTGCAAGGCAATCAACAATTGAAGTTTTGATGAAGGTTTGAAGTCAAGGACTAAAGAAAAGATCAAGATATGAAGCATATGTTCAAAGGATGAAGATGTGTATACATATGTACATTAATTCAGAGATAGCTCACTTATACTTTTGTATGGTTATGAGCTTGTTCATATTTGCCTATATATACAAGTAAAAATGTCGGGGAAAATATGAGAGAGCATGTGATTAGAGAAATTATAAGTTGTATGAGTGATTAGACACTTTAGAAGTGAGTAAGATCTCTCTCATCACTCAGATGTAAAGTTTTCCAGAAATGAAGAAAAATTGCGCCGGATATTTCTGAGAGTTCTCCTTATGTGTTGAATCTTTTGTGAAATGCTTTTGTACAAGTCTAAGTCTATAGTTGATTGACCTCTGTACAAAGTTTCAACTTCTAATTGTGATCAGGCTAAGAGAATTGAGTGTAGGAACATTTACATGTGTAAATGAAAAGAAGAGAAGTTGCAGGAGGCGCAAAATTTGATACTAATGTTTTGGTCAATTCTCCTTCTACAGTGTAAAGTTTTGAGCAAGCAAGCACTAATTCTTTAAGTTGGAAGGTAATCTAGCTATGACTAAAAGCATTTGATTAAACGGGTTCTACTTTGAGAGAACCAGGCTTAAGAAGTTACAGGTGTCAAAATCGACTGTAAAGAACTACAGTTTTAGACATAGGTGACTTGTTAAGATTACTTCTCAAGATCTACTGAATCTTTTGGAATGATTTGACTTGGAGGAGGTGCGCAAACTATAGATGACACCTTATGTAAAGTTTTATAAAGAACTTTACACATTTGTTATGTCAATGAGTGAGTTATGTGCAACAGACTTTCTGTGTAGTCATCTTCTTCACAGTTTATCCAAAATTTTGATAATTGATCATTGATCCTCTAAATTGGTAAAGGTTTTGAGTTACTCTTGATATAGAGGTGCTCTAACTTCAAGAGTATCTTGTTCTTTTGGAGATTAACACTCTCCTTGAGTGGTATCAAAGCAGGAAGTAGCAAAATTGAAGAAAGGAGGACCCCGACTGCTGTAGTCATAAAGAATTCAACAATTGAAGATTCAAAAGGTGAAAGCTTGAGAGCAAAGCTTGAGAGCAAAGCTTGAGAAGGAGGCCAGAAGATATCAAGGAAGACAAAAGGAGTATCATTCAAAGCAAAGGTAACCTTATTCCTCATAAAACTAGAAGGATTTAATACACAGGTGAAGAAAGGATGGGAGATTCTCTTCACATAGAGAAAATGGATAGAGAGAACTATCCAGCATGGTCAATGAGGATGGAAGCTCATCTTATGAGCAAAGCCTTGATAGGTTATATTACAGGTGAAGAAGAAAAGCCTCAGTTCAGAGATCCAAGTGTTCCAACTAGGGAAGAATTATCAGATTTGAAGACTTGGATGAAGAGAGATGCTCAAGCCAGGAGCATTATATACATGGCAGTTAATGACTACTTGCTACCTCACATTAGAGGTCTTGAAAGTGCAAGTGATATATGGAATGCTTTGGAGGAGCATTTCCAAAACACCACAAAGTCAAGGAAGGCATCCTTGTGGGTAGAACTTACCACATTAAAGAAGAAGGCCTCTCAAACATCTCAGATTATGTAACAAGGATGAAGGACATTGCAGATGCATTAGGAGCAGTTGATGAAGATATTGAGGAGGATAAATTGGTAAGGCAAATCCTTACAGGTTTGAGAGGTGATGACAAATGGAAGCCATTCATTTTGTCTACTGAATTATCACTAGATCATTTTACTCCTGACTTAAATTAGTTGCTAGGACACATGCTAACCTTTGAGCAGGATGTCAAAGGTGAAGGTGATAAAAGTGCAGGTCAAGCAATGTATTCAAAGGATAAGAAGAATAGCAAAGGGAAGCAACAAGCAAATGAAGATGAAGGAAAAACTAGCCAGGCTAACTTCCGAAGAGGAAGAGGAGGTGGCAAAGGTAGAGAAAGAGGCAAAAGTAATAAAGATGGAGTCAAAGCTTGCTAGATTTGTGGTAAGACAAATCATTTAGCTAATGATTTTTGGCATAATACTCAGAATAATGGTGGATATAATCCGAACTTTAATCCAAGAGGAAGAGGTGGTAGAAATCAAAGAGGTAATTTCAAAGGTAGAGGTAGTAGAGGCTACTTTGGAAGAAATGCAGGTAGAGGATTCCAAAGTCAACAATGCAACAATACCTACTACAATTATGCTTCAGATTAGAAGGAGGATTCAACATTGATAATGAATGCAACTTGTGAAAGGCAAAGTGAAGACCAAAGAGTCTTCTATATTGACTCAGGGTGTAGCAATCACCTCAGTGGCAACATAGCTTTGATGACTGATTTGGAGAATAAGGTAACTAATCATGTAGTTCAAACAGGTGACAATACAAAGCACAATGTGAAGTCAATTGGATCAGTGAAGGCCAAGGATGGAATTACTCTCTTGAGTAAGTTTTTGTATGTTCCTACAATTCCAAAGAATCTGATAAGTGTAGGACAAATTGTTGAAAAAGGGCATGAAGTTAGGTTCACTAATGAAGGAGTTTTTGTGGAAGACCCTAGCAATGGGTACAAACAAATTGTTTCAGGGAAGAAAGAAGGAAAACTCTTCTCATTTAAGATTCAAGGTAACATTGGTCATGCCTTGTACACTTCTGGAGGACATACGATCTCAGAGTTAGATCTTTGGCACAAAAGGCTTGGACATTTTAATGAAAGAGGTATTAAAGATATGGTTAACAATGGTTCAGTGCTTGGATTCCCTAATGTTGCAGGTCAACATATGACATACAGATGTGAGGCATGTCAATCAGGTAAGACTCATAAGCAATCTTATTCCAAGCATGGTTTTATGTATTCAAAGAAACTTGAGTTGGTACACATAGATGTGTGGAGACCATCAAAGGATTTGAGCATCAATGGTTCAAGGTATTATGTGATTTATGTTGATGATGCTACCAGATGGATCACTATCTATGTGATCAAAGATAAATCAGAGGTATTCAATACATTCAAACATTATCATGTGTATGCAGAGAGAATTACACGTCAAAAGTTGAAGAGAATAAGGTCAGATGGAGGGGGAGAGTATTTCTCTAATGAGTTCAGTGATTACTTGTGGAATGCAAGTATAAAAAGGGAAATTACTTGCAGGTACTCTCCTCAACAAAATGGTGTAGCAGATAGGAGGAATAGAACTCTTGTTGAGTTTGCAAGATCCATGATGAAGGAGAAAAATTGCCCAAATTACTTGTGGGTTGAGGCTGTAAATACAGCAACATATTTGGTCAATATACTACCATGTAAAGCTTTGCAGGGTATGACACCATCTCTTTGTCTAGCCAAAGTCATCTCTTGAGGGAATGTTTTTGTCCTCAAAAATTCTACTAACGGTTCACTCCAATCTGGTATTAGCCACATTTGGTACACTTATGGACATCTGCTTCCATAGTCATCCAATGCACTCTGAGTCTCCTTAGTGTCTATAAGGTTCTTTGCCTTGAGTAGTGTTGCTCTAATGCACCTACATGTGCTAATTGCAATCATTTAGCGTACTCAACCTCCTCCACACAACAAGCTAATATCCCTTGATCTGTATGCTTGTACATACTCTCTGTCATGATATGGTACCTTTGGGCTTTTACTACCCCCTTATCTTGTGTGTTTATTACTAGGTGGTTAGGCCCGTATGTCAATACTGGAACTAATGTTTTAGCCCACTGAGGTACACCTTCCAAATTAAACAAGTAAGCATCAGGAAAGTCATCTGATACTCCTTGTGGGGCCTCTCTAGATGTGAGCCTAGAGAGATGGTTTGCTCTCAAGTGAGTTTTGCCTTTCCTCACCACTACCTCAAAGTCATATTCCATTAGTAAGAGGAACCATCTTATTAACCTACCTATATTGCATGGCTTGTTTACCAAGTACAACAATGCTTGATGATCAGTAAAAAATTTAAAATTATTTCCAAGCAAATAGTGTCTAAACTTTTTAACCACATATACCATGCGTAATCCTTCTTGTTTGGTGGTCGTATAGTTTCATTCAGCTGCATTCAACTATCTACTAGCATAGGAAATTGGAAGATCCATATTACCTTCTCTAGTAGGTTGTGCAAGCACACATCCAATAGCATAATTGGATGCATCCACGTGAACATGAAAGGGCTTATTCCAATCTGGTGTGGTCAAGATTGGTGCTGAACATAATCGTCGTTTAAGCTCATTGAAGGAGTTCTCACATTCTTCAATCCACTCAAAGTTGGTCAAAAGTCCATAGAGAGGCTTCACAATGATATCATACATGTGTATAAAGCGTCTGTAATAGCCACAATGCCCCATGGAAGCTTGCACTTCCTTGACATTCTTTGGCCTGGGTAGTTCTGCCATAGCTCTCACTTTCTCTTTGTCAGTGGATATGCCGTTCTTTGACACTATGTGTCCTAGAATCTTGCCTTACCTAACCATGAAAACACACTTTTCTAGGTTCAAGCAGACTTGATATTCTCTACATTTGTCAAAGATTTGCCTGAGTTCAGGTATCTGGGTTTGTCTAATGTTGGAATGAGCACAGAGATCATCAACATAGACTTCCAAATTCTTCCTCAAAGATTCCTTAAACACGTGGCACGTAAGCCTCTGAAAGGTAGCGGGTGCATTGGTGAAACCAAATGGCATTACTCAAAAAGCAAACATGCCCCAATTCGTGGCAAAAGCTGTCTTATGCTGATCTTTTGGAGCTATGGCCACTTGATTGTAGCCAAAAAATCCATCAAGGAAGCTGTACACTTCCTTGCCTGCTACTCATTCTAGTAGATGCTCGGTAATCAAACGCGGATAGTTATCTCAGATAGTGGGTGCATTAACCTTCTTCAAGTTAATGCATACACATAGCTTTCCATTCTTCTTGGGCACCACTACAATGGGGGATACCCACTCAGTGTGCTCAATTTCATACATAAATCCAGCTTCAACCAAGCGATCTATCTCTTCTTTGATCTTGGCAGCATAATTATCATTATGTGTATGGCTTTTGCTTAGAGGTTCTGGCATCTGAGATCATGGGGATAGTGTGTGTGAGCATATGTTAGGGTCTACACCTTTCAAATCCTTATAACTCCAAGTGAATACATCTCTGTATTCTCTTAGCAGAGCTATCAACTCTTGCTCTTCTTCTTTTGTCAGGTCATGTCCAATGTACGTGCATCTTTCTTCTCCTTCTTCTATGGCTACAACAACTTTCTTGGTGGTTTCTTTGTTATCATATGCCTCTCCTGCTTGTGCATCGCATTTAGGCATTCTTATCATGACTCTCCTTTCTTCTATCTCATATTTCTTAAAAATTTTAGGGACCTCGAACAAAGATTCTTCCTCTTCTATCGTGGTTTCTTTCTTCTTTTTTTTCTTACCTTCACTCTCGGCAGTCACTTGTGTGGTTAACCTCACATCATTGGTTATCTCTTCATGTCTCTGAGGTTGAACTTCTACTTCGTAGAAATATTCCTCATCTGATGCAAAAGGTGGGTCCATAATGATTGAATCTAGATCCGATTCACTTGCATTCTCAAAAGCATCAGTGCTAGGTTCACATTCTTTAATAACCGAATCACCCATGATTGGCTCTATTGTGAAGACTGAAATGTCATAGCCATCCTCGCCACAGTGGGGTGTCCATTGTTCTTCATTGATGGCTACATCCATTGTTGCTAAAATCTCCGCCCAACTATGAGGTTCAAATTCTTCATCAAGAAATACTACAGGTGTATAGGCTGGGTCTTGAATTGATCTATGGGTTCCCTTCGCACCTACCTCTCTGGCTTTTTCTCTCTTCTCTTCTTCTACTGCTACTTTGCACATCCATAAGTGGGTGTCTTCATGCACCCATGAGGATCCTGCTCCTATGGAATGCACTGATTCTGTATCATATTTAGCTCTATGGATGGGGTGGATTAAGTGGTGATAGGGATGGAGGTGGTGGTGGTATGTGAGAGTTTGTTTGAGAGGTGAGTTCAACAATTTTGGCTTTTGTTTCTCTTATGCTTTCTTCTAATTCACTAATCTTCTTAGACCATTGTCTTTTCATCCTTTCCCGACTATATTTCCAGGCTCTCGTATGTTTCTTGGTTATGCTCTCAGTCTCACTAACGTTGGGCCCCTTTTCATGGCCTACACCTTGGTTTTGCTGCAAAGGCTGAGCTCTAGTAACCACTTGCACTGGTGCAGTGGAAGTTACACTTCCTGTAGAGTCTACTATTAACCCAATAACATTGATAGGAGTGATTTTTGGCATATTATTGGGGTTCTTTGGGTAGTCTCATAAGAGATGCTCCTTTCTGCAATCTTGACAAAAGCCTTGAATTGTCACCGATTGGGGTTGTGTAGGGGCAGGCATTGGGCAATCAGGAATGAGGTGATCTCCCTGACATCTGTAGCATGGTCCTCTAAAAAATGGGGGTCATATCTGCCTAGGTTGAGGTCTAGGGTTGGGGTTTGCGTACATGAAATTTGCATACTCTGGATCCCAACTAGGTTCACTCGGTTCTTCACAATAGTAGGTCTCATTATGCTCAGGTGATTGCATGTAGTAGGCCTGTGGACTACCAATGTGAGTAGAGTCAAAACTATGATCACTTGGTTCACTTTCTGAAAGTAATGGAGTTATTGGCACTATAGCTCTATTCCAATTTTCTTCTGCAACTGCGTACTTTACTGGAATCACATTGGTTGGAGTAGGAGGTTGTTGAGCTAACACAGGTTGAGGCCTTTGTTGGGTTTGGTAGGGTTGTTGATAGGGTTGTAGATAAGGTTGTTGTGGTCTGCCATATGGTTGTGGTGGGTATTGGTTCTAGTACCTTCCTTCTTGAGGGTATGGTTGTGCATAAGGTTGCCTAATTACTTGCTTATTGTATGGGCAATCTTGCACGGTGTGATTAGTGTATCTCCGTTCTATGGTGCAGTATTGGCTACTAGGATTCACTTGGGGTTGAGCCATGATGGGACATACATTCGCCATATGGTCACCTCCACATGTATCACATCTTTTCACTAGGGCAAACCTTGGTATTTGTTTTCTTGCGTCACCTAATTTTTGAGCTACCTTCTCTGGGAGTTCCTCAATAGAGGTGGATTGCCTTGAAGAGAGGGTGGTAGCGCTATCTGAATCTTTGTAGATTTTTGAAAGTTCTAGTTCCTCTCCTAGATTATCCTCTATGTCTATGCACATGCGTACACATTCTTCTATGGTTCTAGGGTCCTTCAGGTACACATATGATCTCAACTTGGTACTCAACAATCCATCTAAAAATAAAGGAACTTGTTTGGTTGGTGTGGGTAACTCTGGATCAGAGCATCTCTCTAGGTATTGCCTAAACCTTCTTCTTGCAAGTCTAACCATCTCTATGAATCAGTGAGGAATTATTATGCCGTATATCACTCTTGGAGAATTCCGTAATGAAAGCCTCTAGAAGTTGGTCTATGTTCCTCAACTCTCTCTCATTTAGTGGTTGAAACCATGTAAGGGCTATGTTCCTAAGGGTTAGACCAAATGCATTCTATTGCGTGAATAGGTCCTCAACTTGTTCAACTCTCAAGACTTGCCTAAACTCGTCCACATGATCGTATCGGTCTCCCATGCCATCGAAGTAGTTCTTCATGGACTTAACCAGCTGGGTTGGCCTCAAGGTTCTAGTGTGTTCCCTAGGCCTTGGCAAAGGAAAATCATCAACATTTCTTTGATTCCTTAACTCCATAGGTCTCTCAGTTTTCCCTCTATCTGTCTCTGTTCTCATCGTTTCTCTTCCCAGTGGGTTGGCAAAACTTACTTCCGGCCTATCTCTACTTTTGTCCTTATGACCTCCATGAGCTTGGGATGTCCCAGCTCCTTGATGACTCTAGGAGACATTAGATCTTGGATGGGGAAAAACAAACTCCCCCTTCCAAGTGTAGGCATGCCTACCATGTTTTGAGACCAAGAAGATCCTCTCTGTAGCATTGTCTAAGTAGGTTACTTTGCTTGGACTATCACGATCTTTAAACTCATAGATCGTGAGCGTTCTGACTTCGTTAGGGTGGTCAAGCTTATATCTCCAAAAAGCCTTGTCAGTCTCCAAGTTTAGGAGTAGGTATATGCTCTTATTGTCCTCGAGAACCCACTCTAGCATGATAACTCTAGTGAGGACTGATTTGCCTCGGGGATTTCTAGGCTCTCTTTCTAAGTTCCTTTTCTCTATGTCACCTATGTCCATTTTTGGGATCACATTACCAAATTCGTCTGTCCTACTGGGTGATTGGTGACTACATACATGGTCCCTTCTTTGTCCAAGTATGCACCATTTTCGAACTTGACTGTCAGATGTTCTAGTCCAATGGGTTGTGAGTAAGTTATGTCTATTCAGGGCTCTAGGGCTAAAACAGGATCACCACAGGCTAACAGGCAAACAAGAATAGCTCACAGTGTGTTCTAAGGCTTGGTTGTGTTCTAATGACCCTTACTTTTTCCCAATTTTTTTAAACCAAAAATAGATGTAATCTTTTTAACCCTGAAAATAGGCCGAATTTGCATGTCAATTGCGATCAAGTGGTCTGTCAATCGCGATTGAGTGGTTTGTCAATCGTGATTGATGTGTTAGTCGTGATCGACTGGTCGATCGTGATCGACAGGTCTGTCGTGGCCATCAGTCACGATTGATGGGTCAATTGCGATTGACACATGGCCCAAAAATTTTATTTGTCGTGGTCAAACGATCGTTGACTAAGTTGGCCACGATTGACAGGTTCGTCGAGCTGTGGATCACAATTGATGGGTCAATCACGATTGATGGCTTGATCGCGATTGACATGTGGCATGCGTAGACTCTGTTGGTCATGGTCAATTGGTCGTTGACTCAGTCGGTCGTGGTCGACATGTCGGTCGCGATTGACAAGTCCATGGGCAGGTGTCTGTCATCGTTTGTTAGTCGCGATTGACATGTTAATCACGATTGACAGAAAACTAAGGCACTTCAAAATTTTAAACACACTTTTAAGATGCCCCATCATGTTTATGGACTTGGTTTAGCAAAATGATCAATTTTTTTGTCGGTCGTGATTGACAGAGGTCAACGCCTCGGAACCTGCACAATAAAAAATTTTACCTGCTAGAGCTGGTACAACTGCTAGGGATGTTGATTCCTGTAGAAAATCTCAAGAAACATATAAAATCACAAGCACGCAAATGCTCTCTCGCTCTCTCTCACAAGTGAAATGAGGGGAAATGGTATGGAAAGTGTAAGAATACTTCTCTCCAATATGATAGAGTTATGGCTATGTATGGAGAGTTCTTTTTCATATATGCTATATGTTTTATGAGCTCTCTAGTATATGTTTATGGGCTTTTAAATTCAAGTTGGTATGAACAACTTTGATTGGGGCATTTCCTTCCATTGAAGGGCATCCCTACCGACAATAATTGCTTGAATTAAGTTTCGTACGGTGTTAAATATTTCTCTTATCTTAATGTGGAGCAATTGCCGATGTGCATTAGTGGTTCGAATGCATGTGTGAGTGTATGTGGTTGTATGCACCTAAGCATCTATGTAAACGCCTCATATAGTCACATGCATGTGTGTGAACACGTGTGTATATGTTTTCATACATGATTCTGACTAGGTAAGTGATTGTATGTGTGCACTCGTATATTGTTTTCATCCATGTGAACCTACGGATTCTGATGTGAAATGAAAACGTTAAAAACAATAATACAAAATGCAAAAGCGTTAATCTCAAACATGCACGATAATAAAAGAACACAATTTGTAAGTGTGTTAATATGAATAGAGAATCGTGCGTAGATATATATAGCTCTACAGAATCGGTATATATATAGGAAAAAGGAGCGATCTCGGTATATATGAGAAAAAACGAGCGATGGCAAACAAAAGTTAAAAATAGAAAGTGAATGTGCATGAGCTATGCCAAAGAAAAAGTTGGGTCAAGTCGAGCATATCAGAACGATATATGGATGTCGTAAAAAAAACGGTAGAATTGGGGGATGCATGGAGAAGGAGCACGCGTAGAGTGGTGATGGCTGGCACTGTGGTTTTCTTCAATACATGCACAATCTCCATGGCCAATTCCATGTTCTACAGGATCTGAGTTTCATCTAAGGCTTCTCGCGATTACCTGCGCAGAAAGGAGATCTCTCTCTCTCTGTCTCTCTCTCTCTCAGAAGGTGGGAACACATGGCTTCGAAGGAGAGGTAGCTGCTAAAAAGAAGAAAGAAATGACGGTAATCCACATATCTCTACAGCATGATAGCTTTACTACTGATCAAATATGTTTAAAACTCTTCCTTGCAGCATATGTCGGGTCTGTCGTCGGTTCTTCTCTTCTATTCATAATGAGTATGCATCTTCACAAAATGAAGTTCATGTTTCTATTACCCAAGAGGTGTTGTGATAGACGGTGAACCTATTTTGAGGTATCACGATATCATTTTGGCGTGCATCTTCGACATGTTCACTGCGTATGATCATTAGGATGTTGTCTTTAAGATCAGAAATGGTTCTCTATGAGTTACTATTTCCAATGAGGTTTTTTATATAGTTGTCATCATTTCTACATTAATTTTACATGAATGATCTTTAGAAACATCACATGTAATTCGGTTTGCTGAAGCTTAACTGTGACAGACAAAGAAGGATGGCCTTTGTCTAGGACACATGTTAGATGCAATTCATGTGGCAGATAGGTATTTGTTTCACTGAGTAGATTAAGCCTTCATGACGGTGATTATCATCAGATCTCTATTTTTCTGAATAGAATGGTCATCCCAGTGTTTACCTCATTGGATTGTTATGGTAGTCGCCATGAATGAGTGATGATGATGTATAATTATAAGCACACAGTGGTACAAAGGAAATTGTTGACGTAAAGGAAAAGAACGATCTATTATTCCCAAACTTTGTTCTCTTTCTATTCTATTTTCCTATGGAAATTCATTTTTTATACTCATCATATAATGCTTACTAATTCATTTCATGTGCTTAGTTGGAAACCATTGATCCATATTGAGGTTTGATTTGCAGAAATAGTATGAAAGAAGGTGAGGTGTTGTATTCATTATGGAGCATGATATTTATTTTAAAAGCTCTTCTGTGAAGATCATATGGTGTATTTATCAATGGTATATAAAGGTGATAATCTAAGAACATTGGAAGGGATTTCATGAACTATAAAGAAAGGTGATTCAAGCTAGAAAGACAGGAGTTAATTGTTTATATATAGAATCACTACATTTGAAAGGTTACCCGATCAATAGATATGAGTTTCTTTAAGAATAAATTTTGTATGATATCACTTTTCCGCTTACTATTTATTCATGGATTTCTAGTAGATTTCATAAAGTTTATTTCGATTGCATCATGAGAAAGAATGTATTATCATAAAACAAAAGACCATTATTATTTATTTGGAATTATGTTCTTAGGAAAACAAGAACTTGATATTCATGAGACTAATTATATGCATAGAAAGATTATGATTCAAGAGGTTTTTTATGTTATTGATGATAATGCTACTGATGATCTTGCCAAGATAAGATATTTTGCAGGCCCTCGTTATGAATGATGGATTCAACATCAAAGATGTTGAGATCGTGATTGAGAAGAAATGTCTTTACAAGATTCCTTTTTCCATCATTCAACAACATCAAGAAGACTATCGACAAGATTGTGATTGTGATTGTGATTGTGATTGGGAGTGAGAGTCCGATTGAGATTGAGATTGAGATTGTGATTGAGATTGAGATTGAGATTGTGATTGAGATTGAGATTGAGATTGGATTGAGATGAGCTCGGGGGTGGTTGGGAGGTCAAGGCTTCATCAAGAAGCTAATTTCCAAAGCTATTGTATCGAGAAAGATAAGGCTTCATCTTGAAGCTATTGATTATGCTGATTCATCAAGATAAGTTACTATCTTGTATTTGAATTTTCAAGTGAGATTAATTCACTTTTTATCATTCCATTTATTGCCTTGTCTAAATTTTATGATGGAGGTTTCCTTATATTCATATGATTACGAGATCATTGATTGGAGGAACATTACAGAAAGGGTGATATATCCAAAAAACTGAATATGTCGCGATGATGGAGATGGAGGTGTGAGATAGTGATGATAATGATAGTGATGAAGAGGGTGAAGAAAACAAAAAGAAATAGATAAAAGTGAAGAAAATACCTATGACTCCAATGCCTCAACTCTACGTCTTACCATCACACGCTCCTCCTCGAAGCTCGATCCCCGGAAACGGTGCCAAAATTTGGTGTAGCTCAGTGATGAGTAGCACCTCCTTTAATGTCAATCCGGGAAGACATGAGGATGATATGAAGACCTCAAATAAATGATGGCACAAGTGTGTGAGTGAGAAGCATACAAACATGCACACACTTACACATATACGTGCACACAAGGCAAGAACAAAGAGAGAAACAATGGAGTAACTTCCATTGCAAAAGATTTCTCATACAAGTTCAATTCTATAACAAGCTAACCCCAAAAATGAGCTCTCTAGCTCTTTTTATAGTTTTTGACTAGCTTTGGTCCTGTCGAGACCTAGTGTCTGGCCTAGTTAAAAATTAGGTTCTAAGGCTACTTTGGAGGCTCAAACGAGCTCTGAAAATTATGAAAATTGGTACATAAATACTACTAATACTCCTCAAGCTCGAGGACTCCTTGGCTTCAACAAAATGGAGTCAAATCTACCAAAAGTGGTATTTATAATGTTCATGAAGTGATAAAAATCAATGTTACAAAGAGGTTAAGTTGGAAAAAAATTGAATCGCCTACTTGCCGGATCTTCGTTGACTCCCTTGCCTACTTCTTCCTTCTCTTTGTTCTGACTCCCTTTGTTGGCTCCCCTATCGTGTAGGTCTCAGAGTGGTTTGACTACTACCAACAACAAGTCCGGGGAAAAAAACCTCCTAAAGAGGAAAAAAAGTGCCCCGATAGTCCTAGAGTGATCACACATATCACTACCTAAATATATCAACAATGTATGCTATCATAGCTAAGCCTTTGTACTCTCTTTTGAACAAGTTTGAATGGACGGATGAATGTGAGATTTCATTCAATGATTTCAAACGACGCTTGTGTTCAACACCTATATTAACAACACCGAATTGGAGAAGCCATTCCATGTACATGTGGATGCATCCAACTATGCCATAGGATGTGTGTTGGAACAACGTGTGAACAAAGGCAATATAGATCTCCCTATAGCTTATGCGAGTAGATAGTTGAATGCAGCAGAAAGAAATTACACCACTACACAACACAAAGGATTAGGAATGATTTACACGGTAGAGAAATTCAGGCATTACTTATTGGCAAATAAGTTCAAGTTCTTCACGGATGATGAAGCGTTATTGTACTTAGTCAATAAGCCATGTAACACGGTGTCGGAGAGATTTCTCTCTCCCCAACAAATAGAGAAAAGCAATACTATTGCTAACAAATATATGGAGAATTTATTCGAAAAAATAGAATCCGTGAAAAATTGAGGAATGAGACAAGCCTTAAAGAGGCTCTCTTCTCATTTCAAGATGATCAAACGTTTAGAAGATCTATCAACCATTGGGAGTTTTGTCAAGCTTATCAGAGGATGTTCGATATATATATATATATATATATATATATATATATATATATATATATATATATATATATATATATATATATATATATATATATATATATATATATATATATATATATATCTGAAGAGCATGTGAAATATTATAGATATATTTGGATGATTTTAGGATACAATGAGAGACACCTTAAAAGACATGTATATAGCGATCATGTTATCCTTGATATTTGAAGCAAAAAAGAATCCGTGTGCATTTTTTTGGGAGAGGCTCAAAGTATAGAACTTTTGTAGTTGTAAAAGGAAAGGCCAGTAAATATGAACACGTGAGCATCATTTTCATGGGAAAGTCGGTGAGCATCATTTGCATGGAGGCAGACAATACACGGGAGGCATATCTCTGAAGTGCAAAAGATAAAAGGGGGGCTACTTTGCATCTCGAAGGGGGTTTTTTGGTTCGGACGAGAGAAGCTCGATAGGCGCATGAATGAGGAGGAGGAACATCTTGATCACGCAGGATAACTTGTTGTGGGTATAGCAGAGCTGAGCTACAATAGGAGGAGGCTGCTGCACATCTCGGGGGGAGGGGGGAGCAGATGATCATTAGGGGAAGCTAATACATATATGTTTTTTTCCGGCAGTTCTGCAGAAGGTGGGGGGCAATTCATGCAGACTTGTATTCACGATTGGCACTACATCTGATGTCCTCAAGGCTTGGCACTACATAGGGGGTGTGTCGTCGTTGTCAAAGAGGATGTCATGGAGAAAAGGGAGGCCTCTGATACAACGATTCTAATTTCTATCATATGAGATCTTTTATATACGTAAAGCAATTCATCTGCACAGAGGCCATTGATTCTTCTCAAAGCTCTATGATTCTATCAAACTTCATCGCACACACATTACTCTATGAGCTATGCCTTACCATTGATATATCTACGATCATCTCAGACTTCCACGGCTGTGGAGCTGAAGAAAATTCTGGAGTTCTTATTCTTGATGTTGCCCTAACCACATATATTATGTTGCGTAATTGTTCTATTTTTTTGAATAATGTGCATGATTTGGTTATCAATTCAGAGACTTTGATTTGAGAGAAGAAAGTAGCAACTACTGTCAATAGGTACTTGTGGATGGATTTTGTTTACAGAGCAGGTGAGTGATGCACAGAATTTGAGGCATAAAACTTGATGATACTGCAGTGATGGAATCATTTACATGAAGTAAAAATATACAGAGAAGATTTGACATGACTATGAATGATTCTTGCAAGAAGCAGCGCCCATAGGTTTCTATCATGTTTTATAATTTTATCTTTTGAATTTTATCTTTTGAAACTATCAACAGTAGTGAAAGAAAGATTCTGGCAACATATGTGTTACAAGTTGATATCGAAGAAGGATGCACAGAGTAAAAAAGGTCTTGCATTAAATGATGAAATGATGAAATTCTGGATTATTGAACACAGATGTGGAAAAATATTTGGACGAAGGTTTAGGAGGCATCTCCAAGAAGATTGAGAAGCATACAATAAATCTCTGATGACTGACTCATGTACGTCTGTTGGAGCATGGCGATCACTATGATGAAGAAGTCTTATGGATGTGTGCTGACAGTTATGTGCATAACATGATTATTTGGGAAAAGAAAACTTGATTAACGGGTCGCACAAGAAATTGAATCGATGATCATCTATAAGTTATGACTTTTGATCTATTATGTGTATGTTTTTTTTTTCTGAATCATGTCACTCTGAAACAAACCTCTTTTAGCATAAACCATTATGCATCACGTCGAAGAATTGTTGTCAGTTAAGTTTTAAGTTTTGAAAGATAGCTCATAAACGTTGTGTAGTTGTTTTGCTACTTGCTTTGATCCAAACCTTGTTATTTTGAGCATAATCGTGCATATATCGTTGTGCAAATAAATTTTAGTACTTTCTACTTGGTTTGACTATTATTGAATTCCTTACGGTATATGAATAATCAGTCATTAAGGAGTTTCAATTTTCTATTTGTTTCACGATAATGTTTCATACGTTGTATTAAAATGTAAAGGTTGAAATGTTTTCAATGCACCAACGGTTTCCTTCCGTTGTCTGAATTGCTTTAATTCTATCTTTCGATGTGGTAACATTCGTAATTGTGTCTTCCTATTGATAATGAATTGATAATGAAGAGTACAGTAAAGCAATGCTACTGAATTAATCGATTTCTAAGAAGTATGATTTATTAGCAATTCGATCTGCAATTTTAAATTGGCTTCAGGGATAAAGAAGTTTTGTGATTGCATCTTTTGACTATAGAAATCGAATGTTCTAATTAAATTGGAACGATCATAATTTGTTAAGTTAGAATCGCGCTTAATGTTCATATATTCATTTGTTTTAATGCTCTACAATCATAATATTTATGAACTAAAGATGAATGAATATATGATTCGAAAAAATTCCTTGTTTTAAGGCATATATTAATTATGATCATGTAAGAAATGATATGTAATTCAATCATTGCAAGCCCATGTTTCCGCAACAAATTGAAATTCACGAACTAGCATAGCATGTTATAACTTGTGCTTTGAAACATATGTTGTACGAAACACCGCATTCAATTAACAAACGTTTATTGACTTGTTGAAACATATGTTATAACTTGTGCTATTATAGCTTGTGCTTTGAAATATATGTTGTACGAAACACCGCATTCAATTACCAAATGTTTATTGACTTGTTGAATATCAAAATAGGACTTAATCAAATTGTATGTCCAATCTAGTTAAAGATACAAAGTTTCATTCTTGAAGAAGGTTATTTACTCTTTGTCCATTGTTTGTTGGAAACTTTCATTCCAAAGTTGATTTGCATTCTATTCACATATGAGTTGATCAATTCGTTTAATCTACTGAAAAGAATGTACTATTAATGTGCTTCTTCTGAGTTTGCGCGATTACTTGAGTTGTTGAGTCTTCATTGTACCTGAGCTTGCTTCAAGCACCCGGCGTGTGTCGTTAGCAAGACGGTTGACTTGATCCACCTGTCGTCGCGAACCGCTCCTACATTTGAGCTCGACGTGATTATTTCTCCTTAAGTTGATGCAAGATTCTCATCTCTACTTTTGCCTTTACATGCTGCAAATCGAGAGACTTTCTTGATCATCCATTGTTGATGTAGCTATCGGAGTGAAGTGCAGAAGCAAACACAAGAACATGATAAAAGAAGAAGCTACAATTTTAATCGGTAGTGGACAATAAAAAAAAATTAGTGGCGCATGATTTCTTCGAAGATCATTTGGAAAAAGCATATCCAACAACAGATAAGGGGGCATGTGCATGAAGAATGTAGAGTCGTGGGATAGATTTGCATGGGGAGGAACCTTCTGGCAGGTACGATCACAAATAGAGAGGGAAAAAAGGCAGTAGGGATCTCTGGGTGTCTTAGCGGGGATCACCTCCATCCGATTGGGGAAATGCCAATTCATTCGGAAAGAAATCGCTTCCTTCATCTATTGACAACAACGGTCAAGAGAGGGGGGCTGCTCATTAGGGAGAAAAAGGAGGCATGCATGAAGTCCATCTCTTCTCTCTCCATGCGGGAGGCATGTCTCTGATCTAAAATGAGCACGTATGGAGAAAGGCGAGAATTGCATGCTGATGGGGTTTTTTTGTCCTCTGACACTACAGTAGAAAGCAGTTCCAACGGCACTGAAGAGCTGAGAAGGATCTAGCGACATTGATATTGAGGGAGGAGGATTGCTTTGCAGATCATCGGAAGGGGAGAGATTTCTGATTGGTTCACTGTTGGTGGAGATTTCTTCTTTTTGTCTTCTCTGACAAGAATAAGGATGCTTTGTGAAGAGTGCACATATCTAGGATTCTTCTGGTTATCATCGATGCTAGCTATTACAAGGGGAAGGAAAAGAAGAATCGGATGTCACCGCCAGCATATATCTGCATATAAATAAAGTTAATAAGTTGCCTTGGATGATTATGCAATAGAATTTGATGTTAACTTTATAGGGGAGAATCTCTTGTTTTTCCAGCAAGGAGGCGATGCGGAAAAGACATTTTGATCTGTTTTGGAAGTCAAATTCAACGTTTTATTTTCGACTCATAATGTTGGAAGATGGCACAACAATAATCTGCTGACGACAACGACATTTGATCTGGTTCTATCTGTTTTGATTCACGTTTCTGTGATAAGTGATTCAAACTTGAATTTTGTTCACTGAATCCATACAATCTTCCTTACGACAACACTTTCTCTGATGCTCTATCCTTTAATGTCTGACTCCGACAATAATTGTGCTATGATTTCTAATGATTCTAACACAACTTTGATGTGCTAAATTTTCTTTGATAGTTATGTTGATGAAGTCCGCGTGAATTAGCTGAAGGTTTTTCGTAGACTAATTTAGAGAGCAACGATTATCTCTTTTAATGTGACCATATGTACGAGTCTCATGTTGTAGTTGTCTGCGCGATATTTATCTGAGGGAGGGTAGAAAACTCCATATGCGAAAAGGACATGCATTTTTGTATTTGATCAGAAGAGCAGGCTGCAAAGGTTCTCTAATAAACAGGCTGCAAAGGTTCTCTAATAAACAGATTTACTCAGCCTGAGTTTTGAGTGAGGAGAGAGGAAATCATAAAAACGTGCATATATTCGTGATACACATGATACTCTTATCACCTCATCTTTGATCTGACGCTTTTCATGTGGAGAGCGATGGAAATTACCATTGAAGGATTTGAAGGATGCAACAGAAGTGGTTAGAAGAGTTACTCTTTTGTGTTTTAATTTATAGTGATTATCATATTGCGCTAATTATCATATTTGAACACTGTTCACTATCAGTAATGATTTTTTTGGGAATGTCCACAACAACGTAAGTTAAAAATATTTCATTGTGCTGCAGTTGTGTTCTTGCGTTTCAGATTAGTGGTAGAGTTTTGAGATATAATTGAATACTTTTTACTGCATTATTAACAGTTAGCAAATTCATAGAGAGCGATAATGAATAGCTCCATGAGACATATGACTGAATATCGTGTTCTTCAATTGTTGCTTATAATCTGATTTAGACCATTGTTCTTGGTACTCGGAAGGGTTGGACTAACGCAGATCTTTAAGTCATATTAGAAATATTTACTTATTGATAATTGAACACAAGCACTCATCGAGGCGAAGTAATAATTACATGCAAGCCATTGAAATGTTTTTTTTTGTTTTTTCTGCACTCAGAGTTGCATTCATAAGATACACATCTGAATATGATATTTCTGAACGACTCTAACCTTCAGAACTTAGTGAATAAAAGGACGAGGAGTCTCTAGGCTATTAAAACAAAACGTATCAAATCTTTGATGTTTAATTTGAGTTGGCTCCGGTGAATGATTACCACCAAGTTCAATCAATATAGACTATAAACTTTAATAAAGAGCTGCTCAAGCCAAACTAAGAACATATGAAACGCTCATAAAAACCATTGGGACGTGTAGATATTATTTATAATCATTAAAATATTTTTCATCTTGTCTTGGTATGATCCATGATTCGGAAGAAGAATTTGATTGGATAAGTTCTGATTTGCAAGGTTATTTAAATTAGTGTTTCTTGAGCTTTAATTATCTGAAGTGTCTTTGAGTTATTTCCTAAATTTTCTTCATTGCACTTGAGCTTGCTCCAAGCACCCTACGTGCGCCGTTAGCGAGACGGTTGACTTGATCCACCAGCCATCACGAATCGCTCCCACAACGGGCTGATTGATATGATGGTTTCTATTACTCATGGAATACGAGTTTGAAGTAGTAGTCACGAAGGGAAAGTCCCACCTTAGATGGTTGACCATCTCTCAAGGTTACCTGCAGGAGAAGCTCCTCATGGAATAGCCGATGAACTACCAAACGCATACTTGTTTAACCTCGAAAGAGTACCAAAATGGGCTAAGGCTATCGTCCTTATTCACATATTTGGACCCAAGAATCCTAGGATTAGGATCAGTGAAAGAGAGATTACCAAGTCACAAAAATACCAGATAATAGTAGGAAGCATATATAAACAAGATAATCAAAAAATTCTTTCTTGTTGTGTATACAAATCAAAATATGAGAATTGGTTGCAACTAGCACATGTAGGTGCATTAAAGCAACATCACTCAAAACATCATACATTGCAGACCCTACATAGACTAGGAGTATATTGGCCTTTTGTGGAAGTAGATTTCTATAAGTTGTGTAAAGAATGTCCTATATTCTGTTGTGAAAGACCACCGATAGAACATGCCATATTATATCATACGTCTCTCACACCAGAATGGAGCGAGACATTAGTGACATACTTGAGAACGCAAACATTCCCTCAAGGAATGACTTTAGCAAGACAACACAGTCTAGATCAGGAAGCTCAAGACTACTCACTTATTGGTGATACTTTGTACAAATGAGGACACGATAGATACCTACGACAATGTGTTCATAAGAGCGATTACTTGAGCATATTAGAGACTACACACCAAGGTTTTATAGGAGGTCATTTTGGTCCCGAGAGGATAACCAAAGCCATGCTATTTGCAGGATTATGGTGGCCCACTCTTAACGTGGATGCACATACCTATGTTAAGAGATGTGACGTGTGTCAGGGGAGCACTAGATTGTGCTCTCTGACTTTACTAGACAAGATTTTGGAAATACACTTATGATTACAAGAACACCCACGTAGGAAAAATAATACAAGAAGACGGATTTGATACAAGACGTCCCACAACCCGGGACCAATAGGTATGGAAAACTGGACTAGATATGATACAAGAGATCCCACAACCCAAGATTGTAAGTATGAGACAAGATGTTTGGATTACAAGAACTCCCTTCTGGGAGATGAACTCAATACAAGAAAGAACTTGATAAGATTGCGTACTACGAGATTACAAGAGGACAAGACAGGATGTCCAAGAACTAGACTAGACGGGACTAGAACAAGAAACAAGATAGGAACTCGAACTGGAACTTGGAGAGTACGTACTTAGCGGTCATGACTCCTTGAGCTCCCAAGAATGGTATTGGCAAGACTGATTATGAATGTGGCCAACCTCTCCTTATATAGGTTTACCAAGGGCGGTTACGAATTGATGATGTCATTGATGATATCATCAATTGGAAGCATGGTCTCTGGATATGAGAATCAAGCAAGAAGACAGTCGATCTTAGGGTTTTGGCACATTCACGACGCAATGGAAGCATTAGTTTCCCCAAATTCTGAACCAATCATGAGATATAGGATTCACATGGAATCTGAGATTTAGGATGGCCATGCCATTATCTCCCCCTCAAGCGACGAGTTCCACGAGGAGCGGTCATGTTCTCTGGTCTTGCCTTCATTGGATTTCTCTTATGGAATTCTTGAACCTTGAGTAGTGCTTCTAAAGGTTTTCTGCAGGTTCCTAAGTACAATCACTGATTCATACCCTTTCGAATGAATAAGGTATTCCAATCTTCCTCGAGATATTTTGGAATCTAGGACATGCTCGACTTCAAATTCTTCATGATCATCAATCTCCATAGGTGGTGAAGGACTAGTCCCTCCCCCCTCAATGGCAAAAATCTGATATGGTTCCAACAGGGATACATGGAAAACTAAATGTATTCTCATGGTGCTTGGTAGCTGGAGCTTGAAGGTGACTGGATTGATCTTGGCCAAGATGGTGAATGGACGAAATCTTTGATGATCTAACTTCCCATAGGGCCTTGAAGTTTGTAAATTGTTTCTGAGTAACCATACTTTATCCCCAATTTGATATGATGGATTTTGAACATGATGTTGATCTGCATAGTACTTATAATGTTGTTGAGCTTTATGGATCTCTTCCTTGAGTTCTTTGTGAATTCCCATGAGATACTAGCCTTGTCTTTGGCAGCTGGGTTCTTAACATGATTTGTGAGTTGTATGTCCATCCTTGGATGTTGTCCATAATTTGCAAAGAAGAGTCTGCTTGGTAGATGTATGAACACTATTGTTATAGGCAAACTCTGCAAAGGGTAAAAACTCAAACCAATCATTGTGATGATAGTTGATGGTGCAACGAAGATATTGTTCTAGGAGTTGATTCACCCGTTTTGTTTGTCCATCAGTCTGTGGATGATTGGTTGTAGATAGTTTAACTTGAACACCAAGGAGCTTGCAAAGACTATTCCAAAAGCTGGATATGAACTGTGGGCCTTGATCACTGACAATATCATTAGGCAATCCATGAAGCCTAAAGATGTATTTGAGGAAAAGCCTAGCACTGGGTGCACCTGTGATTGCCTTGGTAGTTGGAATGAAGTGTGTCATCTTTGTAAATCTATCCACTATAACAAGAATGGCATCATACTTGTCTGACTTTGGCAGGTCTGTGATGAAGCCCATAGATAATGAAGCCCATGGCCTTTCTATAATAGGTAAAGGTTGCAAGAGGCCATGAGGTTTATGACATGGTACTTTAGATCTATTGCAAGTGTCACAGGTTCGGATATATTATTTGACTTCCTTCCACATTTGAGGCCACCAAAAATCCCTTGATATAAGTTCTATTGTTTTATTCCCTGCAAAATGTCCTACTACAAGGTTGTCATGACGTTTTTGAAGTACTTGGATCTTGGGAGTTCTTGGAGGGACATACAATAGGTTCTTATAGAATAGTAACCCATCCTTTTCTTGGAATTCATCCACTTCTTGAATTCTTCCTTCTTGAGTTTTTTGCTTAATGTTACAAAACAATTCATCTCGTGGTAGAGTCTCACAGATCAAATGATTCAAGGTTGAATCTTCATGATGGCTTGAAGAGATAGCTACTAACTAGAGATGCTCATGTTTGAGTAATATGCTATCCTCTTGATCAAAGGCCTCTTCACCCTTATTTGGTGCAAGGTAAGATCTTCTTTGCAAGGCATCTGACTAATGTTGTTGCCGTCCTGGATGATATGTGATGACAAAGTTGAACCTGGATAAAAAGTTACTCCATCAAGATTGCCTTCTGTTGAGGATGCGGGTGGTCATAAAATACTCTAGGTTCTTGTGATCTGTATACACGATAACTTTAGGAGCTGCTCCTTCTAGATGGTGACGCCAAGTATCAAATGCGTCCACTATGGCAAGAAGTTCTTTATCATGAATTTCATAATTAATTTCTGGAGGGCAAGAAGTTCTTTATCATGAATTTCATAATTAATTTCTGGAGGGCAAGAAGTTCTTTATCATGAATTTCATAATTAATTTCTGGAGGAGAAAATTTCCTTGAATTATATGCAACTGGATATAGGTGTCCATCATCTCCATATTGTGAGAGAATGGTCCCTAGGGCAAAGTCTGATGCATCCGTCTCTAGGAAGAAGGGCTTACTAGAATCAAGATGAACTAGAATTGGAGTAGTAGTGAATGCCGATTTCAAGGTCTTAAATGCTTTTTTTGCTTCTTCGGTCCATGAGAATTTGGAGTTCCCTGTAAGATTGGTAAGAGGTTTCACTATCTTGGAGTAATCTTTGATGAATATCCTATAGAAGTTGGCAAACCCTAGAAAACATTGTACATCTCGAACACATGAAGGTGGTTGTCAATCAAGGATTATCTGAATCTTCTTAGGGTCCATAAAAATTCCTTTATCTGATACAATGTATCCTAAAAATTACACTTCTGTCTTATGGAAAGAGCACTTCTCCAATTTCGCATCTAATCCTTTTTCTCTTAGTTTCTCTAGTACTATCTTTACATGACATTCATGATCCTCTAGATTTTTGGAGAATATCAAGATATCATCAAGGTATATTACAACAAAATCATCTAAATATTCTCGAAAGATATCATTCATCATACGTTGGAAGACAGCTGGAGCATTTGTTAGACCAAATGGCATAACTACATATTCAAAATGCCCATACCTTGTTCGAAATGTTGTCTTCCATTCGTCTCCTTCCTTGATCCTGACAAGGTTGTAAGCTCCTCGAAGATCAATTTTCGTGAAGAATTTTGCTTTTCCAAGGCGTTCCAAGAGCTCTGATATGAGTGGTAGAGGGTATCTGTTTTTAATAGTGACTTTGTTCAATCCATGATAGTCTACACACATCTGGAGAGTCCCATCCTTCTTCTTTACAAATAGAATAGGATCTCCTGCTAGAGACTTCGAGTGTTTGATAAACCCCTTTGCTAGATTCTCATCAATGTTCTTGCGTAGTTCTGTAAGTTCCTCTTGGGATAGTCTGTAGATTGGTCCAAAGCGTGGTTGTGCTCCCTCTTGAAGATCTATGGGGCAATCATAAGGTGTATGCTTTGGGAGGATATCTGCATTCTTCTTTTCAAAAACATCTTCAAAGCCTTTGTACTGATTGGGTAGCTGTACTAGATCATCTTTCTTGGATTCTTGAGCTGGTATGGCATAGATCATATATGTAGGTTCCTTCCTTACTGCATGTATGAAGGCTTTGGCTCCGACATATGTTGGGTTCTTTTGGATATCTCGACGAGTGATTTTATTCTTTTTCCAATTAATGTCTGGATTATGCTTCTTTAACCAGGGCATTCCCATGATAACTAGATGTACTGGGCTCGATATTACATTGAAACATATGTGGGATTCATGGTCGCCAAGGTGTACTCTTAATGGTGTGGTTTCCATGGTTATATTCCCAGATGCTAGAGATCGTCCACCTACTACTTATGCTACTACTAGTTTGTTCTTCCGAAGTACAAGAATTCCATGTTTCTTAACGAATCCTTCATCGATGAAACATGAGGAGGCTCTTGAATCTACTAGGGTTGTAAGGGAAAGGGTCTTCTTGGGCATGATTAACTTGACAGGTGCAAGACATGTTTCTATGGGTGTAGCTGGAATTATGAGACCCTTTCTTATATCATGGTCCAGCTGCACGGTCTCTTTTACAACTGGACTTCCTCGTTTCCCTGCTCTATAAGGGTGGCTGCGACTCTGGAGTTTGTTCTCTTGTTCAGACAATTAATTGCAATATGTCGAGGGTTTTCACAGTAGAGACATAACTTATTAACTCTCCTTCTCTGTTTCTCTTCTGGTGTTAGAGGTTGAAACCTAGTTACATCTTTTTGCATAGGTTTAGGCATGGACTCATCTTTAGGAGTTGGTTGGAAAGGTTTCCATTGGTGAGGTCTTCCTTCTACTTGTTTTTCTTGTTTCAAAAAGTCGGTTATCACATTGAATAGCTTGCATGATATATTCATTCAATGTTTTAATGTCTGGCATCATGAGCAAAAAGTCCTTCACATCATCTATTAAACCCCATCTGAATTGGCTTATGAAATAATCTTCATGCTAAGTGAGATCACATATCAACTGCCTAAATTCAGATGCATAGGTAGAGGCAAGGCGGTTACCTTGATGTAACTTCTGAAGTTTTGTTTCTGCTACTTGACTTGTATCTGCATCTCCAAATGTGGCGGAGAGTTCTCGAAGAAACCCCTCATAGTCTTGAAGTACTTCCATGTTCTTCTCCAACATTGGGGCAAACCATGATAATGCTTGGCCATAGAGCAAGGTTCCAATAAACCCAACATTGGATGCCTCGTCAGGGTACCTATCAGGTTGCATACGGATGTACAATTTAACTTGCTGGAGAAATCCACGAAAGTTTGTGCGTAAATGATGTGCTAGGCCGTTGATTGACTTGAATACTCCCTTGATTTGCTTGAAGACTCCCGATTCGTTCTTGTAATTCTTGGAGGAGTACACCTACATGCACTGAATGTCCCATCTTGACTTGTATCTATCGATGACTTAGGTCTTCCACTTGTTGTTGGAGACTCGAAAGTGATGCTACGATCTGTTCATAAGCGTTCTCTATGATGCCTGGTCTTGGATAGAAGATAGTCTTGCCAAAAATTGTGCTCTCTGACTTCACTAGACAAGATTTTGGAAATACACTTATGATTACAAGAATACCCACATAGGGAAAATAATACAAGAAGACGGATTTGATACAAGACGTCCCACAACCCGGGACCAATAGGTATGGAAAACTAGACTAGAGATGATACAGGAGATCCCACAACCCGGGATCCTAAGTATGAGACAAGATGTCTGGATTACAAGAACTCCCTTCTAGGAGATGAACTCAATACAAGAAAGAACTTGACAAGATCTCGTACTACGAGATTACAAGAGGACAAGAAAGGATGTCCAAGAACTAGACTAGACGGGACTAGAACAAGAAACAAGACAGGAATTGGAACTGGAACTTGGAGAGTACTTACTTAGCGGTCACGACTCCTTGAGCTCCCAAGACTAGTATTGGCAAGACTGATTATAAATGTGGCCAACCCCTCCCTTATATAGGTTTTCCAAGGGCGGTTCTAGGGCAGTTACGGATTGATGATGTCATCGATGATATCATCAATTTGAAGCATGGTCTCTGGATGTCAGAATCAAGCAAGAAGATAGTCGATCTTCGGGTTTTGGCACGTTCTGGACGTAATGGAAGCATTAGTTTCCCCAAATTCTGAACCAATCATGAGATATAGGATTCACATGGAATCTGAGATTCAAGATGGTTTCCTTTGTCCATGACAATGTGTGCCAAAGGACCTAGTTTCCTACTCGCAGAGATGAAATGCCACTGAAACCCATGATGGGAGGACGTGCATTCCCTAAGTGGGGTATAGACTTTGTAGGACCCATTAAACCCCCTGCAAAAGGTACTCATGCGGAATACATTATAGTTGCGATAGATTATCTTACCAAATGGGTAGAAGCTAAGGCCATTAAAAAGAATGATGCACACATGGCTACAAAATTCTTATTTGAAAATGTCTTTACGAGATATGGATTACCTATAGAACTAGTGGGTGATCGAGGAACTCACTTTCTAAGCAGTTCATTGAATATTCGTTACAGGATTTTATGATGATTCACAAGAAATCCGCACCATATCCTCCTCACGCCATTGATCGAGCATAAAGTACTAACAAGATCCTTTGTAATGTACTAATGAAACTCGTGAACAACAAACATTCGGATTGGGACAAATAGTTACACCACATTGTTTGGGCATATCGAGTTGCCTCCAAGACCATACTCAATGCAACTCCCTTTCAGATGGTTTTTTGTCAGAACCTATGCTTTCTTTGGGATTTTTGATACCCACCCTTAAGGTTGCAAAAGAACATCAGTGGACCGGCCATGAATTATCATCAAAGATAATGGATTTGGAACGATTAGGACAAACCAAGCTGAAAGCGGCAGCATGCATATATGCAGCAAAGAAGCGATAGAAAGCCTACTTTGATGCACATGTGAAAGACAAAGGCTTAAAAGAAGATGACTTAGTCCTAGTGTATATGTTGAAATAGCATGCACAAAAGCTAGAGAAACGAGGTTATGGACCCATGATCATTAAAAAATTATCAACAAGTGGAGCGGTACAATTAGCCACCCTAGAAGGAGATATAATGGCTAATTACATAGTGGTTGTAGAGCCAAGCTATATCAAGAACCTCTTACTGAGGATATGCTTAGACAACTTACGTTGGCAAAGAAACATAAGGAGGAATAAAAGAGAATATGCATGAAAGCTCAGGCAAAAGCTCTAGAATGCATTAAGTTTATGAAGCTAAGAAGACAAGGACTAGGGAGAGAACATTATAATCATCTTGAGCACCCACTGAGATACCCCATGGCCATGTGTCAAACAAAGTCAACTGTTCATCCTAGCATAGTGGATAGGAGACGATTCATTAGAGTCATGCTAAAACAAGGCAATACCCATCAGAAACTTAGAGCTCTAATTGATTCAAATGTTGCGACTAGTGCAATTACATGGTCTCACTATCAAGACTTAGGAATAGAAATGCGGGCATATCTCATAGGGCTAGGATGCATGGAAACCCCTTGCATGGGTGAGGTGGACCTTCCTATCCTCATATATAAGTGACCATGATAGTTAAGCTCTTAGTGTGCCATGACGATGACCTGATAGAACCCTTAATCCTTGGCCAAGATTGGCTATACGATCACTCCGTGGACCTAACTCTTAGAAAATTCCTTGTAGATTAGTAACTTAGACTAGCAATGAGTGATACGGCTTGAATTCCCTAACAACACTGTGCCTAACGAATATAATCCTAGACCATATGAAATGATTGCGATGGGGGATCGAAAGATCTTTGGACAGATCCCTCGGCCAAGCACGCTCCCTCCAAAGTCAACCCATGAGAGCTTGGAAATGGATAGTTGCCAGTCCGGAAATTGTCAAGAGATCTTCCCCTGGTCTTGTATTACCAGTCAGGTGGGTTGCATCAGCGGTCAGGTGGACTACATCAGTGGATAGAGGGGCACCATAGCCTTTGATGTCCATCCTTCCACACTTACTGCGGATTGGCCTAGATCTCTGGTAAAGAATGCCTCACTTCCTAATGAGCAAGTTTTGCAAGTGTTGAACCTCCCTTCTTTTCCAAAGCAGAGCGTCAACTTGACCTCTCAACCATGCTCTCCATGAAGTCCACCACGACTAAGGAACCCAAATCGACAAACATGCCAAAAGACACAAAGATGGAAGCAGTATCATCATTCTAAAGGAGGTGGCACAAAACAAGTATGGGTGCCAAAAGGACAGAAAGCACCAATAGTTTCCAACAATGTAGACAATGACGACAAGAAGTCCAAGAAGAATCACAATCAACATCCACCATCTGCTCGACCTTCTTCTACATCGACAAAGATTCGACACATTTAGATTGCCAAGCAATACTTAACCAATTGACCTACACCCACGTAGATTTGGGTTCCCAAAAATTTTGTTATGGCTCAAAATCCAAGCCATGTAATATATACGACCTTGAAATCCCTTTACCCATCGACACCACTACCACTAGACTCACCTTTTATACCTCAACAGAAGAATACCACCCACTCATCAACTCTTAGGAAATGGATGCCAAAATGTGTCCAAAAACCTTCACTCGACATTTTGTCCCACATAACACCTATCCGGACTAACCTTCATCCTTGTAATAATTCACTCACAACTAAACCTTGTACAAATTCACCCACACTAACCCACCATCACTTATAATAACTTTTCATTAAAAGCAATGTATGCACTATCTAAAGCATGTAGGTGTCTAGTGACCTGCATTAGTTTTTGAAAAAAGCATTCCATAAACCACCTCACAATACTCGGTTACACGGGTTACACATCGCTTATTGAAAGGGATTGTGGTCTCACATTATTGGGATCCTAATTAATTTCCATACTAATGTGTTATCCTTTTGTAGCAGATCACCTACACACTCATTTCGAGTCATCATGCAGATTGAAGGAACCTCTTAGGCTGGCCCCAGCACGTTAGTCATCATTTTTGGCAATTTATTAGTTGAATCTTACCCTACGTCACAACCTTCGGAGTTTTGGGGTTTCCCAAGACCAATGCCCATAGACGATCCTCCAATGGGACACACTGAACAAGTTCATAGCAACTCACATTGGTTCCAAGGTTCTGCAGTAGAACCCCTTGCAGATGTCAATTTTATATATGATGCTGTTGGAAGTAGTGAATGGCACATACAACGAGGAAGCATGTAAAGGTGGATTAGAAAGAGTCGTGTGGAGCCAGGCACTCATTTTTTCTCTAAGAAATATATTTGATATTACCTTTTTAAAACTCCCAACATTGATTTTCATCACTCTTGTACCATATGTATCATAGAAGCACACACTTTTGTAATTATAAGCTCCATTTTGTGCAAGCCGAGGAGTCCTCGAGCTTGAGGAGCTTAGGTAGAACAAGCATACTAATTTTGGCTATTTTTAAATCTTGTTGAGACCTTCAAATGGTGCCTAGAACCTATTTTTTAACTATGTCGGACACTATATGTGAAACTGGTCAAAACTAATATAAAATCTATAAATAGAGCTAGAGAGCTCATTTTTGAGGTAAACTTGTATGAGTAGAGATGAGCTTGAAGCTATTTTGAGCTTGTAAGAGTGTTCTTGAGTAATAGAATCTACTTTCATCCTTCCATTGTGTCTTGCTTGTCTCTTCCTTGTGTGTGTGTGTGCATCTCCATGCTTCTCACCTTCACTCTCACTACATCTCACATTCACGATCTTCATATCACTCCTATCTCTTATGTGCATTGACATTAAGGAGGTGGAGCTTCACTTACCATTGTACTAGAGCAACACCAAGTTTGGTGACATTGCCAGGGATCGAGTCTAGGATGAATGTGTGATGGTAAGAATATAGCAAGAAGTGGCGTTGGAAGGTAAAAGTTTCAGTTTTTTTTGTTGTTTTTAAGTAGTTTTTTGTGTTTTTCATCTCCTCTACACTCCTCCTTCACCATTGCATCATCTTCTTCCACTCAGAAAAAAAGAGAAATTTCACCATATCCACCTATCCCCCTCATTTCCCTCATTTGCACATGCCAGAGAGAGAGAGAGAGAGAGAGCTTTTGTGCTTGTTATGTTGTGTGTATTTTTGAGTTTTCTTGCAGGTGTTGTGCTCCAGAGAAGCAGGAGAGCTTCCGAAAGGTGAGAAAACCAACTTTTTGTTAGATCTGTTGTATGTGTCAGACCATTGCGATGGTCTAACAAGCTTGACTTTTTTGGTAAGCGTGTATAGCATGGTGTAGGTGATCCTTGCACACTCACAAATCCACAAACGCATTTTAGAAATTTGCATTTTGATGGACCATCGTGATGGGCTCACGCCATCGCGATTGTATCACACCATCGCGATTGGATCACGCCATCGTGACGGCTCGATCGGACCATCGCGATGGTCTCACACCATGACGAAGGTTCACTTGAACCATCGCAATGGTGTCTGACCATCACGATGATCCCATCGACCCCACACCATCGCGACGACTCACATTCCACATGTCAAATTAGAACACTGCGATGATACGAGGTACGCCATCACGATGCTTCAAATTCGGACCATCGCAATTGGCTCAAGCCATCACGCCTCATGACCATCGTGATGGGCTTTTGCCATCACGACGGTTGCGTTGACCATTGACCATTGCGACAGGCTCACGCCATCACGATGGTTGCATTGATCATTGACCATCACGACGGGCTCATGCCATCGTGATGGCTCACTAGATAGAACAGCGTGATGCTTTACCTTAGACCATCACAATGCCTCGCATAATCAAACCATCCCGATGGTTCAACTAGGCCATCGCTTCACATTTATCTTAGGCCATCGCGATTGTCCACTTAAAATGCCAAATTTAGGGTTTCATTTTTTGGCCTATTTTGAGGTTATTTTGAGTGAATTTTTGGGTGATTAAGCTTACTGGAGACCCCTTAGCTCATATCTAAAGAAAAAATTGTTTGTCAGTTTTTACCCCCGAGGGCCTGAACATCCATAACTTTTTCATACAAAGTCCATTTTTTGAGCGAAGAAAGGGGGACGAGAGAAGAAAGGGGGACGAGCAAAGAAAGTGGGGCGAGAGAAGAAAGGGGGATTGGAAAAATTTGGCCAAAGGAGAAGGGACCCTTAAAGGTGTATATATCAAGTGCTTGATCATCAATTTAAGAAGTGGTCCAAACATTGGATTTTGCAGGTCTAGCGAAAGCTATCCAAGGGCGATCAAAGCAAGGCGGGTGAAGAATGCAAGACTTGGGAAGTGCTACTTCTTGGGCATCAGAGCTATCAAAGAAGCTGACTTGAGGTTGGAAAACTACTCAACCCCTTAGTCAATTATTAGCTTAGGCTAGACATCTAGCATTGTGGATTAAATTAGGACAATGATAGGAACGTATCCAGTCCAAGAGGCTTAAATGTTTCAAGTCCAAGATTAAAATAATTGTGTGCTATATGAAACAAATATAAAGGAAAGAACTTAAGTCTGATAGAACAAGAACTCAAAAGTACAACTGAAAGTCAACTCTTGACTCATACATTGAGACAAGATAAGAATCTAAAGGAATTAAAAATGAAACAAGCAATTAAGAACAAAGAAACATTGACGATCATAGTGTGTATTGGGTGATTCAAGAAGTAAATTCATGAACCTTAGATCGGGCAAGCTTATAGGTAAGTCTGATCAATAAAGCCTTAGGTCATCAGAAGGAAGTGTAGGAACTACTGCACGTTCATGGGCTCAACAATTGAATAGTTACCCTTACGAGTTGGGCATAGATACTAGTGAATCAGAAATGGCTTTTAGCATGAAAAGACCAGAAGGAGGGTTAAACGTAGCATATTTGGAAAGACTCAAATGACCCTACAAAACCCAATTAGAATACATCCGAACTAACCACTTAGGTGCTCGCATCTATGAGGATGGTTTGCAAAGATCAGTGGTACAATTGCACAACCTTGACCAATCCATTGGATTGAAACGTCCAGTGGTAAAATTTGAGAGAGATGCTTACATAGACAAAGAAGGAACAATGTACATAATAAGTACTCAACCAAATCATACCAATGCGTTTGGTCTAGTTCATCTCGATACGGAAGCAAGAACCCAAGGAAAAGAACCACTAGGAGATGAACCTAGGACACATAGATGAAAATCTATATTGACAAGAGTTCTAAACCCAGAATGGATCCCTCATGACAATAGAAGCATATAACTGTTTCTAAATAAGGAAACTCATGAAGTGTTTTGGAGGTACAAAATGGAACAACCTAGCGAGGTAGGCTCCATCACCATTTACAAATTCAAGGACCCAAATACACCTGGAAAGGTTGTATACCTGGATGGTACTTCAGAACGAGTATCTGTAGTGCCGGAGCATGCAAGACTTTTCTACACATGGAGAGGTGAGTTAGTATTCACTCCATCAGAAACAAATGTAAACACTAGCCATCGGGGTGCTGGGCCATCCTCGGCCCATGGTATTCAGAAAGAGAAGAACAAAAAAAGAGCGGAAGTAAGTTTTACTCATCCTATAGGGAGAGATAGACCAACCATGGATACTAATAGATTGGAAAGACAAAGGGAACGAAGAGTACCAGGTGGTAGAGATGATTTTCCTCTATCTAGACCATGTGAACACCCCACGATACTAAGACCTGTTGGTGCAAAGTCCAAACCCACACATTTGGCTTGAGGTTCATAAAGATATGAAGTTCCATGGAAACTATTGCTAGTGAAACTTTATCTCCTTACGTTTGTAAAAGTCATTTGTTTTCTACTTGAGAATATTTGTAATCACCTACCAAAAAGTCGTGGACTTTTTAGTTATAAACATAACTACTACATTGAGGGAATATCTCCTAGAATGAAGGATCACTTTTAGAGAAAGCCAAAAGTTGAATTCAAATTCAAATTTGAATACAACACTTATATAAAGTCACTTGAAAAAGTCGTGTGGAGCAGCTTCATTATCCGAGCTCTCCATTGTCATTTTGTATGTGTGTAAGGCCTACATTGTAGCCTACACTATTCTCCATCATAAGGCTATGATTATCAAGCCTATGATCTTGTACAACATTGTTCATTAATACATTATATCTACATTGTTCATCTATGATATCTCTATTATAGTCATTCCTAACTATCAACTTGTGCTGCTCATATCTCACTCAATTCTCAACCAAGTTCCATGATCTATAGCTTGTTGGAATCAGCTCTAAGTTATCTACATGCTGACAAATTTTTAAGCACATCCATTTAGCCAATTTGGAGAAAAGCGCATCGAAGCACTCTTAAACTCTCTAGAGGTCCTAAAAAATTGGGGGTAATGATTTATTTTTTTAATTGATTTCTCTGTGTAAGGTGGATCATTTAAAGTGGTTTCACTTGGAATCATTAGCTTACTAAGCTAATTAAATACCTCTAAAAGGAATTTTTCTAATTCCTATTGTACTCGTAGCATTGAGCATTACAAGCAGCAGGTGTATGATCCAAAATAGAAGGTTTTCATTGAGCCTTCTATTTAGAAGTAGTTTGTTTTGATTCAATCTTTTCATACATCATTTCCAAAGTACATAGGCACTTGTACGGTGTCTTTAGAAAGCTTAGAGGGTCCACATATCAACTTCGAACTTACAAGGGGCTTGTACTAAGCATGATTTGGCAGTACTACTCATCACTTGGAGTGTCCATCCCCATCTTTCCCAACAGTGGTATCAGAGCAAAGTTAAGGTAAAATTAGGAGATGGTTTTCCTTCTTTCATTGATAAATTAGACAGGAAAAACTATCAAACATGGTCTTTGAGGATGAAGACATACTTGCAAGGAAGAAGCCTCTATGGATACATCTCAGAAGATGAGGAGATGCCCATATTCAGAAGCAAGGGACAACCTACAAGGGAAGAACATGAAAGACTCAACACATGGTGTGCCAAGGATGCATTAGAAAGGTCCTACTTACTCAATCTCTGATTTTCATCTTCCACATATTAGGAAATGTAAGACATCCCAAGAGACTTGGAAAACATTTTCTTCTTATTTCTCTTCCAACATAAGGGCCAGGAAGAATCAATTGTGGATTGAGTTCACCACTCAAAGGAAGCATCCTAAGCAAGCTATCTCAGAGTATGTGACCAAAGTTAAAGATGTAGCAGATCAGTTGGCAAGCATAGGAGAAGAAATCGAAGAGGAGCAGATTGTAAGGCAAGTAATCAATGGTATTAAAGCTGATGACAAATGGGAGAGCTTCACAACTGCCATGGACTTGTACATGGAGATGAAGATTCCAAACCTTACCACACTCATGGGGAAACTATTCACCCATGAATCCAAGCTCAACAAAAATGGAGATTCATCAAGAGGTAATAACTCTTCTGCCCTATACATTGATAAGAATAAGTCTAAAGAGAAAGGCAAGAACAAGAAGTTAGAAGATGAAGGAACTACCTCCCAAGCCAACTATGCAGGGAGAGGTAGATCATCAAGAGGAAGGGGCAGAGGAGGTAAGCAAGGTAGGGGGATACCTTATAACTCCTCACCATGCAATATTTGTGGTTTATCAAATCATACTACATATGAGTGTTTCAGGAACTTCAAGAATCAGAGAGGTAGAGGTTATCAAAGAGGTGGATAGACACAATCAAGAGGAAGATTCAATCATCACCAAGGATACAACAACAACTACAATAACAACTACCAAGGAGGATACAAATCCAGAAAGGATTACAACAACTACACAGAGGAGCAAGAAGATTCTCTTCTGATCATGAACATGACTTCAAAACCAGGTATAAATGATGAACATCTCTTCTACATTGACTCAAGATGCTCAAATCATGTGGCAGGCAATGTAGCTCCTCTCTGACCTTGAGGAACCAAAGGGTAAGCATTAGGTACAAACATGTGATGATACCAAGCACTTAGTGTTTAAAGTTGGAAATATGATGGGAACAAGAATCTATTGAGTAGGGTTCTATATGTACCAACTATTACCAAGAATTTGATGAGTGTTGGACAGATTGTAGAAAAAGGCTTGCAAGTTAGATTCAACCAATATGGAGCATTTGTACTTTATAGTTATAAAGTACAACCAAGGAACATTGTACTTTATGTTCCTTGGTTAGATTCAACCAAGGAACATTGTACTTTATAGTTATAAAGATCAAACATTATCAGAGCTTGAAATTTGGCATAAAAGATTAGGGCATGTAAGTGAAAGAACCTTGAAACAAATATGCAGAGATCTCAGATAAGAGGTAAGCTAGACCCTAAGGTAGAGAAGTGCATCTTCAAAGGGTATGATCTAAATCAGAAAGGATACAAGTTCTACAATCCTTCAAACAAGGGATTCATGGTTAGTAGAGATGTTGTCTTTGATGAGAATGATTCTTGGTTTGCTAGTGAATGCAAGAGGGTAAAATTACCCTATGAATTCGAAGAGGAGTTTCCAAGCCTTACTAAGGAGGAGCCTACTCAGAATGGAGACACCAATTTAGATGATGAGGACATCATCATCCTTGAAGAGTTCAAGGCATGGAAGTCCAAAGGCAAACTCAAGATGAAGAAATTGGAGGATATACCTGAATCATCTAATCAAGCAATCAAAAGATCACAAAGGGAGAGCAAGAAGCCAATTAGATATGGGTATGACACTTCCCTAGTTACGAAGGACTCTGTTTATCTTGCAAAAGATTTATCAATTGAAGAACCAACATCATATAAAGAAGCTAAGACTAAGGTAGAATGGAAGGAAGCTATGAATGAGGAGATTGAAGCACTCAAGGAGAATGATACTTGGGAACTAGTACCAAAGAAGGAGTCTATGAAGGTAATTGGTTCTAGATGGATCTATATGATAAAAAGTGATGGTTCAATATGCAAGTACAAAGCTAGACTTGTGGCAAAGGGTTTTGCATATACCCAAGGCATTGATTATGAAGAAACCTTCTCACTTGTGGCCAAAATGCCAACCATCAGGGTATTGGTAAGTGTGGCTGCATCAAAGAATTGGAACATGTATTAGTTGGATGTAAAAAAATGCATTTCTAAATGGTTGGATTTCAAAGGAGATGTACATGTCACAACCTCCTGGCTATGAGGATCCAAACAAGGTAACATATGTATGCAAATTAAATAAAGATCTTTATGGATTGAAGCAGGCACCTAGGGCATGGAACCATAGATTGAATACATACCTTCAGGATCAAGGTTTTGTGATGAGTAAAGCAGATACTTCTCTATTCATCAAGAGAAGTAATTCAGAGGTAATATACCTATGTGTATATGTTGATGATATCATACTTACAAGTAATGATGCTAATCACATAAAACAGATGAAGAACCAGATGATGAAGGAGTTCAAAATGATCTCGGATCGCTAAAATATTTTCTTGGACTTGAGTTAGTCTATACTAACTCTAGAATCTACATTACTCAGAAAAAGTATATACAAGATATGTTGAAGAAGTTTCATTTGCAGGATGCCAAAGTTGCAAGTACTCCAATGGAGGTAAACCTAAAATTAAGTGCTCATGAAGGTGATGTACTTGAGGACATTGGAGGTTATCAAAGCATAGTGGGAAGCTTTAACTATGCTACCTTGACAAGGATAGACATTGCTTATGGAGTAAGTGTACTAAGTCAGTCTATGCATAAGCCTAGGACATCCCACTTGGAGACTGCCAAAAGGATCTTGAAGTACCTTAAGGGTACTCAACATCATGGTTTGTATTTCCCTTATACATCAGACTTGGACATTAAGATCTACTCAGATGCAGGTTGGGTAGGATGCAAAGATGATAGGAGGAGTACCTCAGGATATCTTTCATTTGCAGGTGATAAGCCAATATCATGGTCTTCAAAGAAGCAACCTATTATTGCTTTATCTTCTACAGAGGCAGAGTATAGAGGATTGGCCAATGCTACTCAAGAGGCCATATGGATCAGATTGTTGTATATAGATTTAGGTTTGCACACTACATCTCCAATGATATTTGGAGATAAAACAAGTTCATTACATCTTGCAACTAATCCTATTTATCATGCTAGGACCAAACATATAGAGGTCCACTATCATTATGTGAGAGAGAAGCTATTGAGCAAGGATATTCAGCTGGCATATGTATCAACTAATATGCAATGTGCAGATTTGTTGACTAAAGCATTGGATGGTACAAAACTTTGCAGGTTTAAATCAATGAGTCGATTACAGGATATTCATGAAGATTGAAGATGAAGATTAAGCCAAAATGTTTGGCTTGAGGGGGAGATGTTGGTGAAAAATCCAAGCCCACACATTTGGCTTGAGGTTCATAAAGATATGAAGTTCCATGGAAACCATTGTTAGTGAAAATTTATCTCTTTACCTTTGTTAAAGTCATTTCTTTTTTACTTGAGCATATTTGTAATCACCTACCAAAAAGTCATGGACTTGTTAGTTAGAAAAGTAACTACTACATTGAGGGAATATCTCCTAGAATGAAGGATCACTTTTAGAGAAAGCCAAAAGTTGAATTCAAATTCAAATTTGAATACAACACTTATATAAAGTCACTTGAAAAAGTCACGTGTAGCAGCTTCATTATCCGAGCTCTCCATTGCCATTTTGTATGTGTAAGGCCTACATTGTAGCCTACACTATTCTCCATCATAAGACTATGATTATCAAGCCTATGATCTTGTACAACATTGTTCATTAATACATTATATCTACATTGTTCATCTATGATATCTCTCTTATAGTCATTCCTAACTGTCAACTTGTGCTACTCATATCTCACTCAATTCGCAATGCAATTCCCTAATCTATAGCTTGTTGGAATCAGCTCAAAGTTATCTACATGCTGACAAATTTTGAAGCAAATCCATTTAGCCAATTTGGAGAAAAGTGCATCGAAGCACTCACTGATCAAACTCTATAGAGGTCTTGAAAAAGCGGGGGTAATGATTTATTTGTTAAATTGATTGCTCTGTGTATAGTGGATCATTTCAAGCGATTTTGCTTGGAATCATTAGCTTACTAAGCTAATTAGATATTTCTAAAAGAAATTTTTCTAATTCCTACTATACTGGTAGCATTGAGCATTACAAGTAGGAGATGTATGATCCAAAATAGAAGGTTTTCATTGTCTTCTATTTAGAAGTAGCTTGTTTTGATTCAATATTTTCATACATCATTTCCAAAGTACATAGGCACTTGTATGATGTCTTTGGAAAGCTAAGAGGGCCCACATATCAACTCTCAACCTACAAGGGGCTGGTACTAAGCGAGATTTGGTAGTACCTACTCATCACTTGGAGTGTCCATCCATCTTTCCCAACAAGACCCACTCAATTAGTAAGGTCAATGAAAAATTACTTTGATGGGACAGGAGATCCCTATGACCATGTTGCGGAATTTAAACAAGTGCTATGAGCTAAACAAATAGACGACATGTTTACGTAGTATAATGTGTTTGGACTCACTTTAAAGAACACGGTTTGAACTTGGTTCCAACCATTGACACAAAGGCAATTTAGAGATATTCATCACTTGTTAGAGTCATTCATCATGGATTTCTCTAAAAGTGGAATCAGAAATGATACTTCTTCATTAATTCATAGCTTCAAACAAACCCCTCATGAAACAGTAAGACTTGTAGGACGTAGGTTTAGACAATATGTTGAGAGATGTCCGATGCAAGAACTACCCTCACAGGGCAAGAAAGTGTCCTTGTTTTAGATGGCCTCTTGAGCTCTAAACTACGCGCTTGTGTGTACTTAGAGGAACCGAGAACACTAGAGCAATGTGTAAGAATATTTATAGACATTGAGGATAATTTAGGAGATGAATTGGAACTTTCAAAGGTCTATAAAGACTCAGATAGCTCATCTCAATCATCCTCAAAAGTTTTTAGCTCAATAGAAGATCTAGCAAAAAAAGTGGCCCAGAAACTAGGAGTTTCTAGTAAATAGATGCCTAGGTTAACAACAAACAAGCGTTGTTACATGTGTGGTGGTGATCATATGGAAAATGTGTGTCCCAATGTAACACAACTGCAAGCCAACCCTAGTGGCCAATACTGTATGATTGAGAGATGATACACAAATCACATTGCCCAAGATTGCCCATACAACAAACAAGCAGTACGACAGAACTCCCTGCAAGGATACCCCCAAGCAGGTAGATATCAAGGTCAATACAATGCTTAGCTTCATTACTATAGGCCTCCACAGAACTATCCTTATCAAGGTCAACAAAGAACACAACCCTAATCCACAGTCCCAATTAAGATAGCAAAGTCCATACAACCCTAGAGGACCACAGTTTAAATGCTAGGGGGGTCATTTCATTAAGGATTGCCCACATCCTCCGTTAGCGGGATAGTCACAATACTATAATATACAAGGTTTTTGTGCCGCATGTGGTAAAGAGCATGTCATCAAAGATTTTCCTAAGAACCTTGCTAATGCCTCAAAAGTGACAGCCATTAAGGTGATAGGTATTGTGCATAAATCAGATGGATCCAACACTACATACGTGCCTATTCAAGCTATAACAAGAGCCCAGATGCTCTTATGGAATCAACAACTTAATCCTAAAAAAGTAGTCAGAACTAGTGAAGTTGGAGAGTCTAGTAATAAAAAGATGAAATCTTGGAAAGATTCTAGAGAAAGAATTAAGAGAAAGTGGAGTAGAAAGATAACTGAGTTGGAAGGAAGTCTAAAGGAATCTAGAGCCAAAATCCTAGAACTAACTTCTCAAGAATCTAATCGAAAGAACCTAGCTGAGAGATCAAGATCAGTTCTAGCTTAATCCATACCAGAAGATCTAGACATGATGTTTCATGCATATCAGGAGAGATGAAAAGAAGGACCCCAGGTAGATGAATTGAGTAAGAACTATCCGAGACCAGACTTAGAAATTGAGAGGACTAAACTTTGCATGAAGATGGTAGAATTAACATGAGCTATGTTCGAAGCCTCTTGTTATATTAATTGGAACAACATGGCAAAACCTAAGTTACAATTTCAAGGACTACTGGAGAGGTTAGAATACTTGATCAATCGTAATGAGAAGAAGAAACTGCAAGGGAACCCTAATGTCTCTGAGACACAGGAAAGGAATGCACCATTCCTATCTCAAGTACCAAATACAGAGGTTCAAGACAACCTGTCTTCCATATACAAATATTCACACGCATTTTTTAGAGAAATCCAAGAAGAGAAGTGGAGAAAAGAGCAAGGAAACCATCCTCCTATTCAAGAAATAGACGCCTTGTAGGAACAATTTCCCCAAAACATCCCCTCTATCTATGATGATGTAGAGGAAGAGCAACTGAGTGAACAAACAGATTTTGAATCCAATTCTTTGCAAGAATTACCTCAATTCACAAGACCTTGGGAAGCGAAGTCTATTAGCATGAGAGCACCCACTATAATAGTGAGGAATGAAGAATCACTAATCCTTAGAAACACAGAGGTAACCAAATTCGAGTGCCATCTCACTCTAGAGGAGTTGTTAAAGATTAAACTAGAATTGTGGAAGCACATAGCAAACCAATTCCCTGAGCTTTCTATTGCTCCCTCCCAGATAGGATCACATAAGAAGGTACAAGAGATACCCGTAGAACGAACTGGAGAGAGGAAGGTAACACTTATCTTCCAATAACCCACAAGGGTTACATCACCAAAGCCATCTTAGATTCAGGAGCCGGAGTAGCCATCACTACCACTGCTTTATGGAAACATTGGGTAAGCCAACACTAAGACCTACCAGGATGAAGCTACAAATGGCTGATGGACATATCGAAAAACCATTAGGCTTACTTGAAGGCATACCTCTTAGCACTTGTGTTGTGGAGTTTGAACTTTGTGATTTTGGGAAAAATCATGCTTACGAGATGATTTTAGGAAGATCATCCATGCATCCGTTGCAAATCGTACAAGATTGGGGAACTACCTCTTTGTACTTGCAACATTTAGGTGTGACTACTAAAGTCAATCTTAAAGACTATTCCCATCAAGATGTACCCCCAATCCAATGGAACACCATCCATAGGACATAGGGAGAAAGAGAGTCTGTACACTCATTGGAATCAGACCCCTCATGGTTGCAGGAGGATACTCATCCATGGATGTGTAAGGAAGCAAAACAAGAGGAAGAACGATTAGAAGCTAGGACCTTAGGCTTAGAACAACATCCATGAACTCTTCAAGACCCAACTTATGCACCTATAGTATTTCCAAAAGAGGAATTCGAGCCTCACGGTTGGGTATAAATCTTAGGTACAATGGAAATAGTGGTGAATGAAGAACAATGGACCCCTCATTGTGATGAAGACAGATATGACATTTCCTTCTTTATGATTGAACTTGTTGAGGAAGACTTTATCCTACAAGAATGCACAGAAGTGACCCAAGCACCGGACAAAGTGGTGACGAGGATCTAGAATCCATCATCATGGAACCCTTTTGTTCCACAGAAGAGCAATATCTTTAATTTGTAGAAGCCAAAACCCTTAAAGAGTACAAGGAAAATCAAATGGAATGCCATGAGTCACTCACTAATGTACAGAAAATACACAAAAGAAGAGAAAGAAATCACCTAAGACAGAAGAAGAAGAAGAACCACTCATGGATGTACCCGAGAATTTCAAGAAGTATAAAAAACCAGACAGATGAATCATGGTACAAATGCCTAAAAGAAAAGCCCACATTGGAGAAGTATATGATAATCGACAGAAAACCGAAAAAATCATAGTTACCATAGAAGAAGGAGAAGAAAAATATACATACATAGGGCATGATTTGACTACTAAAGAAGAATAAGAGTTAATTGCACTATTACGAGAAAATAGAGATGTGTTTGCTTGGAGTTACAAAGATTTGAAAGGAGTAGATCCAGATATATGCTCCCATAGAATTCCTATGACTCCAGACGCCAAACCTACGAAACAGAAACCATACACATACAATGACAACTAGAATACTAAGATTAAAGAAGAGATAGATATTTTGATAGAAGTAGGATTCATTTATAAAATTGAGCATATAGAATCGGTATCCCTCATTGTGAAGAAGAATGGAAAATTGCACGTGTGTATTAACCTTAAAAAAGTTAATGTTGCCACTATTAGAGATAGTTATCCTCTTTTGATCACGGAACACTTATTAGAAAGAGTTGCAGGCAAGGAAGTTTACAGCTTTCTTAATGGTCTCTCAGGTTATAATCAAGTAGCCAATACAATGAGTGATGCGTCATGTTTTTAAGGAATTCTTACAAAAGAATTTGGAAGTTTATGTCGATGCATATCAAATATCGAGATGCATATCAATGACTTGATGTGTCATGTTTTTAAGGAATTCTTACACAATATATATGTACTCATTCAAATATGAGGCAGATGCATATCCAAGAATTAAGGCAAGTATTTGAAAAATATCAAGAATATCAAGTTTTTTTGAACCAAGAAAAGTGCATTTTCATGATCAGGCAAGGAAAATTTCTATGACACATTGTGTTAAAGAATGGAATTTCTACAGATGAGGAAAAAGTGAAGGTAATTGCAGATCTACCCCGGCCAAAAAATGTAAAACAGGCACAAGCCTTCATGGGCCATTGTGGATACTATCGACAATTTATATACATGTATGCGATCATGGCCAAGCGTCTATACTCTCTCTTGAACAAGTTCGAATGGACAGATGAGTGTGAAAATTCATTCAATGAAATTAAGCAATGCTTGTGCTCAACACCAATATTGAGAAGCCCAGATTGGAGCAAGCCATTCCATATACATGTGGATGCATCCAACTATGCCATAGGATGTGTGTTGGCACAACCTACGAATGAAGGTAATGTAGATCTCCCTATAGGTTACGCAAGTAGGCAGTTGAATGTAGTAGAAAGAGACTACACCACTACGTAGGAGAGGGATTAGGAATGATCTATGTAGTAAAGAAATGCAGGCATTACTTGTTGGAAAATAAGTTCAAGTTCTTCAGGGATCATCAAGTGTTATTGTACTTAGTCAATAAGCCTTGTAATACTAGATGATTAATAGGATGGTTTCTATTACTCTTGGAGTATGACTTTGAAGTAGTAGTCAGGAAGGGAAAGACCCATCTGAGAGCTGACCATCTCTCAAGATTAACCACCAGAGAAGCTCTTGAAGGAATAGTGGATGAACCACCCAACGCATACATGTTTAACCTCAAAATAGTACCTGAATGGGCTAAGCTGACTGTCCCTATTCTCATATTTGGACCCAAGAATCCTAGCATAAGGATAAAAGAAGGAGAAATGACCAATTCATACATATGTCTCTCACACAAGAATGGAGTGAACCTTTAGTGACATACTTGAGGATGAAAACATTCCCTCAAGGAATGACGTTAGAAAGACAACAAAGCCTAGAGCAAGAAGCTCAAGGCTACTCACTTATTGGCAACAACCTATACAAAAGAGGAAGATACGGATACCTAAGACAATGTGTTCATGAGAGCGATTATTTGAGCGTACTAGAGACTGCACACCAAGGTGTTGCAGGAGGTCATTTTGGCCCCGATAGGATAATCAAAGCCATACTATTTGTAGGATTATGGTGGCCCACTCTTCACATGGATGCACATACCTATGTTAAGAGATGTGATGTGTGCTACAGAACTTAGTTTCCTACTTGTAGAGATGAAATGCCACTGAAACCCATGATGGGAGGACGTGCATTCTCCAAGTGGGGTATAGACTTTGTAGGACACATTAACCCCCTTGCAAAAGGAACACATGTTGAATACATTATTGTAGCAATTGATTATCTTACAAAATGGGTAGAGGCTAAGGCCAAAAAAAAAGAATGATGCACACACGACTGCAAAATCTTATTTGAAAATGTCTTTACAAGATATAGATTGCCTATAGAGCTAGTGAGCGACTGAAGAACTCACTTTTTAAACCAATTCATTGATTTAGAGGATTTTATGGTGATTCACAAGAAATCCGCACCATATCATCCTCAGGCCAATGGTCAAGCAAAAAGTACTAACAAGATTCTTTGCACTGTATTGACAAAACTCATGAACAACAAACATTCAGATTGGGACAAACAGTTACATCATGTTGTTTGGGCATATCAAGTGGCCTACAAGACCGTACTCAATGTAACTCCCTTTCATATGGTTTTTGGTCAAAACATTGTGTTTCCTTTGGACTTTTTGATACCTACCCTTAAGGTTGCAAAAGAACACCTATGGACCGGCCATGAATTATCATCAAGGATAATGGACCTGGAACGATTAGGAGAAACCAAGCTAAAAGCGGCAGCAGGTATACACGCAACAAAGAAGTGATAGAAAGCCTATTTTGATGCACATATGAAAGACAAAGGCTTAAAGGAAGGTGATTTAGTCCTAGTCTATATGTTGAAACAACATGCACAAAAATTAGAAAAGTGAGGTTATAGACCTATGATCATGAATAGACTCTCGACAAGTGGAGCAGTACGATTAGCCACCCTAGAAGGAGAGATAATGCCAAATTACATTAGTGGTTGTAGAGTAAAGGTTTACCAGGAACCTCTTACTAAGAATATGCTTAGAAGACTCACATTGGAAAAGAAGCGTAAGGAGGAATAAAAGAGAATACACGCGAAAGCTCAGGCAAAAGCCATAGAATGCATTAAGCGCATGAAGCTAAGAAGATAAAGACCAGGGAGAGAACATTATAACCATCTGGAAACAACACCTAGATACCCCATGGCCATGTGTCAAGCAAAGTCAATTACTCATCCTAGAATAGTGGATAGGAGACCATTCATTACAGTCAGGCTAGAGCACGGCAACCCTCGCCACGAGCTTAGGGCTGTAATTGATTTAGGTGTTGTGACGAGTGCCATTAGATGGTCCCACTATAAGGATTCAAGAATAGAAATGTGGCCAATTGAGGCATACTTCATAGGGCTAGGAGGCATGGAAACCCCTTGCATGGGCGAGGTGCACCTTCCTATCCTCATAAACGTAGTGACCAAGACAGTGAAGCTCCTAGTGTGCCATGATGACGACCTGATAGAACCCCTAATCCTTGGCCAAGATTGGCTATACAATCACTTAGTGGACTTAAATATTAGACCAACAGTGAGTGATACCACTTGACTTCCCTAACAACACTCCACCTGAGCTATGTGACCCTAGCCCCTATGAAATGATTGCTATGGAGGACAAGAAGATCTTTGGTCAAATCCATCGACTAAGCACGCTCCTTCCAAAGTCAACCCATGAGAGCTTGGCAATGGATAGTTGCCACACAGAAGGATGTCGAGAGATCTTCCCCTAGTCTTCCATCAATGGACAAATGGGAACCATCAGCGATCAGGTGGACTACATCCGCGAACAAATGGGCACAATAGCCTCCAGTGCCCACCGTTCCCCACTTACTGTGGATTGGCCTAGATCTATGGTACAGAATGCCTCACTTCCTAATGGGCAAGTTTGGCAAGTGTTGGACCTCCCTTCTTTTCCAAAGCAGAGTGTCAACCCGACCTCTCACCCTCAACCATGAAGGAGTCACCCACGACTGAGGAACCCAAACCGATGATCATACATGACGACACAAAGTAGGCAGCAATATCAACATCCCAAGGCAAGCGACACGAGACAAGTATGGGTTCCAAAACGATAAAATGCACCAATAGTTTTCAACAATGCAGACAACGATAAGAAGAAGTTAATGCAGAAGTAGAGTCAGCATCCAATATCTCCTCGATCTTCTTCTACAAGTACAAACATTCGATAGATTTGGATTGCCAAGAAGTACCTGACAAATCGACCCACAACCATGCAAATTTGGGTACCTAAACATTGTATTATAGCTCAAAACTCAAGCCTTGTAATATATACCCCTTTGAAATCTCTTCACCAATTGACACCACAACCACCAAAGTCACCTTTTATACCTCAGCAACAGAATACTACCCACTCATCAACTCTTAGGAAATGGATGCCAAAACGCATCCAGAAGCCACCACATGATCCTTTGTACAACATAACACCCATATCAACTAACCTTCATCCTTGTAATAATTCAGTTACCACTGACACTTGTACAAATTCACCCACACTAACCCACCATCACTTATAATAACTTTTCATCTCAAGCAATGTATGCATTATTTAAAGCATGTAGGTGTCTAGTGACCTGCATTAGTTTCTGAAAACAATCATTCCATAAACCACCTCACAACACTCGGCTACACGGGTTACACATTGGTTATGGAAAGGGATTGCAGTCTCACCTTATTGGGATCATGATTAATTTCCATACTAATGTGCTAATCTTTTCTAGCATATTTTCTCCGCATTCATCTCGCTCATCATGCAGAGTGAAGGACCTTTTGCGGCTAGCCCCAGTGCATCGATGGTCAATTTTGGCAATTTATTGGCTGAGCCATATCCTACATTACAACCGCTAGAGTTTTAGGGATTCCTAGGACCAATGCTCATAGATGATCCTTCTATGAGATACACTGAAAACATTCATAGCAATTCTCTATCATGAGGAAGAAGACAAGAAAGAGAGCTCACACACACAATCTCACTCTCGAGGAGAATCACACACACAAATTGAGGTGTCACGAGGAAGAAGACAAGAAATAGAGCTCAGACACACAATCTCACTCTCAAGGAGAATCACACACACAAATTGAGGCAACGAAGAATTATCTTCCTCTTATTCTTCTATTACATAAAAAGGAATGTACAAGAATGACCTAAAAACAAGAATACAAGTGCAATATATAAAGATTAGTACATAAGGAAAAATCTAATGTCCGCAAATGAGTGAGCTAGCAAGTAAGAAATGTGCCATCACTATCGGTAGATAAATCTAATAAAGCTCAATGAAGTATCCCTGACATAGACCGGCATGACAACTATACATGTCAGAGAAACAAAAAATTGATACGTGTCATCCACGATCATCACATGTTGAGCTTGATATCTCAACACTCCCCCTCAAGTGCAACGCCATGTCCTCTAATCCAAGCATCTTTTGAAACTTCTTCAGCTTCTCTGCTCCAAGTGCTTTAGTGAAAATATCAGCAACCTACTCATCTGTTCTCACATAAACAAGATCAATACCTGCTAATACCTTCTCTCTGATGAAGTGATAATGTACCTCGATATGCTTTGTTCTAGCATGGAAAACAGGATTCCGTGCTAACTATATGCTTCTAAGATTATCACAATAAATAGTGATAGGCTTTCGCACTTCCACACCTAAATCTGCAAGTAGCATTTCTAACCATGATGTTGCCATTGCAGCACCTCTATACTCAACCTCTGTACTCGACAAAGCAACAGTGGGTTGCTTCTTGCTGCTCCATGTAATAGCTGCACTCCCAAGTGAGAATCGAAAACCACTAGTAGATCTTCTATTTGGAATTCTACCAGCCCAATCTACCTCGGTGTATCCATAAACCTGCAAATCTACACCAAACTCATAAAACAATGCATAATCCAAACTAGCACTCACATAACGTAGAGGGCACCTCAAAGAATCCAAATGTGGCTTCCTCGAAACCTGCATAAACTAATTTTCAAGTCCAAAGTGTAGCTAAAATCAGGCCTCGTAATTGTGAGATATATCAAGCTTTCCACAATTTTCCTGTACATAGTAGCATTTTTAAATGCTTCACTTGAGGTAGTATCCAACTTCAAATTCTGATCTAATGGCATAGAAATTGGCTTACGATCAGCCATACCATACCTTTGCAGCATATTCAAGGCATATTTCCTTTGTGACATCCATATACATGTTTCTGTATGAATAAACTCAATGCCCAAGAAATAGCGTAGCACACCAAGATCTTTCATGTCAAATTTGTGCATAAGAATTTGTTCTACCTCTTTGATGCCTTCTTCATTATCACCACCTACAATCAATTCATCAACATAGATAGCCACAATTGTGATGCCATCATCACCCTTCCTTGTATATAGTGAATGATCTGTATCACACATAGAAAACCCAATGGTGGTTAAGTAATCAGCAATCCTTGCATGTCATGCATGAGGATCCTGCTTCAACCCATAAAAAGCCTTTTGCAACCTACAAAATTATTTTGGATTGGGTGATAAGGGGCTGATTTTTTATGAATCACTAAGAATTCATTCATCAAGGATTCTATCATTTTGTTAATGAAGTGCATTCCTCTATCACTTACTATCTCTATAGGTAATCCAAAATGAGTAAAGATGCTCTCAAAGAGGAACTTGGTTGTGGTCTGAGCATCGTTCTTTCTAGTTGCTTTTGCTTCTACCCATTTAGTAAGATAATCTTTCACCACTATTATGTACTCAGCGTGTGATCGTTTGGCTGGTGCGTTAATTGGTCCTATGAAATCAATACCCCATTTGGAAAAGGCTCTCGCACAAACCATGGGTCTTAGAGGCATGTCATCTCTTCTAATAGGGTACTTAGCTCTTTGACATACCTCACAACTTCGTACGTAGATGTCTGCATTCATGTGTAGAGTTGGCTACCACAGGCCTGCAAAGAGAATGATTTTTACAATTCTTTCGACTGAAAAATGTCCTCTTGTGGCACTTGCATGTACCATTTCTAATATGGGTAAGTGCTCTCCTTCATGCACACATAGTCGTAGCTGATTGTCTTTTCCTATTTTGAATAATTTCCTCCCCACTATAACATAGTCCTTGCTCATTTCGTCTAGGGATCGCTTCCTAGCTTGGTTTCCTCCTTTCTCATGCTCGCGTAATTTCACCAATGTCTTACTACATTCTGGTGCTATCATGGAGTATTGTAATGAGGTATAGTATTCTGGAACATTTTCTTGACATTCCAAGCAACTACCAACATACTCATGAACATCCTTAGGCATATCAAGCCAATACACTCCCATTCGTTTTAATTCCCTTAGTGTTCCATGGGTTCCCTTGTGCATTCTCCATCTGTTTATGTGAACTTGCTCAATCAAGTTCTTTTGTTTGTCTTCTTCTACACATCTTGACAATACACCATTAGTTTCTTTATGGTACACACTTCCTACCACAATGTGCAAGTTGCACGATTGTAGAATTCCCTTCCTAGTATCCTCATTGATTTGATGTTGTGGTCCATGGGTAAGTATTGGAATTAACTTCTCTACCCACTTAGGACATACTTCCAAGTTGAACAGATAAGTATCTGGTAATTCATCTGCTACTCCATTAGGTGGTTCTCCATGTGTTAACCTAGACAAATGATCAGCTCTTACATGGGTATTTCCTTTTTTTACTACTACTTCAAAGTCGAACTCCATTAGTAACAAAAACCATCTTACTAGTCTTCCCGTGTTACAGGGCTTATTGACTAAGTACAATAAGCATGATGGTCTATGAAGAACTTGAACTTGTTGGCTAGAAGGTAGTGTCTAAATTTCTTCACTACGTACACCATTCCTAAACCTTCTCGTTCCATAGTTGTATAGTTTCTTTCATCATGATTCAGTTGTTTGCTTGCATAGGCAATAGGATGGTCAAATTTTCCTTCATCTTCTATTTGAAATAGAATGCATCCTATTGCGTAGTTGGAGGCATCTACATGGATATGAAAAGGCTTATTCCAATTGGGTGTTTTCAAAATAGGTGTAGGGCTGAGTCGTTTTTTAATTCATTAAAGGCTTTCTCGCATTCATTCATCCACGTGAATTGGGTTAATAATCCATAGAGTGGCTTGGCAATATGGCGTACATGCAAATAAATCTACGATAGTATCCACAATGACCCATAAACGCTTGCATTTCCTTCACATTTTTTGGTCTTGGAAGCTCTAGGATTACTTTCATTTTATCCTCGTTAGTAGAGATTCCATTCCTAGATATAATGTGTCCTAGGATTTTTCCTTGTCTCACCGTAAAGAAGTATTTCTCAGGATTAAGGCACACTCTATATTGTTTACACTTCTCAAATATCCTTCGCAACTCCGGAATGTGCTCTTGTCTCAGACCTGAGTACGTGCATAAGTCGTCTACATATACATCCATATTCTTCCTTAGAAATTCTTTAAAGACGTGACACATCAGCCTTTGGAAAGTAGCAAGGGCATTCGTGAGTCCAAAAGGCATCACCCTAAAAGCATAGACTCCCCATTCAGTCGCGAATGCGGTCTTATGTTGGTCCTCTATAGTTACTAATAGCTTGTCTATCTCCTCCTTAATTTTTGTTGAATAGACATCATTATAAGTGTAAGGGCGTTGCTTTGATGGTTTTGCATCAGGTGTCATTGGGATCCGATGAGAACAAATGGATGGATCTACACCTTTGAGGTCCTTGTAGGTCCATGCAAACATGTCCTGATACTCTCGAATCAGTCTTATCAATCCTTCTTCCTGTTCATGTGACACATCTTTTCCTATGTACGTATATCTTTCTTCCCCATCTTCCATGGTCACTAGTATTTTCTTCGTTTGTTCCTTCTTGTCATATGCTTCTCCTTCTCTTGCCTCTCTCTTAGGCATCTGAGTGGCTATCTTCTTCTCCTCTACTTCATATCTCTTGAAGTGCTCTGGGACTTCAAAAAGGTCTAGTTTTTTTTCTACCTCATCTAGTGTCTCCTCATGGTTTGGTCTCATCTGAGCTACTTTTATTGCTGATACCGTGAGTGTTCCTTATTTGTCGTTGGCTTAAATTGCTTCTAAATACCGTTCTGCCTGATCAAATTCTAGTTCCATCTCTATGCTTTCATACTCTTCCTTCCATTGTTTTTCTAATACTTCTCCTACTTCTACTTCTTGAAGAACTATCATGTAAAAACCATCTATGCATCCATTCATGGTCAATACCTCTTCATTTATGCATACATCCAAGGTGGCTAGAATCTCCATCCGACTATGTGGTTTGAATGCTTCATCAAGGAAAATGAGAGGCATATACATAGGATCCTCTATGGGTTGGTAATTTTGATGCCTGATAGGCCACATTTGAATCTTTTTCTCCTCTCTCTTTGCTTCCTTACACATCCGTAGTTGAGCATCTTCGTGTATCCATGTTTGGTCTCTTGAAATTGCATTATGAATTGACAATTCATCCTCTTCCTTGCGCACAGGATTCCATTGTAGTGGCGGTACGTCCCTATATGGGAATGTATGCAAATTTATCTTTGTAGTAGTTCCTTGGTGTTGTAGGTATAAAGCGTCTCTTCCCCAGTCTTGTACTACCCTGAATTGTCTCATGAATGGTCATCCTAGAATCATCTCATAGAGCTAGTGTGTGCTCAAACTCCACTCCACAAGTAGTTAACTTAAGTTTCTCTAGTATTCTGAGGGGTCTCTCTACATGGCCATCTCTGCTAATTGAAGCTTCATGTTTGTTGGTCGCAGGGCTGACTTTCCCCATTTCTCTCAAATCTCTTTGGTGGCTAGGCCTACACGTGCTCCTGTATTAAGAATGGCTTTGGTCATGTATCCATTATATGTGATGGGCAAACATGTCTTACCCTCATCTCCTTGACTAAATTCTCGGACCTTATCCAGAGGGATTTGTATAGTAGATGGGGCTGCAGTTTCCTTATTTTCCTTTTTATTCTCCTCATTCTCTATTTTCAACTATCTCGTTGATTGTTTCCATAGTTGCGATTTGGCTCGTAGTAATTCTTCCATGATCAACTGACATGTACCTTGGTCTTCTTGAGTTCTGCTAGATTGTGAGAGGTCTTACTTGAAGACTCATTTTTGTTTCCTCGCATGTGGGAGCATGGAAGATTATTGATCCTTTCTCATATTCCCCATTGTAGTTCGGTAGGGTATAAATGTTGTGTACTTCTTCCCTGTTTCTATCTTACATGGAAACCTCTTCATATACTTCTTCCAAATTTTTAGTTGGATGGTCATCCTCAATGTCTAATTCCTTAAGGGGTGGTCTTGAATTCCCATTCTTTTTCCATCGGTCTTCCCGAATCTTAGTCCACAAATTTTGCGACCAATCAGCTTCTATCTCAGGGATTATAGAAAGTGATTTTCCCTGAGTGCTCTGTTGTTCTTCCTTACTATCTTTCTTGTTATGTGTTCTTGTTGATTTCTGATCATTCCTTTTAAAACACTCATTGTATTGATCCTCAGATATTCTTGTCTCTGGTAGGATTGGGATAGTTTTCTCTAAAGTGGCTTGGGCTACCTCTATGAGCTTCCTACATATTGCCAATCTCTCATTCTCTAATTCCACTTGTGGGTAGAGTCTCTCTTACTACTCCATGTTCGGTCCAATCATGATTCTAGCTTTGTAAGCTTCGAGCCACATATCTAGGTCGTCTGGTCTTGGATTCGCTAGAACTGATCCACGTTTGTCTAGTTCCTATATATGAGACGTATGTGGTGTATCCTCTTGTATTTCCGATTTCTCTGGTTTCTTACCGTTTCCACGTTCTCCTTGTCCTTGTTACTTTTGTTTTTCATCCATTTGTTTTTAATTTTTTCTCTTATATCCTTCCAACTTTGTGTCTTCTTTGTTTGGGTACTCTCACATGGGTCTTCAGAATCTTCCACTACCTGTATTTTGGGTTCTAAGGCTATATCCTTTTCTTGTTCATAGTCTACTTTCTTTCTCTCTTGTCCTTTGGCTTGTGCTCGTGTGATAGTTTTTAGTGGTATTGTCTACTCCTTATCAGTGTCTGATGATTCAATTACTTCGATCACGTTGATTTGTGTTGTGTTATGAGTCTTATTAGGATTCTTTGGACAATCTCTAAATAGGTTTTCCTTTCCACATTCATTGTAGTACCCTTCCCAAGTCCTCGCAGGTGGTGGGTTATATGCCAGAGTTCATTCTCTTATGACGTTGTCTCCTCCACATGTATAGCATGGTCCTTTTGGCACAAGCGGTCTAATGGGTGGTCTCATGGGTGCTGGTGCCTTGGATGCGGTGTACATTAGGGTTGCATACTCCGGTCCATAAGTGTTGTCCTATCCCTCATAACCATAGTATTGTTGGTCATAAGTTTGGTCATACTCTGCTAGACTGGTGTCATAGGGATAGTATTCTCCTTGGGTTTGCTCATATCCCTGAGTCGTTGCTTCTGTACTAGCTAAAGGTGCGGCTGGTACTATGGCTCTCTCCATGTTTTCCTCTGGTTGAGTGTATTTCACTCGCACTACGTTTTGTGGAAGGGGTGGTTGTTGTCCTAATACTGGTTGAGGTTGTCCATATTTCCCTTTTTCATATGGTCTAGGTGCTCCTTGTGAGCTTGATAGGGGTTGTATCTTGGAATCTCTCATCCTTGTTCTCTAGGAGGATATCCATAAGGCCTATACTGAGGTTGATTTAAAGGCCTTGACTGCTTTTTCAATGGGTAGATTTCAGTAGTGTGACCAGTGTATTTTTGCTCTATAGGGCAGCATAGGTTGGATCCTTGAGGTGGCTACCTATTGTATGGATAAGCTTGAGGCATGCATGTTCCTCCTCTTGTGTTTTGGGAAAGATGGATGGACACTCCAAGAGATTGAGTAGGTACTGCCAAAACCTGCTTTAGATCATTGAATTTGGTGGAGAAATGACTGAGATATGCACTCCACAAGTTGACAGACTTTCAAGTAGTATGACAGAGAACTCAAAAATGACTAATGAAGATATATGTATTAATGAACACTTGTATACAAATCCATCGGCATGAACATCATTGCCTAATGGTGTAGATAGGTGTGGGATAGGATGTAGGCCTCACACACACTCAGAATCAGTAATGAGAAGCTCGGGAGTGATGAGTTCTACCCGCAACTTTTCCATGACCATTTTTATAGAGAGTGAGTAAAAATTTGAATTCAAATTCAAACTTTTGGCTCCCTATGATTAAGCTCCTATATCGTAGGAGATATTCTTTCAATCAAAAAACTAACCTTTTCCACGAATCACTTTGGTAGGTGTTTACAAAAGATTCCAAGTCAATTTGACTTTTACAATGAGGTAAAGTAGTAATTAACTACTAGCACTAGTTCCTATGCTTCTCCATATGTGCATGGACTTCAATGTATTCATCAAGCCAAATGTGTAGGCTTGTGAATTACACTAATAGCTCCCCCTCAAGCCAAACATTTTGGCTTGGTCTTCAACTTCAATCTTCATGTAGGTCCTGCAATCCAATCATTGCTTTGAACCTGCAAAGTTTGGTTCCATCCAAAGCTTTAGTCAACAAATCTACACATTGCATGTTGGTTGATACAAAGGTTAGTTGAATGTCCTTGCTTAACAACTTTTCTCTCACATAATGGTAATGGACCTCTATATGTTTGGTCCTAGCATGATAGATAGGATTAGCAGCAAGGTGAAGTGAGCTTCTATTATCTCCAAAGATCATTGGTGTCCTAGCATATAAACCCAATTCTTTATACAATAGCTTGATCCATATGGATTCTTGTGTGGCATTAGCCAATCCTCTATACTCTGCTTTTGTGGAAGACAAAGCAACAGTAGGTTGCTTCTTTGAAGACCATGATATTGGCTTATCAGCTGCAAAAGAAATGTATCCAGAAGTGCTCCTCCTATCATCCTTGCATCCTGCCCAATCTCCATCTGAATAGATCTTGATATCAATGTCAAAAGTGTAAGGGAAATACAAACCATGATGTAGTGTACCCTTGAGGTACTTTAATATTCTCTTAGCAGCCTCTAAGTGAGGTGCTTTTGGCTTGTGCATAAACTGACTTAGCACACTAACTCCACATGCAATATCTATCCTTGTTAAGGTAGCATAGTTCAAGCTACCCACCATACTTTGATAACCTGTAATGTCATTAACTTCATCACCTTGATGGGCACTTAGTTCTAGGTTTACCTCCATTGGAGTACTTGCTACTTTGGCATCCTGCAAATGAAATTTCTTCAGCATATCCTGTATGTATTTTTTCTGAGTAATGAATATTCCTCAGTTAGTATAGACTAACTCAAGCCCAAGAAAATACTTCAATAGACTAAGATCATTGATCTTGAACTCCATCATCTAGCTTTTGATTTGTCTGATTCCATTCACATCATTACCTGTAAGTATGATGTCATCAACATAAACACAAAGGTATATTACCTCTTAATTACGTCTCTTGATGAATAGAGAAGTTTCTGCCTTGCTCATGACAAAACCTTGGTCTTGAAGGTACATATTTAACCTATAATTCCATGCCCTAGGTACCTGCTTCAATCCATATAAAGCCTTTTTCAATTTCCAAACATATGTTACCTTCTTAGGGTCCTCATAGCCAAGAGGTTGTGACATATACACCTCCTCTGAAATCCATCCATTCAAGAAAGCATTCTTGACATCCAATTGGTACATATTCCAATTTTTTGATGCAGCCACACTCACCAACACTCAAATGGTTGGCATCTTGGCTACAGGAGAGAATGTCTCTTCATAATCAATGCCTTGGGTTTGTGCAAAACCCTTGGCGACCAATCTGGCTTTGTACCTATTAATTGACCCATCAGAATTTCTTTTAAGTTTATAGATCCATCTGGATCCTATTACCTTCATGGAGTCCTTCTTTGGTACTAACTCCCATGTATCACTCTCCTTGAGTGCTTCAATCTCCTCATCCATAACTTCTTTCCATTCTATCTTGGTTATGGCTTCTTCATATGATCCTAGTTCTTCAATTGACAAATCTTTGGCAAGATAAACAGATTGTTTAGTGACAAGAGATGTATCATACCCATATCTGATAGGTTTCTTGCTCTCTCTTTGTGATCTTCTGATTGACTGATTTGAAGATTCAGGTATGTCTTCAAGCTTCTTCATCTTCATTTTGCCCTTGGACTTCCATGCCTTAAACTCTTTAAGGTTGATAGTGTCTTCATCTTCTGGACTTGAGTCTTCATTCTGAGTAGGTTCCTCCTTTGCAAGACTTGGAACTTCTTCTTCCAAATCATAGGGTAGTTTAACCTTCCTGCATTCATTCTCATACCAAGAATCATTTTCATCAAATACAACATCTCTACTCACCATAAATCCCTTATTGGAAGGGTTATAAAACTTGTATCATTTCTGATTTAGATCATATCCAATAAAGATGCACTTCTCAGCCTTAGGGTCTAGCTTACCTCTTATATGAGAAGGAATGTGTACATATGCTACACATCCAAATATCCTGCAATGGTCTAGTGAGGGTCTCTTACCATGCCATGCTTCATAGGGTGTCATACCATCAAGGGACTTTGATGGTAACCTATTTATGAGGTAAGTGGCAGTAGAAGCATTCTCTGCCCATAGATAGTTAGGTAATTTTTTTCCATTTAACATAGACCTAGATGTCTCAACAATCAACCTATTTCTTCTCTCAGCTACCCCATTCTGTTCAGGAGAATACCTCGTGGTGATTTCCCTTTTGATGCCTCTGTCCTGCAAGAAGTTTTCAAACTCATTGGAGAATTACTCACCTCCTCCATCTGACCTTAGCCTCTTCAAATTCTTCCCTGTCTGATTCTCAACAAGTGCAAGATATTTTTTAAAGCAATTAAATGCCTCATCCTTGTGCTTCATGAAGTACAATACAGTCCACCTCCTATAATCATCAATAAAAGATACATAGTACCTTGATCCTGAGACTGAGGGGTCTTTGCTTGGTCCCCATACATTTGTGTGGACAAGCTCTAGGTAGTCTTCATGCATGTAACCTTTCCTTGAGAAGGGTAACCTATGAGACTTCCCAAATTGACAAGCACTACATTTATATATCATATGTTGTTTGGAAACATTGGGTATTCCAATAACACATTGATCCTTGCATATCTGCTTCAAGGTTCTTTCTCCTACATGCCATAATCTTTTGTGCCAAATCTCAAGCTCTGAAAGTGTTTGATCTTTATAATTGTATAGTGCAATATTCTTTGTGTCTTCTAGCTCAAAAGTGAAAAGTCTACCTGATTTTTCTCCTTTAAAAATCCTCTTGAACCCATGCCTTGGATCCTCCACAAATGCTCCATATTGGTTGAATCTAACCTACAAAACTTTCTCCACAATCTGTCCAACACTCATCATATTTTTGGTAATGGTTGGTACATAGAGTACCCTACTCAACAAGTTCTGATTTCCATCACAAGTCTTAACATTTCCAACTTTAACTACTGAGTGCTTGGTGTCATCACCTGTTTGGACTTGATGCTTACCTTTTGGTTCCCCAAGATCAGAGAGTAGTGCTACATTTCCAGCCACATGATTTGAGCATCCTGAGTCAATCTAGAATAGGTGGTCATCATTTATACTTGATTTTGAAGTCATGTTCATGATCAGAAGAGAGTCATCTTTCTCCTCTGTATAGTTGTTGTAGTCCTTTCTGGATTTGAATCCTCCTTGGTAGTTTCCATTGTAGTTGTTGTTGTAATTGTTGTTGTAATTGTTGTTGTAACCTTGGTGATGGTTGAATCTACCTCTTGACTGTGAGTATCCACCTCTTTGGTATCCTCTTCCTCTCTGATTTTTGTGATTCCTGAAACACTCATCTGTAGTATGATTTGATAAACCACAAATTTTGCATGGTGAGGAGTTATAGGATCTCCCCCTACCTTGCTTACCTCCTCTGCCCCTTCCTCTTGATGATCTACCTCTCCCTGCATAGTTGGCTTGGGAGGTAGAGCCTTCATCTTCCAACTTGTTGTTCTTGCCTTTATCTTTAGACTTCTTATCTGTATATAGGGCAGAAGAGTTATTACCTTTGGATGTGTCTCCATTCTTGTTGAGCTTTGCTTCATGAGTGAACAATTGTCCCATGAGAGTTGTAAGATCTAGAATTTGCATGTCCATGTACAGGTCCATGACAGTGGTGAAACTTTCCTGTTTGTCATCAGCTTTGATCCCATTGATCACTTGCCTTACAATCTGCTCTTCTTCAATCTCTTCTCCTATGCTTGCTAATTGATCTGCTACATCTTTAATCTTGGTCACAAATTCTGAAACAGCTTGCTTAGGTTGCTTCCTTAATGTGGTGAATTCAATCCACAACTGATTTTTTCTAGCTCTTGTGTTGGAAGAAAAATAAGATGACAAGGTTTCCCAAGTCTCTTGGGATGTCTTACAGTTTCTAATGTGTGGAAAAAGAAAATCAGAGATGGAGTTGAGTAAATAAGACCTTGCCAATGCATCCTTAGCACACCATGTGTTGAGCTTTTCATGTTCCTCCTTTGTTGGTAATCCTCTTGTTTTGAATGAGGGCGATTCCTCATCTCCTGAGATGTATCCATAGAGACTCCTTCCTTGTAGGTAGGTCTTCATCCTCAGAGACCATGCTTGATAGTTGTTCCTATCCAATTTATCAATAAATGAAGGAAAACCATCTCCCATTTTACCTTAGTTTGCTCTGATACCACTGTTGGGAAAGATGGATGGACACTCCAAGAGATTGAGTAGATACTACCAAAACTTGCTTTGTACCAGCCCTCTGATGCTTTACAGTTGATAAGTAGACCTCCTTAGCTCTCCAGTGACACCATAAAATGGCCTATGTACTTTGTAGATGATGTGTGTAAAGATTGAGTCAAAACAGATAACTTAGGAATTAAAGATCTCAAGAAAACCTTCTTTTTTTTGTCTTAACATCTGCTGGATCTTTTGCTCAGTATGACCAGCACAATAGGAATTGGAAAAATTCCTTATAGGAGTATCTAATTAGCTTATCTAGCTAACTATTCCAAGTGGAATGATGTAAAAAGATCAACTATGCTCAGTGAAATCAATTTAGCAAATTAAACTTTACCCCTGATTTTTTAGGACTGTAGCAGACATTGACAAGTGATCACCTCGATGCACTTTTCTCTAAAATGGCTGAATAGAATCTCTTAAAACTTTGAAAGTATGTAGAAAACTTTAAGCGGAATCCAAGAAGCTTTAGATCATTTAATTTGGTGGAGAAATGACTGAGATATGCACTCCACAAGTTTACAGACTTTCAAGTAGTATGACAGAGAACTCAGAAATGACTAATGAAGATATATGTATTAATGAACACTTGTATACAAATCCATTGGCATGAACATCATTGCCTAATGGTGTAGATAGGTGTGGGCTAGGATTTAGGCCTCACACACACTCAGAATCAGTAATGAGAAGCTCAGGAGTGATGAGTTCTACCCGCGACTTTTCCATGACCATTTTTATAGAGAGTGAGTAAAAATTTGAATTCAAATTCAAACTTTTGGCTCCCTATGATTAAGCTCCTATATCCTAGGAGATATTCTTTCAATCAAAAAACTAACCTTTTCCACGAATCACTTTGGTAGGTGTTTACAAAAGATTCCAAGTCAATTTGACTTTTACAATGAGGTAAAGTAGTAATTAACTACTAGCACTAGTTCCTATGCTTCTCCATATGTGCATGGACTTCAATGTATTCATCAAGCCAAATGTGTAGGCTTGTGAATTACACTAACATTGTGCACATGTGAGATGGGTGATCTCCACCACATAGACTTAATCATCGTAACATGGGGATCCTCATTGTTGGGTGCTAGTAATTCCTCTGTCCGTGGACTCCTAACTTCTTGGCTACCAGTTTTGCTAGCTCCTCTACATTAGTAGAGTTAGAGGTCACTGTACTTCTAGTGTCTTCTAATTTAGTAGGGCTTTGTGTACTTTTGAGGTCATCCACTAGGTTTTCCTCTAGGTCAATACATTCTTGCAGACACTCACTCAGATTCTGTAACCGTTTCAAATACACTAGGGTTCTCAATGTCCCATCTATCAATCCGTCCAAGAATAGTGATTTCAATTTTTGTTGGGAGGGACTTTCTATTGTTGGGCATCTATCAACATATTGATTAAATCTTTGGGCAGTTGTTTTCATAGTTCCATTTGGGTTCTATTTGAAGCTATGGTTTAAGGATGATGATTTGTGTTTAATCCCTCTCTTGGTGAATTCTCCAATGAACTCTTGAAAAAATTGCTCATTACTTCCAAATTGATTTGGATCCAATGGTTGGAACCAAGTCAAAGCCGTCCTTGTGAGGGTAAGTCCAAAGGATTCATACTGCACAAAGAAGTCATCCACTTGCTCGGCTTGTAATATTTGTTTAAACTCAGCTATGTGGGCATATGGTTCTCCCATTCCATCATAGTGATTTCTCATGCATTTGGCCACTTGAATTGGTCTGAACCTTCTTATAGGTTGCGTGATCTGGGCATTATAGAAATTTTTGGTCTAAATTGAGGTATTTTAGGCTACACTCCTGGTTGCGGCCTTGGCCTTATGGGTGGTCAATTCATGTTGCCTAGTCCTGGGTGGGTTTGGTTGTGCGAGTGCACTCTTGGCATTGTGAATTGCACTTGGGTTCAAGTGGGAACACTTCGTTGCCTCGTTTGTCCTGACATTGTATTCTGTAGCTCTTGATGCGTTCCAAAAGGATTGTGGGAGGTAGTTGCCTGCTCTCGAGGAGGGAATACAGGCAACCCCATATACTTCAATTGAGATCTATCAACAACGTTTATCATCCAATATCTTCTTTGGTTCTAGTCTAGGTATGTGACTCTAGACTCATCTTTGGGATCCTTTAACTCATAGAAATTCATTGGGCTTACCACCTGTCCTCGTGTGGGTGAATCGGTTTGTAATAGTACGAGCGATCGTGATACTAGCACTTGATGATACAATACCATAATGGTATCGCGATATCTCGAGTGGTTATGCCAATATACGATACCAAAATGGTATCACGATACCTCAAGTGGGTATGCCACGATATGATACCAGGCGAGTATCGCGATACTAGGGAATTTTGGTATCATGATACCAAAACTCAACCGACTGTGATATTTCAGCCAAATTAGCTCTAAACTCAAAAGTTTTCTGCAAGGGTATTTATTTCTCTTCCCTTTTCACTCTTGACTCCCTGTATCACTAAAAAATTCTCCAAAAAGCCCTCTATTCTTCCCACGATACCGGAAACCACTTAAATCATGTGCACATGTATTTTAATGGTATTTTTGGAATAAAAAATTTGCACAACTCACCTTCTAGGATGCCTTGGCTAAGCTTTGGGCTCACTAGAACTTTTCCTTGCTTGTTGGGCATGATACCACACTGGCGATACCAATCGCTGCTCTACTCACGATACTTGTTCTCTCAAGTGCTCAACTGAACTGACTTTTTTTTTTTTTTTATAGTTTTAGGTTACCTAAGACCTAAACTAAGCTAATTTTGATAATTCTTTTGGGATGTTTTTTTGTGTAATCTACTTCTTCGTACTCTACTCCTCTCTTGCCTAACCCTAACTTGTCCCTTTCTTCCTCACTCCTAACCCTAAACCTAAAAACTCATTACACACACCTCAAGAGTGTGAAATAACAAGTTTTGAAGTGCTTGACTACTTTCCACTGAACGAATTCACCTCTACAAGTACGATTACTTCACTCCATAGCCATAACCATCACAAAGGGACCTTGATTAGGTTTCTTCCATGGTAACAGTGCCAAAAACGTGTGTACCTAAGTCGTGAAGCCTTAGGGACTTGTGTCGATAAGACTAAACCTCAATCGTCCCACAAGTGCATATAGTGGTGGATCAATACACGTTTAATTATCAATTCGGGGAAACATAGGAACCAAGTGTATGAAGATGTGTGCACACATGATGGCAAGTGAAGTGGTTAAGCTAAAAATGTATGTGAAAAGACTTAACTACCTCTCTATCTCACTAATCCTCTAAAAATGCATGTCGTAATACCAATTAGAGCAATAAGCACAATTTTGAACTTTTTTCCTAGCTTCGAACTACAAATATGTCCAATAGCAGATTCATTTCAAAGCTCTTGATAAGACGCATCTATTGGTAGTATTTTCACTCGAATCTGACAAACGCTCTTCAAATTATGAGCAAAATAGTGAATGGTGGGAAACACCAACACTCAATCCACAACTCGTGATGGCTCACACACACACACACTACGGTAGTTCAAAAGCGATGGGAAGGGATAGCTAACAGTCCCACACATAGATTCCAAGCATTACACACACACACACACAAAAGATCATAGAGAAAGAGGAAATCAGCAAGAAAGAAGCAAGTTCGAAATTTCTTCTCCAATTCTTCACAATGGCAAAAAAGTCTCTTACAAGAGTCACAAAGTGACTTATATACATGTGCCCTAAAAATGGTCCTTTCACACAAGAGAGTGGCACTTTATTGACTAACTCTAATTTCCTAGTATTGTACAAGAGTTATGTTACAATGATTTGGGCTTATGCATCTAGAGGACTCCTCTAGTGCATTTACATAGCTTCAAGGGAGTTTCATAGGATTTTGAAGAAGAAAACTTATTCTCAGTAATTTGAAATTTCAGGGCTCCTTTTTTGTGCCTCTTTTCTCTGCAACAACGTCCTACCCACTTTGTTTCCTTTGGTGATCAATTGTCCACCTGTTTGTATTCTTCTACATATAACCCATTAGCATTGATACTGACTTGTAATCCCTGGTCAACCATTTGTCCAACAAAAACCAGATTCTTTGTTATGTTTGGAACATGCAGCACATCAGCAAGATGTTTTACCTTCCCTCCTCCATAGACAATGCTATGTTTCCTGTATGCTCAATAGGATGCGATGTATCATCACCTTGTTCAACATATCCAGGAACTTGCAATTTCTGCAAACTACTAAACCATTCTCCATGACTGGTCATGTGATTTGAAACACTTGAATCAACATACCAGACATTATCATTCGATTTTGAAACACCAACAAACATCGTATTCATCATGTGATGTTGAACCATGCATAGCTTCTCAAAATCATCTGCACTTGTAGATGCATAGTTATTCTGTTGCCTTCTGTTACTTTGATTCTTCAACCTGCAGTCACGTTCAAAGTGTCCAGGTTTACCACAATTCCAAAATCCTTTACTATCATTACCTGAATCATTTTGGGAAATTTATGCGACCTCTTTGGCTCCCCCTGCCTCGAAATTCTCCTCTTCCTCCTACATGATTCTGTTGTTGACTTTGGTCTTGGTTACTATTTCCTCTTCCACTTCTGAAACCTCTACCTCTGCCTCTTCCTCTGCCAGAGTAGAATACCTGCTCAGAACTAGATTTTCCTTGGGATTTTGAATCCTCTCCAAGATTCTTTTCTTCAATAATTAGCATAGATACTAGATCAACAAAATTCAGAATGTTTTCCATAGTCTGTATAGAAGTTCTGAACTGCTTATATGCAACTCCTAAACCACAAAGGCACACTTCCACCTTATCATCATCATCTACATTCACGCCAATAGATGCAAGTGACTCACATATGCTTTTGATTTTCCGGGTGTATTCACTTACCGACATGCTCTTCTTCTCCAATGTATGCAGCTTGTTCTTGAGTTGCAGTTTCCGTGCCTTTGTATTTGTCTCATAGAATGTGACCAAACTATTGCAAGCCTCTTTGGAGTCTTGAAATCCTTTATGTGTCCAATCATGTGATCCTGTATGCTAACAGATAGCCAATACATTACCTTTTGTGCTCCTTGATTCCATTCCTCATATGCTCTTAACTGCTCTGCAGTCCAATTCCTTTCTGGTAATTGCGAAGCATTTTCGTTCTCTCCTTCGATGTCTTTCTAGTAGCCCTTTCCCATCAGGAAATTCTTCATTATGAATCTCCAAGCATGGAAGTTGTTCTTGTCCAGCTTATCACTCATAAGCTGACTCATTCCATCTGCGTTTGCCATTTTTGCAACAATTCTCAACACTGTAAAACACTACAAGCAGCACTTCTGCTTGAACACTATCGCACTATGGTGTGACAATTTGATCTTAGAAAAACACAGTTTTCGTGTATCAACAGTGCACAAAATCGCTTGAAATTCTCGATATGGAATATATGGGTGCTGCCAAACATAGTGCAAGTTACAGTTTCCAAAAGTGACCTGGTTTTTCTATGGGCCCCACCTTATGGGCTCGAAATGGAGGTTGAGATGGCTCCGCAACTTGGATTTGACGAAAACAAGTGACCCTAAAGGGATAATTCCTGAAAATATTTTGAGGTCTTCTACCTTCACGGTGATTTTCATAGCAAACAAAGGTCGTTTGTGAATCGCATTTTCTTTATGCCTTGTCATGTACTCTTCACCGTCGCCTTCTCCAGGAGCTCTCTACAGTCACACTGGCTCTGATACCATGTCACAAGGAAGAAGATAAGAAAGAGAGCTCACACACACAGTCTCACTCTCAAGGAGAATCACACACACACACACACAAGTTGAGGCAACGAAGAATGATGATCTTCTTCTTCTTCTTCTTCTTCTTCTTCTATTATATAAAAAGGAATGTACAAGAATGACCTAAACACAAGAATACAACAAGTGAAATGTATAAAGATCAGTACATAAGGAAAAATCTAATGTTTGTGAATGAGTGATTTAGCAAGTAACAAATGTGCCATCACTATCAGTAGATAAATCTAATAAAGCTCAATGAAGTATCCCTGACATATACCGACGTGGCCACTAAACATGTCAGAGAAACAAAAAATTGATACGTGTCATCCTCAATCATCACATGTTGAGCTTGATACCCCAACATTCTCATTGGTTCCAAGGTCTAGCAGGACCTTTAACAGATATAGACTTCATCTTTGATGCCATGCTAAGTTTTGACAATATTAAGTGGGGCAAGTATCAATTTTTCTCTAGAGAATTCAACGCACTTCAAAATTCAGAAGAGTTAAAGAAAGCGGGTTTTATGGAATATTTCATTGATCCATTGCCCAAACCTGACTTTTATAGATGCTACTACCTGGTGACTACACTGGAGGCCTCTAAGAACAAGGACTTGCCCGAAACCTTCATTCTTAAATCCTTGGTAAATGACCCTCCTTAGAAGAATTTTTATCTTTTAAAAGATCCCATTCGGGCAATGACCAAGATCCACGGGACTCACACGCCAACAGATCACGAAAGGCCTATTTGAGAGCTGATGAAGTGTGGTGATGTTTTGAAGTGGGTGGATATTTTGACCATTACACCAGAACTTTCTAAGTCGTTACGCATATGTATGCAACATTTTGCATTCCCATCCTAGGATTGCTTCACCATCCCTCAAAAACACATCTGGTTCGGATTATATCTAGCATGCATCGAGCCCCAAACCATAGATCTTGCGAGTTGGATTATCGAGTAGTTGTATTTGGCTCAGCAAACATGGGAATGAAAACATGTCATTCACGGATGTTGCACCCTTACTAAAATTGTTTACATGTGTTTGGCATATGATTTGCCCATAGAACATGTGATGATTAGCGAAGAATTGAAAGCATTCAAAGGAACTACCAAGAAGGCCAGGAAAGCTAGCAAGGGATGGGCAAGAAAACACATGTGCACTTCTATCCCATGTTTGCAAGTTCCTGAGTCTTTGTCACCTCAATCGTCCCGAGAACAGTCGCCAACGGAGCCCCATGCACTTGTACAACCCATCCATATATGCCTTTCATGACCTGTTATCACCAAAGGTACTACCAGTGCGGTGACCTCTCAAGCAGCCACAATTCAAGAACCCACCACTATAGCAAGAGATATTCCCACCACCATTGGTGCAGAAGCCTTTAGTTTCCCTATACCCAACTTGGAGGCAGAACCAATGAACACCACCTTTGATTTTGAAATGCATGATGCTTTCCCCACTGAATTCCAATTTTCAGAAGGGCATTTTTTCTCACAAGAATATGAGTGTCCTAGTTACCCTACCACCCCCCTTGATCAACCACAAGAACAAGTAGTCTCTAGCTCAGAAGAGGAGAGAACATAAACCGATAATGAGGATGGTGATTATGAAGCCAATCACGCTAGCCACGATTCTCAAGAGGACATGCAGAATGACGAGCAAGAGAAGCAAACCAAAGCTCAAGGAGACACAAGTACCCATGAAGACGACACGTTCGAAGCTGCTGCCTACACTTTGACAATCAAGAAACTATATCGCACTATGCAGGAAGTCTGGGCACGTAGACAACTCTCAAAAAAAGAAATTCAAGCAATTCTTGAACAAGAACTCACTATTCGAGGTTTCGAAGAAGATTTCATTCAAGGCTTTAGTGAATTAGTTAAATCAGTCGAGACCAATGAAGCACTCTGTTATTTGCAGTGGAAACCGAATTTCGACCTACGGTGCATCCGTTTACTCTCCAAGCGAGGTCAGTATATTTGTGTACCAACAGATGCCCAATCTTTGCACCAGGCAAGGGAAGCTTGACTTATTCGAGAAGACCCTCTTGAAGAAGCGACCATAGTCATCGACTCCCTGCCTCATCCTTCTAATGTAACTACCACTACCATCAACGAAGTACCACCACACCACCCGCTCCTCTTTCACCTCCCGCCCCTCCAATTTCTCCTCTACACCCCACCTCACCTTGATTATTCACGTATATAGCAAGTGATGTAGCAAAAGCCTTCATAGCCTCAACCCCGCAAACTCTTTCTGCAACCCTCCAACCTACCCTTTCCCCTCTAGCTCCCACCATTCCACCCAATCGATTTCTCACTCCATATGTTCCTTCTTTTCCCATCCCTCCAAGGCCTATATTCCCATTTCCCCCTCCAATGACCTTCTCACCTATCTCAACCCCCCCCCCCTCCCACTGTATTCCCTCTATCCTCCCCTCTCCACCAAGCCATACACGAAACCCAACCTATAATTTATTTTTCTACCTTTGTTAATCCTGTATTCACACCCACTCATGCACCCACTCATCCTGTACTTCAAAGTCACTGCACTCAACACCACATCCAGTGAAATGGACATCTCCACATTCACCACTACGTCCACCTTCCCATCCCCCTTTCCCCTTCCCCTTGCATCAACACCCATACCCACAGAATCTTCACTCACTCCACCATTAATATTGTCGCCCACAATTGACACCACTTTTTGCGAGATGTTTTCTTGCATGACACAAGTCCGAGATGAATTCGCATCTCTTGGGAACAGCTACCAGACACCACAACAAACAACTACAGATTTACAGGCACAATTAAACTCTTTAATCAACAAGAATGTCTCACTTAATGCATGATATCAAGAGCTATGCGAGGCCTACCATTCCCTCAAACTAGAAAGTGAAGAGAAGACAAGGGAAGCCATTACCAATATTGACAACCTATTACGGGCTCAAACAATACAAAATGAGACACTCACTCAAAATATGGGACTGTTAAGATGACACCTCACAACGGCCAAGGAAGAGAATCAGTGATTGCACGAACAAAATAGAGAAAATCTTGAAGCATCTGTGGATCAACCGGATGAACCTCTGAGTCCCAATCGCTTTAAAGCAGTACCATCAGAATCTATGAAGATACTATTAGAAGATCATGCATGACTCTTGGAGGATTATGACAATATGAATGAAGCATATCAGAAACTCCAAAACGACCCAGAGGCCAAGACACCTTTAAACTCCCTACACCTCCATGGATGAAGTCAGTAGAAGAACTTGGAAAGACCCACTCTGCATGGGTGGAGGCACGATTACATGCCATGGATATGATAGAGGAACGCATATTACAATCACCCTACTTCGCCCATTTGGCCCCTCCAAGGTATGTCTCAGGCCATGAGCTTCAGTACAAACCATACTTCATGCTGATGGTAGAATATCAATTGGCAATAGAAAAGGAGACGGTTAAGAAACCATCCCATGCCACTCAATTCTAGTCTGATGACCTGCCACCAGAAGCATAGAAAGGTGAAATCTTTCAACCAATGTGGCCTCAAGAATTGCTACAAAAATATTTAGAGATGATGCACACATGGGTCAAAGCACACTTGCATTTGAAGTACAACCCATGTTGGGGACCTATGCTAAGATGCCGCTCCTAGAAGGCATTCGCAATTAAAGTTCAAAATAATAAGCAGTGCCAGGATTGGCTTAATTTTTCTTATTTCACTCCACCCCATGGACCCCCTATAGTTAGATACATGATGGCCACGATTTGCCACTGGCTCCCCTTCTTACACTGCATGGATGATGTTGCAGCACATATGAGTGTCTAAATATTTGACATGATGCAGACGGTATTTAAGATCTTCCGCCATGTCAAAGCACCACATGTCAACACCTCGAGATTTGAGCATGGTAACCAGGACTTAGCATATCCATTGCTCCGGGTGTGTTATGCTTGGCATTGTGGAATCAAGTACTTACCCGCTTGTTATAAAATGACATTTGAAGAGATGTTTACCACCGGCTTTTGGGAGTACCATTCGGAGGTTTTTATAAGGAGGCCCACACACCTACTTCAATTATTTGCCTGTGAATAGCTGGTGTACTCCACACACTACCGACTTCCACCTCCCAATGAACCTCATCCCATCAACTGGGAAAAACTTGAAGTTGATCTTGCAAGAGGTATTCACATCAGGTAGCACACCCTTGCTCATGACCTCCTACAAAACTATATCACACAGACCCCGCAACAAGGTTCTATCGAGGACCATAGACACAAGAGGGAGGGGGTATTGGTTGTAGCCAAAGGCACAGATGATGAGGAAGCATGTGAAGGCTGATTACAAAGATTTGTGAGGAGGTAGGCAATCATTTTTTCTCTAAGAAATATATTTGATAATACTTTTTCAAAACTCCCAACAGTGATTTCCATCACTCTTGTACCATATGTATCATGGAAGCACACAATTTTGTAATTAGCAGCTCCATTTTCTGCCAGCCAAGGAGTCCTCAAGTGAAGAGCTTAGGTAGAACAAGCATACCAACTTTCGATATTTTTAGATCTCATATAGACCTTCAAATAGTTCCTAGAACCTATTTTTTAACTATACCAGAAACTAGATGTGAAACCGGTCAAAAATAGTCTAAAAACTATAAATAAAGCTAGAGAGCTCATTTTTTAGGTTAGCTTGTACGAGTAGAGAAGAGCTTAGAGCTATTTTGAGCTTGTAAGAGTGTTCTTGAGTCATAGAATCTACTTTCAACCTTCCATTGTGTCTTGCTTGTCTCTTCCTTGTGTGTGTATGTGTGTGTGCATCTCCATGCTTCTCACCTTCACTCTCACTACATCTCACATTCACGATCTTCATATCACTCCTATATCTTCTGCGGATCGACATTAAGGAGGTGGAGCTTCTTAACGTGGTGCTTACCATTGTACTAGAGCAACAGATGCCATGCTCTGCTTTGATGGTATCAAGTGGGGCAAATATCAATTTTTCTCGAGAGCACTTGAACAACTCCAGAGTTTAGAAGAGTTAAGGCATATTTGGGCTAGATCTAGTTTTACGGAATATTTCAGTGATCCATTGTCCAAACTTGACTTCTATAAGTGCTTTTACTTGGTGACCACACTTGCAGCCCCCTGAGAACAATGACTTGCTAAGAACATTTATTCTTCCATCACTAGTGAATGATCCTCCATACAAGAACTTTACCTCTTGAAAGATCTTATTCGGGTAGCACTTAAGATCCACAAGACTCACATGCCGACAAAACGAAAACGGCTTATTCCGGAGCCTATGAAATCGATGATGTTTTGAAGTGGGTGGATATTTCAACCATCACACTGGAACCCTCCAAGCCATTGGGAATCTGCATGCAGCATTTTGCGTTCCTTGCACAAGATCGTTTCACTATTCCTCAAAAATGTATCTAGTTTGGCTTATATCTTGCATGCATAGAGCCCCAGACCATAGATCTTGCCAGTTGGGTTATTGATCAATTGTATTTAGCTCAACACAGATGGGAATGAAAACATGTCATCCATGATTGTTGTGCCCTTACAAGAATAGTCTATATGTGTTTGGGCTATAACTCGCCCATTGAATGTGCTATGACTAGTGAAGAATTAAAAGCATTCAAAGGAACCACCAATAAGACCAGTAAAGCTAGCAAAGGATAGGCAGGCAAGCACATGAGAGGTTCTATCCCATGCTTGCAGGTTCTAGAGTCCCCGTCACCATAATAATCTCCTCAACAGTCTCCAACGGAACCCCCCGTAGCTTGTACGACCAATACGTATACGTGTCTCATAACCCATTATCAGAGAAGGCACCACCAGTGCGGTAACCCCTCAAGCAACCACCACTTAGGAAGATACTACTGAAGCATGAGAAATTCCCACCACAATTGGTGCAAAAGCTTTTACCTTTTCCATACCAAACTTGGAGGTAGAACACATTAACACCACCTTCAACTTTGAAATGCATGATGTGTTGTCATAGAGATATTCATCTCTACTCTCATGTCTTGACTAAACTCTCTCCTTTAGCATCGCTTGACAATTGATAGCTCCTGTTTAGCCATGGTGAAGGCCTATCCAAAAGTCAGTGAGGAGTAAAAATATGCAATCGTTAAGGCCAAGAAGAAGCTTCGTGGTTTAGCTCGTCCTGAAGTCGTTTATGGTGTTATCCATGTTCCTAGACAAAATATGGTGTCCTATTGCTATTTTTGCGGGGAAGATCAATGGTCGAATCCATTAAGCAGAGTCTTTCTTTCGGATCCATTATATCATAGCTATGGCTATGTCATTTGAACTTCAATCCTCTTCGAACTTGTTCTTATGTCAGCTATAGCTTTTGCATCTATTTTGCAACTTAGACATGATTTCATGTGACTATTTTGGACATGGCAGGATAGGTGAAGTAGCTTGACGGTGTTGCAAGATGCGGCCTTGTGCAAAGTCGATCAGATCCTTGTTCCATCCAAACCTATCATGCACACATTCGACTCCAAACTTGTGGCTAGCAAACGCGTTTTATTTCCAGAATCGGCATCGATCTCTTCATTTCGCATAAAACTTGCCTTTGAGCGAAGAGGACTAGATGCAGCATCATAAAATGTATTATTGGTATTTAAATGTCACACGGATATGCAGTGTCTATAAAAGGCAATAACAAAAAGGAATGGACGCTGCATCTTGTTCTTCGCTTACATGGCAGACATGCAAAAGGTGTTCAAAGCATACAAAAAGAATGGAAAAAGGGGCAGAGCGTGATCGGGCAGTAGGAAGATCAGCAGTGGAGTCTTGAAGATCGTAGGGGAAGGCCGATTCATGCATGATGCACAGTAGGGAAGAATTTTAGCGCCAGATTCTGACGTTGATCATATAATTTGGTGCTGCTCCGAGTCAATTCTGAATCTACATGAAGCAACACGCAAGGCAGAAAAGTGAAGGGGAAGACATGCATATGGGAGGCTAATCCATGAGGACTTCTGGTTTTTTATGCGCTTGATCTGAAGCGGGTGGGATCGGAACTCCAGAGGAGGAGGCATCACTTGGCACAAATAGGGGGGAAAGTTGCTAATTGGAAGAACGCGAAGGGGAACATAATTTTCTGATAGTATATGCCACCATCTATGGAGTCTTATTCGTCTTCAGTTGTTCAGTGATGCGCTAACAACGGCATTTGTTTTGGAAGCTCCGATCATTAAACATATCCTCCGATGCCATCATCTAGAGTTTTCCATGTGCTCTAAAGATCTCTGACACTCAGTTCTCTGTGATTCATCTGACTACGGCGCTCAGCCATCTCCTACAACACCCAAATCTGAAATCTGACGCTCTCTGATATATCTGATGGAGTGCTGATAAATTCAAGGGGAGGAGTGGCGGAGAAACTTGTCTTTCTCTCTACTAAGTGCTGAACGCTGCCAAGTCTGTCGGAAGGAGGAGTCGGAGAAATGTTGCGCTCTGATGTGCTAAAAAAAAATCCTTGATGTTTATGCTGATGAAAACCGCGTGAACAATTTCTGATTAAAAGTAAGTGATGGATGAAAACCGCTCTACTCTGACATGTCTGACACTCTATACTCTCTAACATTCCGAACTGTGATAGGACCATTTGACTGGATAATCTTTAGTTCTTTCACTATACATGAGCTTCAAGCTGGTCTACAGACAGGCGTTGGGGAAGATGGAAATAGCTGATGGCTGTCATAGTCTGATTTAGTCAGCAACAATTATCTCTTTTAACATGACCATATGTACGATGCCTATAGTAAGTATTTTCATGCAATTCTTCGATCCGTGTGCAGATTCAAATACTTCTTTGATATATTCACCTTGAATTCATCAATTATCTCTGATAATCTTTGGAAATATTTAACACCTGCACTTTTGAATCGGTTAACATCCAGACATTTCCTTCAGCATCTTTGTGAACCTTGATGATTTCCTGGTTTTCCTGATGGACATCATCATTGAACAACTTCTTGATTATGCATGATTGGAGCTGATTGTCTCCATCTTGATCTCCTCTACTTCGTTATGAGCGAGCAGAGGATATTGAGATGCCTTGATTCCGATCGAAGAAGTAATTCCGATCAAACAATAGTCATTAAAGTAAGTTCTTGCATTTAAATTGAAAGACGAATATGTGTTCAAAACGTTTCAATGAGAAAAATACAAGTTTTACATCAAGTATTTAAAGTTTTAATAATGAAGATTACATATGATTTCCATTGAGCTATGGGCTTTAATATTGAAAGAATTATCTTTATGAACAATAAACCACCTCCGAGTCCGACTACTTAGCTTCCTTAAAGCGGAATTCTTATATGAGTATTCATGCATGTGAGTACATTCCAGTCATTTGTAAAATCTATGCTTTCAATGCTAAAAGTCTTTGCACAAAAGTGATGAATGGATTATTGCTAAAGCACATTGGGATAATAGGATTGATTTTGTACGTTACTAATATTTGCTAAGTTAAAATTTTTCCATTGTACCTGAGCTTGCTCCAAACACCTTGCGTATGCCAATCGATTTGGCAGTTGGCTTGATCCACCAATCGAGCATCTACACTTCCCGACATTGGTGAACCCGACGTGAAGACTCAGCACGGCATCTCAGGTATATATGTATATATTTTTATTGCTCTGCATATGCATATATTTAAATCGGCGATTGTAGCAGTTGCCTCAACATCACTGGAAGCGGTAGCCTACTCTCAAACCTTGCAATCTCTTATTTATCGAGGGCTGGTCAGTGTGACCTGAGCGCCTCCATGGAGATTGCCAAGTACGAGGATCCTCTTCACACAATCTTTATATATGAGTATTTGCAAAAGCTACAATTGCACATTCATGCACTAGAACTAATGTATTAGGATTGATATGATCAACTCAAATGTAAAGAAATTCGCATAAGCAGAAGCATAAAAACCCTCTTTTTCAAGACGATTCCTGGTATTTATACTTGTAGTTTACTTGCTTGTACTTACCTGCACATATTTAAATGAAAATGAAATCTAATGTAAAAAATATTCTTCAAGATATGGAGTCACGATTAGTTATAACTATGGATTTAAAGATTGATTCCAAATTTGAGTCATTAAATTCCTTTCTCTCAATATTGACTAAAGTAATATCGAAATTTAGTGCAACTATTCAATCCATAGATACACAATTCAATCAAGAGTGTAGGAATTTACAAGAAACTGTTCACTATGAACTTTCAAGTTTGAACAAGATTATGGATACATTATCAAATTATGTGAAAGAAATGTCAGCATTCAAAACTATTAGCCATGAAATTTCAAGTTTAAAAGAAAATATTGAAAGGCTAACCTATGAAGTACAAGAAAATCTTACATGTGAGTGTAAATATAAACATCAAGTTTAAGTTCAAAGTATATCTATACATTCTATTGACCAAAACCCTTTACCTGATCATAGAAGATTCACTTAGCCCTTTACATAGAAGACCAAATAGATTCCATAATCAAACTATTAGATGCTTCTCGTGTGATCAAATAGGTCATATACATGGGAATTGTATTACCTATGAGAAAGTATGAAGACAAAAATTGATGCTTGAAATTGAACAAAAAATATGCAATTATCATGATCGTTTACCGCTACACTTGAATTTAGGAAAAGGTGATATGAAAGCATATTTCGACCACTCAAGATATCGGCCAAAAGCATCAAATAGATTGAAGAAGAAATGGAAGCCAAAGAAGGATAACGTTACTCAATCTAATGAAAGTAGTTGTTCAACTAAAAAAGGAGAAACCTCCATAAGAGTGAATCAAGACAAATCCTTAGACATCGATACAGATAGATTTGAGAAATTCTTGAATGAATGATTACAAGTAAATAAAAAAGAGCATGAAAAACCAATTAAAGTGAAAAGTAAGAAAGATGGCTCAACCTATGTCCAATTTGATGCAAAGCTTTTGTATAATGATAAGATTTTTAATCTTGAAAAGATTAAACGATTTATGGAAGAAAAATATAATCATATTCTAATCGAAATACAAGATGATATTAAAGAAAAAGAAGATGATGGAAATATAAGTATACAAAATGATCAAGAAAGTACATCAAATCATGAACATGAAGATCAAACCAAAGTATCAAGACTTGTTGATAACCTTGTTAACCAAATTGAGAGTCCGTTTTTTTATTCTTTTGTTTCTTTGGATACAAAAAAGAAAAATAGCAAGATAATATTACATGGAAATTCTGATAAAAAGAAAATCCTTTTGTCAAGTTCCGAAATGCCTACTAATGTGTTTTTGAGAGTCTGTTTTGTAGATATTGAAGATGAATCCTAAAGAGATCCATGGATAGGATATTATGAGAGAAATTATAGTAAGGATAATATGTAAAGTGTGTTTTATTTTCAATAAAACTCTTTGATGTTTATGACTTTTTCTCCCCATGATGAACATAATTTTATGCCTTCTTCTATCAAAAAGATATTTATATGAGAGTTTTTACTTTCTTCCTCATCAAAAAGGTAAGTTATGAATGATCACGGGAGTTTTTGCTTTCTTCCTCATCAACACGGTAAGTTATGAATGATCAGGAGAGTTTTTACTTGCTCCCTCATCAAAAAGGTAAGTTATGAATGATCACGAAAGTTCAAAAAGGTAAGTTATGAATGATCACGAGAGTTTTTACTTTCTTCCTCATCAAAAAGATAAGTTATGAATAATCACGAGAGTTTTAACTTTCTTCCACATCAAAAAGGTAAGTTATGAATGATCACGGGAGTTTTTACTTTCTTTCTCATCAGAAAGGTAAGTTATGAATGATCACGGGATTTTTTACTTTCTTCCTCATCAAAAAGGTAAGTTATGAATGATCACGGGAGTTTTTACTTTCTTCCTCATCAAAAAGATAAGTTATGAATGATCATGGGAGTTTTTATTTTCTTCCTCATCAAAAAGATAACTTATAAATACTCACAGGAATTTTCTTTCTTTTCAATTATATGTTCATGAAATATAATTTGATGTTTATAACCATTAGATTAACTCTCTTTTTGAAATTTGAGACGGGTTCTAGTTGAAGGAGAAAGATTAAATTCATGAGTTTTTTTTGCATATTTAGGTCCTAGGAGAATTGAAGAAGCTGGAATAATGAACTGAGCTTGCAATAGTATTTAGGAAATCAAATCGATTTTCATTTTTTGTACCATGAAGTTTTATTTTGCATTCCAAGTATGCATGTGTAAATGTAAAGAGCACATAATTTTTTCCTCCCTTAGATGCACGACTACTTGCACAGATCTTAAATGTAATTAGATGCACGACTACTTGCACAGATCTTGCACAATGGCTTGTCATAAAACCACTTGCTCTAAACAAAACACTTGAACATAGAAAAGGGCTACCACACCATTGAAAAGGATGAACAAGCACTGGAATGTTACTCACCTCTCTAAAAGATAATTATGTACATTTCTTGGATGATTGCACTACTACAAATCAAGCATGGATTACTCTAAAAAGAAAACTTTGGAGCTATTTCTAGAAACTCTGAAATAGCACTTAAAATCCAACTTTATTCTCTATACATATCTCAAAGAGAAGATATACCTACTATGGAAAAAGTTTGGGCACGTAAGAAGTTAACCAAAGAAGAGAGCCAAGCACTTATAGAACAAGAACTTGTCTCAAACGGTTTCAAAGAAGTATACATCAAAGGCTTCAGGGAACTTGTTAAATCAGTGGGATCAAATGAAGCATTAAGATATTTGTAGAAGAAGTCGTTACCACAGTTTGACCCTCGACGAGTACGACTATTATCAAAACTTGGTGAATACATTCGTGTACCGAAAGGTGCCCAATCTTCAGAACATGCAAGGGAAGCGCGTCTCCTCCCCGAAGGCTCATTGGCAGAAGACACCATTATCATCGACTCTCCACCTCACACCACTACTGTACATACTACCAATGTTACAGAAGTACCCGCCACCCCAACCGCTCCTCTTTCCCCTCCCATCCACCCAGTCTCCCCCATACACCCTCCTTCTCCCAGAACATCCACCTCCTTCCACGGTGAAGTAGCAGAAGCTCTTGTAACATCCATTCCTCTCACCATGTCCACACCCACTCCACCTAGTCTACCTCCTAGGACTTCTACCCTTCTATCTAGTCCATTTCTCCCTCCATCCTTCCCCACACCTCCAAGACACCTTTTTCCATTCCCACCTCCATTAACCTTCTCACTTGTTTCACCTCCCCGACCTACCGTAATTCCTCTTTCCCCTTTCCACCAAGGCATACAAGAGACCACCTCTATAAATTACTCTTCAACCTTTGTAAACCCTGTATTTACACCCACGCACACACCCACGGTCACCCCACTATTCACTGTCACCGCACTTGATACCACATCCAACGACATGGATATATCACTGCCCACCGCACCACCACTCACTTCATTCATGGCACAACCATCTTTAGGCACTTCACTTTTTTCCACAATCACCACGGCATCCACATTCCCATCCCCCTTTCCCTTACCCTTTGCATCGACACCCACACACACCGCAACTGCATTCACTCCATCACTAATATTATCACCCACCATAGACACCGCATTCCGACAAATGTTCACATGCATGACTCAAGTAAGAGATGAGTTCACATCTCTTGGAAATAATTATCAGACGCTGTAGAAGACAACCAATGATTTACAGTAACAGCTCAATTCACTAACCATCGAGAATGCCTCACTAAACACCCGCTACCAAGAGCTACGAGAGGCATACCATAAACTTGAACTAGAAAGTGAAGAAAAGACAAAAGAGGCCATCACTGACATAGAAAATGTGTTAAGGGCACAGAGGATTCGCAATGCGACGCTTACCAGGAACATGGGCTTACTCAGACGACACTTGGCAGCAGCAAAAGAAGAGAACCATCGCTTACAAGAACAGAACAGAGAGAATTTAGAAGCTGCCCTAGACCAACCAGAACAACAAATAAGCCCCAGTCGTTTCAAGTCCGTGCCCTCCGAATCTATGAAAATGTTGCTAGATGATCATGTCAGATTGTTAGATGAGTATGAGAACATGAACGTAGAGTTCCAGAAGCTCAAAGAAGAACACAAGATATTGCAGTTAAGAGCACTTGTACAACATGGACTACTAGCTCCTGCGGATCCATCTCCTGACATCATCAAGGAACTCAATGCATTACGGGCCCAGGTGTCAACTCTTCAATCACAGATAGTAGTATATGAAGCACCCCCACGGCCAGACTCCCCACTGAACTACCAGCAGAGGAAGAAACAGTGACTATTCTGGTGGAGGAAACTTTTGAAGAAGCATATGAAACCCAACCCATCCTAGGCGGACGAGTCACGGCCGAAGGCCAGACGACTTTTGAACTTCCAACTCCTGCATGGATGAAGACGATTGAAGAACTTGGAAGAACTCACTCAACACGGGTAGAGGCGCAGCTACACACAATGGCAATGATTGAAGAGCGCATTTTACAGTCCCCCTACTTTGCTCATTTGGCCCCTCGCAGATACATATCTAGGCATGAGCTACAATACAAGCCTTACTTTATGTTAATGGCGGAATATCAGTTGGCCATAGAAAAAGAAACAGGCAAAAAACCCTCTCACATGACCCAATTTGAGCCTGAAGATTTGCCACTAGATGTGCAGCATCGAGAGATCTATCAACCAGATTGGCGTAAAGATTTATTACAGGCATATCCAGAGATGATGAGTACATGGGCCAAGGCACCTTTACACTTAAAGTATAACCCATGTTGGGGACCAGTGCCACGTCGCCGCTCTTGGAAGGCATTTGCGATCAAAGTATAGAACAACAAGCAATGCCAGGATTGGCTTAATTACCCATACTTCACCCCACCCACCGGACCACCAACAGTTGGATACATGATGGCCACGATTTGCCACTGGCTCCCTTGCTTAAAACATATGGATGATATAGCAGCGCACATGACTGTCAAGATATTTGACATGATGTAGATGGTATTCAAAGTCTTCTGTCGCGTCAAGGCACCACATGTGAACACCCCGGGTTTCGAGCATGGCAACTTAGAACTTGCATATGATATGAGTACAATGCCATCGCTTCGGGTGTGTTATGCCTAGCATTGTCAAATCAAGTACTTACCGGCGTGCTATAAGCAGACTTGCGAAGAAATGTTCACAACCGGTTTCTGGGAATACCATTCAGAAGTGTTCATCAGCAGGCCTACACACCTCTTGCAATTATTTGCCTGTGAACAGATGGTATATTCCACGCATTATCGACTCCCACCATCCAATGAACCACAACCCATTGATTGGGAGAAACTCGACGCAAATGTGGCCCGAGGCATTCGAATATCAGAGCACACCCTCGCTCAAGACCTCCTACAGAATTACATCCGATAGACCTCACAACAAGGTTCTGTCGAGGACGACAGAAGCGAGAGGGAGGGGGGTGTTGGGAGTAGCCAGAGGCATAGAAGACACGGAAGAATGTAAAGATAGAGCAGGGAGTCAATCGAATCATTTTTCAAAGAATTATGTTTAATAAATACTTTTAAAAACCTCCATCAGTGATTTTCATCACTTTTGTACCATATGTAACATAGAAAAACCCTTTTTGTAATTTATAGCTCCACTTTGTGCAAGCCAAGGAGTCCTCGAGCTTGAGGAGCTTAGATAGAATGAGTGTACCAATTTTGGTTATTTTTAGACACCGTTTACCCTTTCAAATAGCCTCTAGGACCTATTTTTCAACTATGCCGATCACTAGATGTGAAACCGGTCAAAACTAGTCTAGAATCTATAAAAAGAGCTAGAGAGCTCATTTTTGAGGTTGGTTAGTGTGAGCTTGGAGCTATTTTTAGTTTGTAAATGAGATCTTGAGCAACAGAGTTGATTTCCTACCTTCCATTGTGTCTTGCTTGTCTCTTCGTTGTGTGTGTGTGTGTATGTGTGTGCATCTCTATGCTTCTCACCTTCACTCTCACTTCATCTCATATTCACAATCTTCATATCACTCCTATCTCTTCCACGGATTGACATTAAGGAGGTGAAGCTTCTTAATGTGGTTCTCACCATTGTGCTAGAGCAACACCAAATTTGGCGCCGCTGTCGGGGAGGTTGGAGAGCTCAAGAGCATGTGGTAAGATATTGATTTGAAATTTTTCTGCTTATTCACTTAGGATATGTGTGTTGGCATGACATTTTTCACCCTTCCATTGGGCCATTAGTTCCCCATTTCTTGTTTTTAGTAGTGTAGTTTTAGTTCATGTTTGGTTGATGCACAAAAACACCCCCTTACCTCCCCTTCTCTCATCCTTTCTCACATACACACACACTCTCACACACTCACTCAGTGGCATCACTTTCCATCTCTATCACCTCTATTTTGGTGTATGCCTTGGAAAGGGAGATGGGTGGTACCCTCTCTGCTCCCTTCTCTCTCTTCATTTTCTTGAAAAGAAACCACCAAGAAACAACCAAAAAGAAAAAAAATGAAGCTCTCTGTAGAACGTCGAAATTATGTGTTGTCCCCTTCATACAAAATTACATGAAACTTTGGATGCCCTCTCAAAAAGTTTTGTCCTCTTAATTGTAGTGCAGATGCAGGCTCGATGTTTGTGGGGGGGGGGTTCCTTTTTTGGGCTCGCAAAAGTAGATTGGGGGTAGTTATTCCGCCCTGTCGCCTTGTGGTAAATATTGTTTGGTGGGCATTATTAATGCTCCACTCTCCTCGGTTTAAGTGCGAGAGACCCGTTTGCAGACCTATGGACACGAAGCTCAGGCTTTGCCCTTTTTTGTAGTTGGCGCATGGGTTTGCAGTGGGGGAGGTTTAACTCTCCATCCCCATCCCATTCTTCATTTCCCACTTTTCGGGGTTGAGCAAGTTCCGCTCCCCCTCGTTATCTTTCTTCTCTGCAGACGACCATGGCGACTCTCGTTATTGGAACAGAGATTAGCATCGGTTCCCCTTCCCATTCTTCCCTGATTAAGCTATGGAGTTGAGTTCGTATGAACTCCCCCTCCCTGTCCTGTGCAGACTCCGCTTCTTTCGTCTCTGCCAAGTCGTCGTGCTCGCACTTCTATGGGATAGTGCTCGACTGGCGCTCTGCACCCGTCTCCTTGGTTCGAATGCACACCCAAGGGGTGATACAACTCTTACTCTTGTGTGTTCTCTTCTAAGGCAGACTTCTACTCTAGACAAGCATTCGTTGTGTGTAGGTGTCTCTGTGCTTCCCCTTTGCTCTTTAAAGGATGACGCCTGGTGGAAAGAGGTTGGGTGTCGAATCTGTTGCAGTACCTGGGTCAATTGCCCCCTCCATGGCCTTGCGAATGTTCTTGCCATGCTCTTGCAACAAGAACCTTACTATCATTTGACGTCCGTCCGAGTTCTCCTGCAGGTCTGCTAATGGCTTTCCTGTATGATTTGAGCAGCTCTCCATGAACTCCTTTCCGAAAATTCCTCCAGCACTACGCTTGGCACATAGCAGAGGGTTGGGCTTGTCATCATCTTCTCGCTGGTGTAGGTAGCCATCATTGTAAGAGCTGGGTAGTTCGTGTGCCTCCGTTTCTGGGCATCCCCTCTGATAGAGGTGGAATCTAACCTCATCTATCATTTCTATGTCCACTTTGGCTCGGGCTTAGCTATGCCCTCCAAATGCTACTTTCTAACACAACAGTTCCCTAACATCGGGGATGATTTGTGGTGGCATTCCCTAATGACCGAGTCGAGATGGCCCCCATAGCCCTTGCTACCTCTCAAAGGCCTTTTTCTCCAGTTCTGTATGACCGTATGTCTTTGATAACAGTGCATGATAATTGTGTTTGCAGTGTGAAGTGCAAGATGTGGAAGAGATTCTTCCATGCAAAATTGGTTGATGACTAACTATTGCATGATCACGAACTGAAGGCTTTGGCTACATTATTTTTTGGAGATAATTTTTGGGAACCAGTCATGAGGAATTCAGACATGTCCTTTCTCTTTGTACTCTCTATATGCCAAAACTATGTGTATCCATCTTGCTTGCGGAGCAAACTGTGGTAACCTTCGATGAAATACGGCTGTATTATGACTCTCTGCAAACTGCAACCTAACATCTCAATCATTTTAGGTTTTGAATGTCGATGACTAGTCCCATGAGGTTGTATTTGCTATCATTGCACTTGTTTTTGAGCATGTATGAATGTCTATGTTTGGCGATAGAAATGTTTGACTGCATGACAACATGGTTTTCAAACAAAAATGCTATAAGATTGATATAAGCTATGCAATGTTCCACTTTTCTTTTTGTGCTTTGCTGTTGTAAGTTAATACATAGCCGACCACCCCAGGCCTGCATGATTGACAAAAGCCATCCCGGGGTTAGTTAAGAAATAGCATGGCATGCCGCTTGTCGTTGATGGATGGACAAGGGGTTGAAGTATGGCATCTCAAAATGATCGGCCTGCAAGAATCTTGATGCTTCAATTCATTTGGTTACCATAGTCCTCTTAAGGTGATGCTTGACAAATTAACTCCACTGGTGTTACAGTATCACCATTGGGAATCGGTGCAAGCACTCACGCTCCAGTAAGAGAGAGCACGCTTTGTAGGCTAAGTGACACCATACGAGAACTCTTATATGCAGCATGTGACCTTCTCTGAGCTGAATCTTGGTGGCTTTGAGTAAATGGCAAACCCTTCTATCACCTATATCTTGTTTTGTTCTGACATTGTTTAGTTGGATGTGTGTCTTGATTATTTAATTTAAGACTTCTTGGATTGTCAGACTTAACATAGTGATGACATTTTACTTCCGTGGATAAAATTGTTTGAAGCTTTTAACAGATTCTTTCACACGCTTCAACTGGGAGTCTTATAAGGCCCAACCATTCATTCTATAATATGTTATTGGAAAACTCGAGGACATGATCATTGCCCTACTGAGCGGATGTCCGCATGATTGTTTGGAACTTGAAACACATTGCTAAGTTCCTATATTTCAGAAGGAAGCTCGAAATGCATTAAGCTCTTTTTTACACATGCGTAGGGGGATCATATTCATTGCTGACTTGAAATGCCAGAAATGTGTAAAGTGTATTTTCTTTTGTTTTAAATGATTGCTTGTCTCCAAGCCTTAAGATCTTGCAGCCCGCATTGTTGTATGCTTGTGGTAGGCATTATACAAATCAATGTATATTTGGACTTAACTCTTAAGATTCGCTAAGCCCTTTGAAGACCTGGTTCCTTATTGCTTCCACATAAACTTGGCCACATTTTATTCTAACTGCATGATATTCGAGCAAGGATCAAGCGTATAAATGCATAGTTACTATGCTACGTGACAATGACATTATGTTGGCCATGCATTTCATAGTTACAGGTTGTGTGGAATTTGGACTGCTCATTGCACCAGGTTGCTTTTTACAGATTGATTGTTGTTTGCCATTGTGCCTAGGAAGGTGTTCTTCTCTCTTGGGCTAGTAAAGGATTATATGTGAAGAATGTTCTCTTATGCAAATTCAAGTTTTTCTTGCCCAATGCTTCGAGGGTCTCTACAGGTTGCAGGAATGCAGGTGACTGGAGTATTGGCGATTCTTCTCCTTGGGGAAGGTGTCCATTATGGCGATTAAAATGTTTTAAGAGCTTTTGGGGTTGCTAAGTTCTTTGCTAAGCTTTAGATGTGAAGATGATCATCAATTGCTAATTGTGTACTCAATTCTCGAATCTGAGTGTTACATGTTTGCAGGAAGGAGGATGATGCCTCCTGATCTTGTGAAGTTTCTATTGCATGTTGGTCATAATCATTGGAAATGAATAAATTTCTTATATGTTTGTGTGATACAAAATTCACAATGGTATGAATGTTGCTTGATGTTCTGTGTCCATTGACCCACTAATAGAAATTGGGTTCAAGACTGCACAACCTCTTGCTGCCTGCTAATGCATCTCTTGATTCTACTCTTTATTAATGCAAGTGGTTGTGTCTTGTAAAATTCCTGGTTGGTGTATTCCCCACGTAGAAAAACTCCCACGCCTATATTTGTCTTGAAGTGGGTGGTTGTTAGAGAATATTTTCAAAGATTTAGAGAGATATGAGCATGTGCTCCTTTTTGACTAGTCAAAAAGAGCACATGGGAGAATGTGCTTAGCCTATAAATATAGGCTCATTTCTTGTAAAAGGGGAGCTTTTGGTCGTGCTCTCATGTAAAATCCTTTCAATGGAAGAACTCTCTTTGCTCTTAAGGCTTTGTACATATGTGTATTTAGTCTTAGAGTGTGAGAGAGTGAGGTGTGTGTGCATGCTAGCATTTCCTATGCGTGTAAGTAGAGTGTTGCAACTTTCTTGTATTTTACATATGTGACTAGGATCCTTGACTCCCATTGCTCCATATTTTCAAGCATGTGGCATAGCTGCGGGCTGATGGCCAATGGCTTGAACATGTTGGAGGATGGGGTGGATGAAAGGAGAGTCGTTCTTGAGCCTCCCTTCTTGCTTCCATGCAAGGTGGTGTGGGTCTTGGCTCCCAAGGGCATACTACAACAATGATGAATTCACAAAAATATTTGGTTGTAAGAGCTACAAAATGCATTCATTATAACCACACAAATCATCTTCCAAAGGATTGTTTTCAAGTTAAACCTTGTAAAATATGTGGTAATAAAAAACATGCTACAAAGCATTGTTGACTATGCAAAAAAAAAAATTCAACAAAAAGAAGGAGTTTTCAAAAGATCTAGCCATGTCAATGTAGTAGAGGAGACAAATGAAGAAGAAAAAGCTCAAGTCAATTTCACCTATGAAGATGTATTGTAAAACATCCCCTACCTTCTTTGTACATTGGAAGGAAGCATATACTTGTACCACCCTAGCTTAATTGTGAGGAAAGAATAGTCCCTAAAAGGCTATGCACAATCAAGCTCAAAGGTGGCACTATTGAAAAGGTGCTCCTCTTTCATACAAGAGTAATTTTTTTCTAAAAAAATGAAATGGGCACATATTATTTCCTTTATCCATACATACAAGAGAATTATCTTCTCTTCCTCTCTGTCTACATCTATGGTGTGTATGATTGGAGCTATGAAGTCAACCTTCATTGCCATAATTGATATCTTTCACTTTGTGTTGTGCTTATCCACATCAGTTTGTATTCAAATTTCTGAGCATACTCAAGGTGATTAGGAGATCAAAACAACTTCACATGGTGCTGAAATCGCGATCTGAGCTTGTTTTGGACTTCAAACACACTATCATAGTGCTTGTGCAGGCTATTTTGTCTTTTTGTGCCAAAGATATATATAGGTTTTGGTTTGCAAGTATAAGCATCTCAAAGTCTACTACAAGTTTAGCAGAACTCAACAAGGTAGTTTTGTTCAACTTTTTGAGATACAATCAATTTTCTGCATCATGGTATTTTAGTCAGTGGCCATGGCTGAAAGCAATGATGTATTTTGTATGTTGGCTGTTGAGGATAAGTTGGATGGTATGAATTACCCATATGGGCTTATATGATGTGTCATGTATTGGTCACAAAAGGACTATGGAATATTGTGCAGGGTGTTGAAAAATGTCCTATTACACTTGCAAATACAGGTAGTGAAGATGATGCAGATGGCATCAAAGATGGTGATATTCTACAGATTTATGTTTGTGTTGCGGTTCATGTTGCACATACTACAGAGAAAATTTGTTGGGATGGCAGAGATGTTGAGGCACATGCATTGATAGCCTTGTCTTTCAAACATGCCATTATTCCTCACATTCACTCTTCCAGAACAACTAAGGATGCTTGGGATACACTTACCACATTGTAACAGGCTAGGAATGAGGCTCGCGTTGCTTACCTCTGAAAATGGTTGGAGAGTGAGCATATGAATGAAAATGATTATGTAGACAGTTTTCTAACAAAGATTAAAAATTTGAAGCTCTTCTACTAGCAAGCAAAAATCTACTAATTTTGCACAATCAAATAAGGATGATAGAGATGACAAGAAAACAGAAAAACAAATTTTTTTTTGTAAGTACTATAAATCAAACGATCATATCATAAAGAACTGTTCAAAACTAGCTGCAAAAGAGACAAAGAAAAAAGAGGTTGGAATGGTTGTTGCAGAGGCCTCTACACCGAAAACAGAGTCTGCTAATCTTGTGTAGGATGAAGAATGGCCATTTACTACTGTTTGTTGTTTTGACCCATCTTCTCATGAGCAGTGTATGGCTACCGTAGACTCAGATGTTTGCTACTTTTAGAATGGGGCAACCAAACACATTACCTCGTAAAGCAGTATCTTCATTTCTATTGAGCACCCTTACAGGGAATTCTAGCATATGCGCCAACAACTCCTTTTATCCTGTTACGCGAGTTGGTAAGATCATTTTGACTATACTTGATGGTAGTTCTTTTACATTTTCAGATGCTTTATTTGTGCCTCGGATCAAGAAAATTTTTTTATCAGTTTCTGCATTAGCCAAGATTGGCTTGGTTGTGAAATTTATTGGTGACAGATGTACAATTCATGATCTGTCAAATGGTTACATGATTATTGCTTTTGGCATTTTATGTTGTGGCCTATATAAGATCATAGACTATGAAAAATCTATGAATGATTCAGCATGTGTAGTACATTATTCTCAGGCTATGTCAGATGCAAAGCTTTGGCATGCACCGTTTGGTCATCTAAATTTTGCTAGTTTGCTATGCTTGTAGAAATTTGAAATGGTGTCTTCTTTGCCCAAAGTTGAGGCAACCGGAAAACATGTCTACAAAGGCTGTATTTTGGGCAAAAAGCAACATTCCTCTTTCCCAAAAGATGGTTCAGTCCGAGCTACTCAAAAATTGCAGCTTGTTCACAGTGATATCTGTGGTCCTATGTAGACACCTTCTTTTGGGAACTATCTTTGCTTCATGACTTTCATTAATGATTTTTCCAAGCATGCACGGGTATATCCACTCAAAGCAAATTCGAAAGTGTTTATGTGCTTCAAACAGTTTTTGGTTTTGACTAAAAAGCTATCAACATGTAAAATGGGCATCATCCGTTCTGATTGAGGGGGGAATATATATCTTCTGAATTTAGTGCATTTCTGGCTGAATGTGGGATAAAACATTAGTGTACAGTGTTGTACACACCTCAATAGGATGTATTTGCTGAACGGAAGAATAGGTCACTCATGGAGATGGTGAGGTGTATGGTCAAGAGTCAGGCTTTACCACATAGTTTCTGGCTTGAGGCTGTTATGTGTGTAGCATATGTACTTAATAGGTGTCCCACTAAAGTGCTATAGTCTATCACTCCATATGAGACTTGGCATGGTCACAAGCCATCTGTTGCTCATCTGCATGTTTTTGGTTGTTTGGCGTATGCATTAGTGCCTGAACAACAATGCAGAAAATTGGATGATATAGCAGTTAAATGTATTTTTGTTGGGTACAGTTCTAAAAGTAAAGGTTGTCATCTATATCATCCATAGACTAAATGCATTTTGGATAGCAGTGATGCTATTTTTGAGGAAGATGCTATTCAGTCATTATTTTCATGTACTAAGGAGACATCTATTAGCTCCAAAGACATGTATGATACATTGCTACCTCTTTTTACAAGTGGATAGCCTAGTGCTGGTCCTAATGAGGCCACTTCTCAGCGTTTATGGGTTTCATGTGATGATGTTGAACATTTTATTTCTGATATAGATTTACGTGATGCTTGGATGCAAGCATAGTAAGCTCCAAAATTGCTTAACTTAAGTTTGGTGCATGAAAAAGAAAAAACATGCAAACACATCAATGCACTCTCATGCATTGGCATGCAAGAATATGCATTGGCATATGATGAAGCATGATTTTTTGCCAAGTACTTGAATAAATGTACTTTCCTAATCATTATCTACTTTTTCTAACTCGAGTTAGATAATTAGGGAAAATGGCAAACTAGTTAGTTGCAAAGCTCCTAGCTGCTATGCAACTCAAGAAGCTAGTTCACTTTTTCTCGAAAGTGATACTAAGGTATCATATATTAAGAGTCTTGCTTAGGAAAAGTAGGCCCGTTGAAAGTCAAACATTCAATTTTCTTGGTCATTAGAATGGCAAGAAAATAGGGCTACTTACAAATTTCCATGATGACTCTAAGTCTAAGAAAACTTAGAGAATCCTAACAACAAGCTTGGATGTAAAAATTCATGCATCCAAGTAGCTTGTTCATGAGAGAGCTGATATTGAGGAGACAAAAATTATGCCAAAATGGCCAGTGCAGACTATGCCTGACACCAGATTAATGTTCCTCTATCATATCATACTCGTTCTAGCTCTCATAGTGCCTCTTTTGCATCACATTGCTATGCTATGGCTACATCTAGTCTCTGTGATGAGAATGAGCCACAGAGTGAAGCAGTTTTGATCTCGAAAACACGCTGGGTATGCTCACCAAAATCCGTGCGATTCTGAGACTGCAAATGGAGGATTGTCGATGGTGCCCTAGATGAAGCGACGACTTGCTCTGATACCAGTTGTTGGAGATAGACGTCTGCGGAAGCACGCGAACAGCACAAGGAAGAAGAAGAAGCTTGGATCACAACACACAATACTGAATGTATTACTAGAGAATGTACAAAGATAAGTAGCCCATTAGAGCAATAGGCGTATATACAAGCCGGGGGAAAAAAACCTCCTAAAGAGGGAAAAAAGTACCCCGACGGTCCTAGAGTGTTCACACACATCACCACCTAAATATATCAACAAATCCCCCCTAGGAGTGATGCGGTGAACAAGTAGCCGGCGCTCATGTATAAGGAAGTGTCAAGCTATGTGGAAATCACTCCACAAAAGGAACTAAGCCCAAAGCTTTGCGGAAAGCTTCAAACGTCTCCCTGGGCAGAGCCTTCGTGAAAAGGCCTGCAATGTTCTCCTGCGTGGGCACATATGCCAAGTTCATCTCCCCAACAAAGAACCTCTCCCTAACATAGTGAAATTGCACCTCAATGTGCCTAGTGCGAGCATGGAACATAAGGTTCCTCGCAACTGCCAATGTGCTCTGACTGTCACTAAAGATGGTGGTGGTAGAATTCTGACCAACACCCAAATCAGCCATAAGGCGTCTGAGCCACACATACTCAACAGTAGCTGTGAAAGCTGCCCTATACTTAGCTTCACAATTGGAAGTGGCCACAATAGGCTGCTTCTTGCCCAACCAAGATATACATGAGCTACCAAGCATGAAGCAAAAGCCACTTGTCCACAGGAGTTTCATAGCAACCAGCCGAATCAAAGTAAGAAAAAGCATGCAAATCTGGCGGTAGTGATCCCTCCTTGGGAAAAAACAACCCAAGTAGCCGAGTACCACTCAAGTAGCGAAAGATGCGCTTAACCGCCTGCCAATGCTTGACTCCTGGGCAATGCATAAACATGCTCATCTGTGAGACAGCAAACTGAATATCTGGCCGAGTAATGCATAAGTTAATCAAGCATCCAATAGACTGTTGATACAGAACAGCATCAAATGCATCTCCAGCATCATGAAGACTGAAACGTAAACCCGTCTCCATAGGAGTGGCAATAGGCTTACAGTCTTCAAGGCCAAAATGCTGCAATAATGTGTCAATATATTTTGTTTGACACAAAGCCATTCCACCATCAACTTGCATAAATTGAATGCCCAAATAGTGATGCAAATGACCCAAATCAGACCTCTCAAATGAGGCATGCAAATCAGCCTTAAAATCAGCAATATGGTTCTCAATAGGACCAGTGAGCAGCATGTCATCAACATAGACAACAATGATCAGAAGCACATCATTAGCACGCTTAACATATAAGGTGCTTTCAGTTGGACTGTTCTCAAAACCATGTGCAATCAGATAGGCATGTATCTTCTCATACCAAGCACGTGGTGCTTGCTTTAAACCATATAATGCCGTCTTTAACCTGCACACGAAGGCAAAGTCCGAAGTGTTCATGTGCTTCAAACAGTTTTTGGTTTTGGCTGAAAATCTGTCAGCATGTAAAATGGGCACCCTCCGTACTGATCGAGGGGGGGAATATATGTCTTCTAATTTTAATGCATTTCTGGCTGAACGTGGGATAAAACACCAATGTAGTCTATCACTCCATATGAGGCTTGGCATGATCGCAAGCCATCTGTTGCACATCTGCGTGTTTTTGGTTGTTTGGCATATGCATTAGTGCATGAACAACATCATAGAAAAGTGGATGATAAAGCAATAAAATGTATTTTTGTTGGGTATAGTTTTGAAAGTAAAGGCTATCGTCTGTATCATCCATAGACTAAACGCATTCTGGTTAGCCGTGATGTTGTTTTTGTGGAAGATGCTATTCAACCATTGCTTTCATGTACTAAGGAGACATTTGTTAGCTCCAAAGACATGTATGATACTTTGCTGCCTCTTTTTATAGATGGATAGTCTAGTGCTAGTCCTAATGAGGAAACTTCTCAGCCTTTGCAGGTTTCATGTGATTATGCAGATCATTCCATTTCTGATGCAGATTTACATGATGCACTAGTTGATGAGAGAGTTGATATTGAGCAGGCAAAAACTATGCCAAAATGGCTGGTGCAGACTTTGCGTGACATCAATATAGATGCACCTTTGTCATATCGTACTCGTTCAGGCTCTCATAGTGCCTCTTTTGCATCAGATTGCTATGCTATGGCTGCATCTAGTCTTTGTGATGAGAATGAGCTTGTTTCGTTTGATGAAGCACAAAATTCAGATAATTGGATGGCTGCTATGCAATTTGAATATGATGCTATAATGAAGAATGGTACTTGGTCTTATGTGACTTTCCTCCTGGCAAGAAGGCCATTGGCACTAAGTGGGTATACAAGCTGAAGCATAAACCAGATGGTACAGTTGACAGGTATAAGGCTAGGCTTGTTACAAAGGGTTATGCAGAGGAAAGAGGCATTGATTTTGATGAGACCTTTGCACCTACATGCCGTATGACTACTGTTTGGAGCATCTGTGCACTTGCAGCTCATCATGGTTCGAATGCACATCAGTTGGACATTAAAACAACATTTCTGAATGATGACTTGCATGAAGAAGTGTATGTTTTTCAGCCCCGTGGCTTTGTGCAGAAAGGGCATGAAAACCAATGGATATACCCATGCATGCCTGGAAAAATCATCAATGAAAGTCATGAATTAAAGATAATTCCCAAAAGGTGTCTGCATAGGACCACAAACATCACTATGTACAAGCTGCAATTTTTTAGTAGCCCGAACTGAACCATCTTTTGGAAAGGATGAACGTTGAATTTTGCCCAAAATACAGCCTTCACAAACATGTTTTCTGCCTCAAGTTTGGGCAAAGAGGACACCATTTCAGATTTCTGCAAGTGTAGCAAACTAGCAAAATTCAGATGACCAAAGCATGCATGCCAAAGCTTTGCATCTGACATAGCCTGAGAATCATTTACTACACATGCCAAATCATTTACAGATCTTTCATAGTCTATGAGCTTATACAGCCCATGACATAAAATGCTAGAAGCAATAATCACATTGCCATTTGACAGATCATGAACTGTACACCTGTCATCAACAAATTTTACAGCCAAGCCAATCTTGGCTAATGTAGAAACTGATAACAAATTCTTCTTGATCCCTGGAACAAATAAAGCATCTGACAAAGTGCAAGAACTACCATTAGCAGTAATCAAAATGATCTTACCAAATCCCATAAAAGGATAAGAGGAGTTGTTGGTGCATGTAACAGTATTCCCTGTAGGGGCAGGCTCGAGTGAAGAGAAGAAACTGTGCTGTGAGGTAATATGTTTGGTCGCCCCACTGTCAAAATACCAATATGTCAAACTGATGTACTTTCCAACCTCGATGGACAGCCAATGCAATCATGATATGAATGGTAGTCATGCATGAAGTAGGTGCAAAAGTTTCCTCATAGTCAATTCCATATGGTTGCGCATATCCTTTGGCAACCAATCTAGCTTTGTAACGATCAATGCTACCATCAGACTTTCTATTAATCTTGTAAACCCACTTTGTACCAATGGCATTTTTTCCTTTTGGCAATTCACATAACTCCCAAGTACCATTCCTATGTATGGAATCCATTTCTGATTGCATAGCACTCATCCATTGTGGATCGTCAGATGCATCTTCAAAAGTAAGTGGCTCTTCATTACATGTTGCAATAAGATAATAATTCACAAAATTACTTTATGCATGGTGAGAGCTTTATCTTATTTTACCAAGTAAAAGTGCACTCAACTTGCTGTCCTGCAAAGTTTGTTTCAACCACTTTGGCATAGTTTGTGCACTCTTGATAGACATGCCTTCATTATCTAATACATCTTCAACAGGCACATCATGTGTGGCTGAATTTCATGCTCATTTTCAGCCATATTTTGATGCAAATGTTGAGCCATATGTGGCGAGAGATTTCCAGTAATTCTCACAGTTTTTGGTTGAAAACTTTCAGCCATGTTTGGCTGGAAATTCTCTACATTTTTAGCTCTATTTGGCTGAAATTTTTCAACCTTTTGAGCCTCACTTGGCTGGTCTACATGGCCATAGTCAAGTGCACCATTTTGGAACAAAGGCGTGAGTGTATTTAACACATCTTGTGAGCTAATTTTTGGCTATTTTTTGCATTCAAGTAGAGGGAAAACTAAATTTTTAGCAAATACCACATCTCGACTCACAATAATTGTGTTCTTCAATGGACAGTACAAATGATATCGCTTATTTTCATCACTATAACCAATAAATATACATTTATTTTCCTTGTCATCAAGTTTATGACATTGTTGTGATGGCACAAGAGCATATGCCAAACAAGCAAACATGCACATATGACTAACCATAGGCTTATGTCCATTCCAAGCCTCATAAGGAGTGATGAATCTCAATGCTTTTGTAGGGAAGCAATTCAACACATAGTTTGCATGCATGAATCCTTCCATCCAAAAATTACCAGGAAGGTGCTTTCCTTTAACCATACATCATGCCATTTCAAGAAGTGTTCTATTTTTCTGATCGGAAACACCATTGTGCTAAGGTGTATATGGCATCATACATTGGTGTGAAATACCTCTTTCACAAAGAAAATCATTTAACTAATGTGACATGTATTCATCACCACGATCCATGCGTAGAGTCAAAATCTTGTTTGAAGAAAAAATTTCCAGCATAGCTAAAAATGCTTTGAAGCAAGAAAATACCTCATTCTTTTCTTTCATAGGATACACGAATGTATGGAGAGTAGCATCATCAATAAAGGTAACAAAATATACATGCTTCCCAAAAGATGGATTCCAAGACCACATACATTATTATGAACAAGCTTCAATTTTCTTGTAGTGTGTGTATGAATATCTTTTGGAAAAGAAGTCCGATGCATTTTTCCAAGAATGCAACCTTCACATGCATGCTTTTCAATGGACACAAGTGTTGGCAAACCAATAACCATGTCCTTCTTTTGCAAGTAAAGCAAACTGTTGAAGTTCAAGTGACCAAAATGAGCATGCCAAAGCTCCATTTCAGCCATGGAAGAAGTATGAGCAACTAAGGCCCTCGAGGCATCCCTCTTGTATGTATACATGCGATACAAACCATTACATAATGTCACGATAATATGACTATTTTTGAAATCATGAACCATACACTTATCATCAACAAAGCAGACATGATGTCCAACTTTGGCAATCAACGGGACTAAAATTAAGTTCTTCTTTATATCGGGTACATACAATGCATTTTTCAAAAGAATCACACCTCCATTTGCAACCGTATGCTCAATTTCTCCTATTCCAATGATAGGATAAGAAGCATTGTCTACACACACCACATGTCCTCCTTTGGGTGCATCTTTCAAAGATGCAAAACATCTTTTGCATGATGTTAAGTGCTTTGAAGCACCACTATCAAAGAACCAATCCGAATCAGCCTCTCTCATATTCATACATTTAGAATGCAAAGATGCATCATAATGACATGTAACAACACATGCCCAAAAATCTTGAACCATATTAGGTTCATCATTCTTATCATTTTTTATCAATAGACATTCCTGATTCCTTCTTCTTTTCATTGCGCTTAGCAAGCTTTCTACACTCATCTAGTATGAGTAGCCTTTCAGCAATATTTACATCTCTTCTTCTTTTGCAAATCACCATCATTAGAGGAATGAGTGGAAGAGGAAGGTTGAGGCTTTGGTTTTGATGAACCCAAAGATAAACCATACTTGCTCTTCCCCTTTTGTGAGATAGCAAGTGCTTGTGTTCCCTCAATCAAACCACCAGAGAGAGAGAGAGAGAGAGATCTAGAGAGAGAGAGATCTAGAGAGAGAGAGATCTAGAGAGAGAGAGAGAGAGAGAATTCAAAGAGAGAAAGATGTAGAAAGAGAGAAACAAAGATAGAGGGAGACAATAAGAGAGAGCTTAGGCAAAACAACAATTTTGCATATACTTGCTTCAGCTCGTAAGCATAGCGCAATTGCGAACGTTGGAGAGCTCTTCGATCGGATGCATGAAAATGCCGATCGCAGAGCCTCCAATGTTTTAATTTTTGTTCGTCAACAGATTGTCGTGTAAGCGATGATATTCATCGTCGAATAGGGGACAATTTTACCGTCGCTTATGCGATGGCAAGTAACGTCGCCTACGCGATGCAAAAAAGCATCGCTTATGCGATGCTTTTAAATTGCATCGTTTTAGCGACATTTTAAATCCCGTCACGTCACAAGTCGCAAATACCGTCGTTTTCTATATCGTTTGATCGATGGTCGGTGCACGACGCTAATTACGATGCAAATTGCAATTTTATAGCGACGAAATTCTGTCGCCTTAACCGTCATTATACGCTCGTATTTCTTGTAGTGCTTGGACTTTAGTTAGTCTATACTAACTCTAGAATTTACATTACTCAGAGAAAGTATATACAGGATATGTTGAAGAAGTTTCATTTGCAGGATGCCAAAGTTGCAAGTACTCCAATGGAAGTAAACGTAAAATTAAGTGCTCATGAAGGTGATGTACTTGAGAACATTGCAGGTTACCAAAGCATAGTGGGAAGCTTGAACTATGCTACTTTGAGAAGGATTGACATTGCTTATGGAGTAAGTGTGCTAAGTCAGTTTATGCACAAGCCTAGGGCACCTCACTTGGAGGCTACCAAAAGGATTTTGAAGTACCTTAAGGGTACTCAACATCATGGTTTGTATTTCCCTTATACATTAGACTTGGACATTAAGATCTATTCAGATGGAGATTGGGTAGGATGTAAAGATGATAGGAGGAGTACCTCAGGATACTTATCCTTTGCAGGTGATAAGCCAATATCATAGTCATCAAAGAAGCAACCTACTGTTGCTTTATCTTCTATAGAGGCAGAGTATAGAGAATTGGCCAATGCTACTCAAGAGGCCATATGGATTGGATTGTTGTATACAGAATTGGGTTTACACACTACATCTCCAATGATTTTGGAGATAATATAAGTTCACTACACCTAGCCGCTAATCCTATTTATCATGCTAGGACCAAGCATATAGAGGTCCACTATCATTATGTGAGAGAGAAGCTATTAAGCAAGGATATTCAGTTGGCATATGTATCAACTAATATGCAATGTGTAGACTTGTTGACTAAAGCATTAGATGGTACAAAACTTTGGAGGTTTAAATCAATGATTGGATTGCAAGATATTCATGAAGATTGAAGATAAAGACCAAGCCAAAATGTTTGGATTGAGAGGGAACTGTTGGTGCAAAGACCAATCCCACACATTTGGGTTGAAGATTCACAAATGTATGAAACTCCATGGAAACCATTGCTAGTAGAAATTTATCCATTTACATTTGTAAAAGTCATTTATTTGACTTAAGAGAATTTTGGTAACCACCTACCAAAAACTCGTGGACTTGTTAGTTAGAAAAGCATCTACTTCATTGAGGGAATATTTCCTATATTTAAGGACAACCTTTTAAGAGAGAGCCAAAAGTTGAATTCAAATTCAAATTTGAATGTAAGACTTATAAAAGGAGACTTGAAAAAGTCGCATGTGAGAGAGGTTGATTCCCGAGTTCTTCATTGTCACTTTCTAAGAGTGTAAGGCATACATTGTAGCCTACACTATTCTCTATCATTAGGCTATGATTACCAAGCCTATGATCTTGTACAACATTGTTCATTAATACAATACATCTACATTGTTCATCTATGATCTCTCTGTTATAGTTATTCCTAACTGTCAACTTGTGTTGTGCCTATATCACTCAATTCTCCATCATTTTCAATGATCTATAGCTTGTTGGAATCCGATCCAATTATCTACATGCTGCCAAATTTTGAAGCAAATCCATTAAGCCAATTGGAGAAAACCGCGTCGAAGCACTCACTGGTCAAACTCTACAGAGGTCCTAAAAAATTGAGGGTAATGATTTATTTGTTAAATTGATTGCTCTGTGTATAGTGCATAATTTCAAGTGATTCCACTTGGAATCATTAGCTTACTAAGCTAATTAGATACCTCTAAAAGGATTTTTTCCAATTCCTATTGTACTGGTAGCATTGAGCGCTACAAGTAGCAGGTGTATGATAAAAAATAAAAGGTTTTCATTAATTCTTCTATTTGGAAGTAGTCTGTTTTAATTCAATCTTTTCATACATTGTTTCCAAAGTACCTAGGAACTTTTATAAGATCATTGGAAAGCTTAAAGGGCCCCACATATCATCTCTAAAGCTACAAGGGGCTGGTACTAAGCAGGATTTAGTAGTACCTACTCATTTCTTGAAGTGTCCATCCATCTTCCCCAACACATTCTAGTGGTAATACATTCAATATTGTGTGTTGTGCTCCAAGCTTCTTCTTCTTCCTTGTGATTTTTGCGTGCTTTTGCACACCTCAAAATCCAACAATTGATTAGCATACCCAAGCCAAAATCACAATTTGAGCTCGTTTCAGCCTCCAAACACAGTATCGCAATGCTTGTGCATGGATTTTTTTCTTTAAAGGTATATACAGGTTTTGTTACACTTATGTGTTCCTCGAGTAGCTTTGATATGAACCTTTTCCCTATATAGGGAACTTTTTACTCGAGTGTTGGCTAGAGGTTTTTCCCACATGTTACCACATACATGATTCACTTATATGTGGTGGTACTTTGTACTTAGGGATATTATTTAGGTCTTACTTTAGTTCAGTTCATCGTCAATAGAGAGAGCTATTCCAACCATCCGTCTTCTCCGTGTGTCTTGATGCATTTGTGGTCCTTATGTGTGCTTCTTGTGTGTCTCTTGCACATCTACACACACCCAATAGTGGTATGAGAGCAGGTCCAACTCCTTCTCAAGTTTTGATTCTTCGTGTCGCAGTGCACATGCACTTTTAATAGTGCAAATTTACTTCGAAGCATTGAAGAGTGAATTTCAGCAGCCAAGAAACATTTCCACCAATCGCACCGGAGTCACACTAGGGTTTATCTCCTATTTTGAAGCCATTCGTGAAGTCAGAATTTCCATCAGGGTGATGATTTGTGAGCTGAAATTTTAGCGTTCATTTTAGCTTTCATTGAAGTAAAGATTTTATCATATTCTTGTTCCTTCATGAAATGGCGGGCATCAATGACTTGTTCGACATGCTATAAGCTAAAGATAAGCTTGATGGGACCAACTATCCAATGTGGTCTTACATGATGAAGCATGTTCTTGTTGCAAAACAACTTTGGAACATAGTGAAAGATGTAGATCAAAGACCCCAAGTGCTTCTACTTCACAGTCTAGTATCACAGATGGAACTTCTTCTTCAAGTACAATGGTTTCTCCTTCTCCAACTACATAGGAGCAGCTTAGATGGGATCAAAAAGATGCTCAAGATCATGCACTGATTGTGCTTTCTATGAAGCATCATATAGTTCACCACATTCAGTCATGTTCTACATCAAGACAAGCATGGGGCATTCTTGCTTCTTTGTATGTCGTGCATAATAAAGCATGTATTGCATACTTGAGGAAGCAAATTGAGGATGTATGTATGGTTGAGAATGAGTTGGTGGATGTGTATGTGACACACATCAAGGACTTGAATGAGAAATTGGCAAACATAGATGAGATTATTCTAGATGCATCACTCATTTCTACATTGTTGAAAGGATTACCAGAATCTCTTCAAAGCTTTGCTACTACACTCCATTTGGTTGCAAAAGAGAATCCTAATATGTATGCATTTGATGAGGTTGTGTCCCTTTGTTTGCAAGAAGAGCAGTCTAGAGTGAATAGGACTCTCTCTCTCTCTCTCTCTCTCTCTCTCTCTCTCTCTCTCTCTCTCTCTCTCTCTCTCTCTCTCTCTCTCTCTCTCTCTCTCTCTCTCTCTCTCTCTCTCTCTCTCTCTCTCTCTCTCTCTCTCTCTCTCTCTCTCTCTCTCTCTCTCTCTCTCTCTCTCTCTCTCTCTCTCTCTCTCTCTCTCTCTCTCTCTCTCTCTCTCTCTCTCTCTCTCTCTCTCTCTCTCTCTCTCTCTCTCTCTCTCTCTCTCTCTCTCTCTCTCTCTCTCTCTCTCTAGATCTCTCTCTCTCTAGATCTCTCTCTCTCTAGATCTCTCTCTCTCTCTCTCTCTCTCTCTCTCTCTCTCTCTCTCTCTCTCTCTCTCTCTCTCTCTCTCTCTCTCTCTCTCTCTCTCTCTCTCTCTCTCTCTCTCTCTCTCTCTCTCTCTCTCTCTCTCTCTCTCTCTCTCTCTCTCTCTCTCTCTCTCTCTCTCTCTCTCTCTCTCTCTCTCTCTCTCTCTCTTCTTTCTCTCTTTATTGCAGGTTATTCAAGAAGCTAACCAAGAAAAAAGTATGGCTAACAATTGTAAGTACAATGTCTATTCTTTGTAGATCATTTGAATTGTGTTATTTTCATTACATAACATACTCACACTTATTGGTATGCACTCATACACTTATACATGATGAAGATGCACTTTCACACATATACATATATACACATGCACATACACACACATATATACAAATATGGATGGTGTAGACCTCCAAGAGCACCTTTTAGCTAGAGAGAATAAAATTTTTCTATCCATATTTAACAAGTTATATATTTAATTCTATATTTGAAGTTTACTTTTTATTCATTTATGGAATACTAATGAGTTTTATTTATATCTGTAGATTCCAACGTATGATGTTGATGATATTCGTCCACAGCATTCACAATTACCAGTAAGACCACGATTATCAGAAGCTTCCATGAGGAGGCTATGCAAAACTAATCCTGTGCAATATGCAAAGTTGAAAGATCTATATTCAAAAGATGATAAAGTACAAGATTTGTGTGACAATGATGAAGATGATGGCATGGCAGATTTTATTGAGGATTGGTATCAAAATGACAGTGAGAGCATTGATATTTCTAAAAATGAGAAATATCTTCGAGAGGAATGTCTAAAGCATGTATATGAAGGAAGTTGTTTGACACGACTAAGTGTGAGCTTACTTATTCTCAACCTTCAAAATCGTTTTGGATGGAGTAATATATATGTTTCGATACTATTAAGGTATAATTTTCATTTTTCTATCTATTTATATATATATACATAAATATATATATATATATAAATAGATGCAGGTTTTTATTCTTACTTTAGATAAGATAAGAAGAAGAACTTGAATTGAATGGATATGATTGTTTGGATGGCAGGATACGATTGTTTGGATGGCAGGATATGATTGTTTGGATGGCAGGATACGATTGTTTGTTTTGGAGGATATGAATGATTTGTCGATTCACACATATGTTCAGTTTGAAAGTGTGAATCAACAAATCATTCAATGAAGGTACATACTTCATGTGTCCAAAACAAACAATCGTATCCTGCCATCCAAAACAATCAAATTTTGTGTAAATATTTTGAAAGATGCATTACTAGTCTTAAAAGATGCACGGACAAAAAGTGTCCATTCAATTCAAGTTCTTGTTCTTACCTTATCTAAAGTAAGAATAAAAACCTACATGTATATATGTATATTTATTTATTTACCTTTTTTAATATATCTTTTTTTGATAAACTTACAGGTTATTATCTGAAAAGTTTTTACCAAGTCAGAATATTCTTCCTACCTCACATGATGAAATGAAGAAGATAATCAACAATCTTGGTATAGATTATCAATGTATACATGCATGTCCTAACAATTGTATTTTATATAGAGGTGAATATGCAGACTCTTTGACATGTCCCAAATGTAAATCTCCTCGATATAAGGGTGAAAAAGGTAAAATCCCAAAAAAGGTATTGAGACATTTTCCATTGGCTCCACGGATTAGACATATGTTTCAAAGCCTCGAATTATCAAAGCTTTTGACTTGGGGACATGATCACAAAAGTACTGATGGAATAATCAGAATTCCTCATGATAGTGTTGTTTTTCAGCATACTGATTCTACATGGCCTGAATTTGCACAAAATCCACAGAATCTAAAGTTAGGAGTTGCATTAGATGGGGTTAATCCATTCTCCATGAAATCCAGTAAATGGTCAACATGGCCAGTGGTATTCATAAACTAGAATCTTCCGCCATATCTTAGCATTAAAAAGGAACATTTAATGCTTTCACTTTTAATCCCAGGCAAAAGACAAGTTAAAGATATGAATGTATATCTTGGTCCTCTCATTGACGATCTTCAAGAGTTATGGAGAGGTATTAATGTCATTGATGTATCGAAAAGCATCAATGAAAGACATATTACGGTTCGTGGTATTGTGGCTTGGACTATTCACGATTTTCTTGGATATGGTGTATGTTCACTTATTGATGTAATTTTTTTATTCAATATGCATGTAAATAAATATGATTTAATCTAATTATATTTTTATCATTTTTCATGATGCAGGAATATCTACTAAGGGTTATAAAGCTTGTCCATATTGTGGTGATTGGTTGAGATCAATCTATAGTAAGAATCTCAACAAAAATATTTATCTTCGACATCGATGATTCTTGCCTGCATCATCCATTAAGATCTAAAAGAGAAGCGATACATTTTAATGGAAAGCTTGAAACAGGCCAGTATCCAAAACCTATGACGCCTATGGATTGGTATAAAAAATGGAGAGATGGACCTCTGATAGATCCAGAAGCAGAAATCTTCAGTGATGATTCAGATAATGAGTATGTGAACAGAGGTAAAGGAAAATTGGCACTCGCTGAGAACATATCAATATGGTATTCTTTGGAGTATTGGAAAGAGTTAAAAGTATGTCATCTTCTTGATCCTATGCATATATTCAAAAATATTGGCTATTCAATATGGCAGCATCTTCTTGGACTAAAAGATACCACAGCATCAAGGAATGATTTGAAAGATAAAAAATCCAAACCAAAGTTATGGCCAGTTTTTTTATAGACATCGATAAGAAACGACTTATGCATCTGCTCCTTGGGTACTTACAACAAAAGAGATACAGACTATCAACAATAGAATTCAATTGATTAAGACTCCTACAGGATATGGAGCATCGTTTCAAAACATGTTTACTATGGATGATAAGAGCTTATCTGGGTTAAAGACCCATGACTGGCATAACTTTTTGAAACATATTTTACCTTTGGTTATCGATGGATGTACACAACGAAAGGAGTACGAGATGTGATCTATCGTCTTGGATCACTTATAAGGTAATTATGATACTTTTATATTTAATATGTATGAATATTGGATATCTTTTATTTTTTAATTAACTTCTTTATAATTTTTTTTATGATATGTATAGGTGGATTACATCCAAAGAGATCGATAAAAATTCGATCCCACAAAAAAAACGTGAATGCAAAGAGCTACTATGTTTGATGGAAAAAGAACTTCCTACTTCATTTTTTGATATTCAGGTTCATTTATTAGTCCATCTTGTAGATGAGATAGAGATTGCAGGTGTTGTCAACACTCGATGGATGTTTTGGGTCGAGCGATTTATGGGAATACTAAAAGGTTATGTGCGACAAAGAGCAAAACCAGAAGGATCCATGGCAAAGGGTTGGATGCTTGAAGAGTGCATGTATTACGTTAGTGAGTACCTTGAAAGAGTTCATGAAGAAGCTCCACGTGCATGGACCAACGAGTCTTCTTCAAAAATAACAGATGAGGTATTATCAGGTAAGGGGGTTCCATTCTTATTTACATTTCAAGAAAAAAATGATGTTTCTACTTTTGTAGCATATAATAGCGAATGCATGCAAGCATTCCTTAGCGAGTACGAGGAACTTCAAAGTCTCCAAAGTAAAAGGTGAAAAAACAAAAGATCTAGACGTAATCTCGATAATAATGAGATTACAGATATACCTTCTTTCACAGATTGGCTATATAGTCGTTTGCAACGCGCCAATGCAAATAATGAAGAAATCTCAGATGAGCAAAGAGAGTTAATGATAGGTTGTGAAGGAAAGGTAATTTTATTAAAATAATATTTTATTTTTTTCATATATGTATGTTAGTTTCTATTTACTAATTGAATTTATTTTGCAGGCTCGAATGTTTACTAATATGTGGGCTTTTGGACAGCATATTAGAATCAAAGCCATTGATTCTTTACGTAAAACAGAGGATTCTAGTATTGTTGCTTCTTTCAAGAAACTATCACGTGCTAGCTCAAAAGACACGAACCTTATAGATAGCGAACTTGGTTACGTAGGAACTATTGTTGGTATCTACGAAATTTCATTTCGTACATTCAAACAGGTAGAAAAAAGTTTATATATTTTTTTTAGAGTTAGTTAATTTTTTAAGCACCTAATAATGGGTTTTTGTTGTTATATATTTTGATAGGTCATTTTGAAGGTTGACTGGTTTCGAGCGGAGTATAAAGGTAGTAATTCTACATTAAGAAGGGAATTATCTGGGTTTTGGGCAATTGATTCTTCCAAGGTAATGCGATCTACTAAAGAACCATATATTCTTCCTAGGCATATTGAACAAGCATTTTTTTATAAAAACCCAGATGCTCATCCTTGGTGGCAAGTCATTCATGTGCAACCTAGAGGTAGGTCATTGTTTGAACAGTTTATTGTTAGAGAGATCGAAGAAAGTCCTCTTGATATTCAGCATCAGATACTGATACATCAACATCTGAAATAGAAATTAGAATCATTATACGTGATAATGATACTAATCTTTTTGATCAAGAGGATAATTCTCTACATGCTGATTCTACTGATGAGGAAGAGCAATTACCAGAAATATATATTAATCCATCAATAGATGATGTGATTCATGAGAACATAGATTTAACAATAGAAGAAATAAATGAAATCAATAAGGATAATGAAGATGAGACTATATTGATGTCTTACCAAAATGATGGCAATAATGAAAACATATGAGCAGATTAGATAGTAAATTGTACTCTAGTTATCGATCAATAACTTGAAGCTTCTGAATGGATATCAGATAATAGGTTTTTTTTATTAACTTGAATAACGATGAATCCTATTAGAGAGATGAAATCATGTTCTTCTAAGTTAGAACATGAAGCTCAGGGGTATGCCTAAATATTTTATATATAGCTTTATCTTCGAGGAGCAAATTTTTATCATGTATGTATGCATATGTGTGTGTATTCATGTGTATTATATGTATATATATGTTAGTATGGATATATATGTATTTCATGTATATGTATGTGTTTGCATGTGTGTGATATATGTATACATGTGTTAAATATGCATATGTGTATATATGCATATGCATTTATGTAAAATATTCATGTATTCATGTAATATATGCAAGTGTTTATAATTGTGTACATGTATATTGTTGGGAAAGATGGATGGATCCTCCAGAAGATTAAGTAGGTGCTTCTAATCCTGCTTTGCACCAGCCCTCAGTGACTCCAGATATGATTAGTAGACACCCTTAGCTTCCAAATGATACCAAGAAATGCTATATGTACTTTGGAAAAGGTTTGAGTAATGACTTGATCAAAACAGATGAGTTTGTGAATCACAAAGCTAGTAAACTTTCTATTTTGGTGTTGATACCTGCTCAGTCTTTTACTCAGTATAACCAATACACTTACAATTGGCAAAATTCCTTCTAGAGGTATTCTATTAGCTTAGTAAGCTACCATTTGCAAGTGGAATCATTCAAAATGATAAACTATACTAGTAGAAATCACTTTAGCAAATTTATGGACATCCCCGACATTTTAGGAGGTATGCAGACAAATACCAGTGAGCACTTCGACGGCTATTTCTTGAGATTGGATGAATCAAGTTTCTTCAAACTTTGTATGCTTGTATTATGCTTTGATCTGGATCCAGCAAGCTTTGAATCACTTGATTTGGTGAAGTAGGCACTGAGATATGCCTCTTTGAAGTTGACAGACTTTAAATGGTACACTCAGAGAACACAGAGTTGATGAATGTGAATATATCTATTAATTGACATAATTGTACAATCTCATTAGCATGATAACCATAGCTAGATGAGTTAATGAGGTGTGGGCTAAGATGTAGCACCCATACACACTCAGATACAATGATAGATGTCTCGGGAAGTGAGCTAGAATGAGCTAAGCTATCCGCGACTTTTGACTTGCATCTTTTATAGAGTTTAGTTGAGAAATTCAAGTTTGAATTCAAATTCAAACTCCTAAAATCTTTCACCTAAAAAGGTAATGAGATATTCTCTCAATCATCCAACAACTTTTTCCACGACTCTAATCAAGTAGGTGTGTACATAAGAAATGCCAAGTCTTTTAGACTTTTACAAGGAGTAAAATGGTAAGAACTTATAAGCATAAGTTCCTATGTTCCTTCCTGCAAGTGGTGTCTTCATGAAGTACTCCAAGCCAAATTGTGAAGGCTTGAATCGCACCAACAGCTCCCCCTCAAGCCAAACACTTTGGCTTAAGTCTTCATCTTCAATCTTCAATCACATCCTGCAATCCAATCATGGATTTGAATCTGCATAATTTGTTTCCATCCAAAGCTTTAGTGAGTAAATCTGCACATTGCATATTAGTAGACACATAGGTCAACTGAATGTCTTTGCTTAGCAACTTCTCCCTCACATAGTGGTAATGAACCTCTATGTGTTTTGTCCTAGCATGATATATTGGATTAGCTGCAAGGTGGAGAGAGCTTGTGTTGTCTCCAAAGATAATTGGGGGCCTAGTGTATAGGCCTAACTCTGTATACAAAAGCTTTAACCAAGTAGCTTCTTGAGTGGCATTGGCTAGCCCTCTATACTCTGCTTCAGTGGATGACAATGCCATTGTTGGTTGTTTCTTGGCTAACCAATAAATAGGTTTATCACCTGCAAAAGATAAGTATCCTGATGTGCTCCTCCTATCATCCTTGCATCCTACCCAATCTGCATCTGAATACACTTTAATGTCAATATTTGATGTATAAGGAAAGTACAAACCATGGTTCTGAGTTCCCTTTAGATAATTCAAGATCTTCTTTGCAGCCTCAAGGTGAGGTACCCTTGGTTTGTGCATGAATTGACTTAGCACACTAACTCCATATGCTATGTCAATTCTGGTCAAGGTAGCATAATTCAAACTACCTACCATACTTTGATATCCTGTAATGTCTTGGACTTCATCCCCTTCATGAGCACTTAGCTTTAGGTTGACCTCCATTGGAGTACTTGAGACTTTAGCATCCTGCAGGTTAAACTTCTTCAACATGTCTTGTACATATTTTTTTTGAGTGATATATATACCTGAATTAGTATAAACTAATTCAAGTCCTAGAAAGTATTTCAATAATCCAAGGTCATTGATCTTGAACTCCTTCATCATCTGGTTTTTTATGCTTCTGATTCCTTGGACATCATTACCTGTAATGATGATTTCATCAACATAAACACAGAGATAGATTACCTCTGAATTGCTCCTTTTGATAAAAAATGAAGTATCTGCCTTGCTCATAGTAAATCCTTGGTCTTGGAGGTATGTTGTCAGCCTGTAGTTCCATGCCCTAGGTGCCTGCTTCAATCCATATAGAGCCTTCTTCAATTTACAAACATAATTTACCTTCTTGTGGTCTTCATAGCCAGGTGGTTGTGACATGTAGACTTCTTCAGATATCCATCCATTCAAGAAAGCATTCTTGACATCTAATTGGTACATGTTCCAATTTTTGGATGCAGCTACACTCACCAATACTCTGATTGTTGGCATCTTAGCCACAGGAGAAAATGTCTCCTCATAATCAATGCCTTGGGTTTGTGCAAAACCCTTGGCTACCAATCTAGCTTTGTACCTATTGATTGTACCATCAGAGTTCCTCTTTAGTTTGTAGATCCATCTGGATCCTATCACTTTCATAGAGTCCTTCTTTGGTACCAAGTCCCATGTGTCACTCTCCTTGAGAGCTTCTATTTCTTCATCCATAGCTCTTTTCCATTCTGGTTTGGTGATTGCCTCTTCATATGTGGTTCTTCACTTAACAAGTCCTTTGCAAGATAAATTGAATGCTTAGTAACAAGAGATGTATCATACCCATATCTGATAGGCTTCTTACTTTCTCTCTGAGATCTCCTTATTGCTTGAGTTGAAGATTCGAGTATATCCTCAAGCTTCTTCATCTTCATCTTGCCTCTGGACTTCCATGCCTTGAATTCTTCAAGATTGATTGTTTCATCATCTTCTGAACTTGAGTCTTCCTTCTGAATTGGTTCCTCCCTTGAGAGTTTTGGAAATTCCTCTTCCAAATCATAGGGTAGACTAACCTTCCTGCAATCATTCTCATACCATGAGTCATTCTCATCAAAGATGACATCTCTGCTTACCTTGAACCCTTTATTGGTTGGGTTGTAGAATCTGTACCCTTTTTTATTCAAGTCATAACCAATGAAAATACATTTTTCTGCTTTAGGGTCTAGCTTTCCCCTTACCTGTGAGGGAATATGCACATATGCTATACAACCAAAAATTTTGCAATGATCCAATGATGGTCTCTTACCATGCCAAGCTTCATAAGGTGTCATTCCATCAAGTGATTTTGATGGCAATCTATTTATGAGATAGGTGGCAGTAGATACACTCTCTGCCCAAAGATAATTTGGCAACTTCTTTTCATTAAGCATGGACCTAGCTGTTTCAACAATAAGCCTATTCCTTCTTTCAGCTACCCCATTTTGTTCAGGTGAGTACCTTGTGGTTATCTCCCTTTTGATGCCTCTTTCCTGCAAGAAGTCCTCAAACTCATTTGAGAAGTATTCACCTCCTCCATCTGACCTTAGCTTCTTCAAGTTCCTTCCTGTTTGATTTTCAACTAGTGCAAGATATCTTTTGAAACAATTAAACACTTCATCCTTGTGCTTCATAAAGTATAACACAGTCCATATGCTATAATCATCAATGAAAGACACATAGTACCTTGATCCTAAAATGGAGGGATCCTTGCTAGGTCCCCAAACATCTGTGTGCACCAAGTCTAGGTAGTCTTCATGCATAAAACCTTTCCTTGAGTAGGGCAGTCTGTGAGACTTACCAAACTGACAAGCACCACATTTGTAAATCATGTGTTGCTTGGATACATTAGGTATCCCAAGCACACATTGGTCCCTGCACATTTTCTTTAAGGTCCTTTCACCTATGTGACCTAACCTTTTGTGCCATATTTCTAATTCTGAAAGTGTTTGATCCTTGTAATTGTATAAAGCAATGTTTTTGGTGTCTTCTAGCTCAAAAGTAAATAATCTACCTGATTTTTCTCCCTTGGCTATCCTTTTGAATCCATGTCTTGGGTCCTCCACATATGCTCCATGTTGATTGAACCTGACCTGCAAACCTTTCTTCACAATCTGACCAACACTCATTAAGTTTTTGGTAATGGTTGGTACATAAAGTACCCTGCTCAATAGGTTCTGGTTACCATCACAAGTTTTTACATTTCCAATCTTTACTACAGAATGCTTAGTATCATCGCCTGTCTGTACTTGATGTTTGCCCTTTGGTTCCTCAAGATCAGAGAGTAGTGCCACATTGCCAGCTACATGATTAGAACACCCTGAATCAATATAAAACAGATGATCATCATTGATACCTGACTTGGAAGTCATATTCATGATCAATAGGGAGTCATCTTGCTCCTCTGTGTAGTTGTTGTAGTCTTTCCTATTTCTGAATCCTCCTTGGTAGTTACCATTATAGTTGTTGTTGTGATTGTTGTTGTAGTTATTGTTGTAGCCATTGTAGCCTTGGTGTTGGTTGAACCTTCCTCTGCCTTGAGAGTATCCACCTCTTTGATAGCCTCTTCCTCTCTGATTTTTGTAGTTTCTGTAGCACTCATCTGTGGTGTGGTTAGACAATCCACAAATGTTGCATGGTGATGAATTGTAGAGTCTCCCCCTACCTTGCTTACCTCCTCTACCCCTGCCTCTTGAAGATCTACCTCTCCCTGCATAGTTGGCTTGGGAGGTAGAACCTTCATCCTCTTGCTTTTTACCTTTACCTTTGTCTTTAATCTTTTTATCAGTATATAGGGCAGAAGGAGTGTTACCTTTAGATGTATCTCCAACCTTTGTGAACTTTGCTTCATGTGTGAATAGTTGGCCCATCAGAGTTGTGAGATCTGGGGTATGCATGTCCATGTAGAGATCCATTGCAGTGGTGAAGCTTTCCCACTTATCATCTGCCTTTAGTCCATTGGTTACTTGCCTTACTATTTGTTCCTCTTCAATCTCCTCACCTATGCTTGCTAATTGGTCTGCCACATCCTTGATCTTGGTCACAAATTCTGAGACTGATTGCTTTGGTTGCTTCCTAAGGGTTGTGAATTCAATCCACAATTGATTCTTCCTGGCCCTTGTATTAGATGAAAAGTATGATGACAAGGTTTCCCAAGTTTCTTGGGAAGTCTTACAATTCCTTATGTAAGGTAAAAGGAAATGAGATATAGAGTTAAGAAGATAAGACCTTGCCAATGCATCTTTTGCACACCATGTATTAAGCCTTTCTTGTTCTTCCTTGGTGGGTAGACCCCTTGCTTTGAATGAGGGCAATTCCTCATCTCCTGAGATGAATCCAAATAGACTTCTTCCTTGTAGATAGGTCTTCATCCTCAGAGACCAAGCTTGATAATTGTTCCTGTCCAATTTATCAATGAATGAAGGAAAACCATCTCCCATGTTACCTTATTTGCTCTGATACCACTGTTGGGAAACATGGATGGATCCTCTAGAAGATTAAGTAGGTGCTGCTAATCCTGCTTTGCACCAGCCCTCAGTGACTCCAGATATGATTAGTAGACACCCTTAGCTTCCAAATGATACCAAGAAATGCTATATGTACTTTGGAAAAGGTTTGAGTAATGACTTGATCAAAACAGATGAGTTTGTGAATCACAAAGCTAGTAAACTTTCTATTTTGGTGTTGATACCTGCTCAATCTTTTACTCAGTATAACCAGTACACTTACAATTGGCAAAATTCCTTCTAGAGGTATTCTATTAGCTTAGTAAGCTACCATTTGTAAGTGGAGTCATTCAAAATGATAAACTATACTAGTAGAAATCACTTTAGCAAATTTATGGACATCCCTGACATTTTAGGAGGTATGCAGACAAATACCAGTGAGCACTTCGACGGCTATTTCTTGAGATTGGATGAATAAAGTTGCTTCAAACTTTGTATGCTTGTAGTATGCTTTGATCTGGATCCAGAAAGCTTTGAATTACTTGATTTGGTGAAGTAGGCACTGAGATATGCCTCTTTGAAGTTGACAGACTTTAAATGGTACACTGAGAGAACACAGAGTTGATGAATGTGAATATATCTATTAATTGACATAATTGTACAATCTCATTAGCATGATAACCATAGCTAGATGAGTTAATGAGGTGTGGGCTAAGATGTAGCACCCATACACACTCAGATACAATGATAGATGTCTCGGGAAGTGAGCTAGAATGAGCTAAGCTATCCACGACTTTTGACTTGCATCTTTTATAGAGTTTAGTTGAGAAATTCAAGTTTGAATTCAAATTCAAACTCCTAAAATCTTTCACCTAAAAAGGTAATGAGATATTCTCTCAATCATCCAACAACTTTTTCCACGACTCTAATCAAGTAGGTGTGTACATAAGAAATGCCAAGTCTTTTAGACTTTTACAAGGAGTAAAATGGTAAGAACTTATAAGCATAAGTTCCTATGTTCCTTCCTTCAAGTGGTGTCTTCATGAAGTACTCCAAGCCAAATTGTGAAGGCTTGAATTGCACCAACGTATATATGTATATGTGTCTATGTGTAAATATGTACATGTAAATATGTATGCATGTATACATATATTTATGTGTGCATGTAGGCATGTATATGTGATGTGTACATGTATATATGTATATATGTATATATGTCTATGTGTAAATGTGTACATGTAAATATGTTAGTATGTATATATATTTATGTGTGAATTTAGGCATGTATGTGTGATGCATAATATATCTACTCCATTTTATATTTATGTATCCTATCTACATGATGTGTATATATCTTTACATATATTATGATCCTTGTTGATTCGAGTAGCTATATATAGAGGCATAAGTTTGGGAGGAGAGACATCTCTCTAGTAGGATGTCGGAGGTGTACATATACTTCAAACATATGGCTAAAAAGTTGAATTAGAGTTTTTAAATTAGGGATTTCAAAACCCTAATATCACACATAGGTATATTACCTCTGAATTACTTCTCTTGATGAACATAGAAGTATCTGCTTTACTCATGATAAATCCTTAATCTTGAAGGTATGTAGTCAACCTATGGTTCCATGCCCTAGGTACCTGCTTTAATCCATAAAGAGCTTTGTTCAATTTACATACAGATGTTATCTTGTTTGGGTCCTCATAGCCAGGAGGTTGAGACATGTATACCTCTTCTGAAATCCAGCCATTTAGAAATGCATTTTTTACATCCAACTTATACATGTTCCAATTCTTTGATACAGCCACACTTACCAATACCCTGATGGTTGGTATTTTGGCCACAGGTGAGAAAGTTTCTTCCTAGTCAATTCCTTGGGTTTGTGCAAAACCTGTTGGAGTTAGACGTTTGTGGAAGTATGCGAATAGCACAAGGAAGAAGAAGAAGCTTGGAGCACAACACACAATACTGAATGTATTACTACAGAATGTACAAAGATGAGTAGCCCAATAGGGCATATACAAGCCGGGGGAAAAAAACCTCCTAAAGAGGGAAAAAACTGCCCCGATGGTCCTAGTGTGTTCACAAACATCACTACCTAAATATATCAACAAAACCGTTAGCCACCAATCTAGCTTTTTACCTGCTTATTGATCCATCGGAATTCCTTTTCATCTTATAGATCCATCTAGAACCAATTACCTTCATAGACTCCTTCTTTGGTACTAGTTCCCAAGTATCACTCTCCTTGAGTGCTTCAATTTCCTCATCCATAGCTTCCTTCCATTCTGCTTTGGTCTTTGCTCCAAGATAAACAAAGTGCTTAGTAATAAGGGAAGTGTCATACCCATATCTGATTGGCTTCTTGCTCTCCCTTTGTGATCTTCTGATTGCTTAGTTAGAAGATTCAGGTATACCTGCCAACTTCTTCATCTTGACTTTGCCTTTAGACTTCCATGCCTTGAACTCTTCAAGGTTGATGATGTCCTTATCATCTGAATTGATGTCTCCATTCTGAGTAGGCTCCTCCAAAAAGGAAGTAAGCCCAAAGCTTTGCGGAAAGCTTCAAACTTCTCCTTATTCACAGCCTTCATGAAAAGATCTACAATGTTCTCCTATGTGGGCACATATGCCAAGCTGATCTCCCCAGCAGAGAACCTCTCCCTGACATAATGATAATGCACCTCAATGTGCTTAGTGCGAGCATGGAACACAGGGTTCGTCGCAACTGCCAATGCGCTCTGACTGTCAATGAAGATGGTGGTAGCAGAAGACTGACCAACACCCAAATTAGCCATAAGGCATCTCAGCCACACACACTCAATAGTCACTGTGAACGTTGCCCTATACTTAGCCTCACAACTGGAAGTGGCCACAGTAGGCTGCTTCTTGCTCAAGCAAGACATACATGAGCTACCAAGCATGAAGCAAAAGACACTAGTGGACACACGAGTGTGATAGCAACGAGCCCAATCAGAGTTAGAAAAAGCATGCAAATCTGGCGGTAGTGATCCCTCCTTACGATAAAACAACCCAAGTAGCCAGGTACCACTCAAGTAGCAAAAGATGCACTTAACCGCTTGCCAATGCTTGACACCTGGGCAATGCATAAACCTACTCATCTATGAGACAACAAACTGAATATCTATCCGAGTAATGCTTAAGTAAAACAGGCATCCAATAGCCTGCTGATAGAGAACAGTAACAAATGCATCTCCAGCATCATGAAGACTCAAATGTAAACCTGTCTCCATAGGAGTGGCAATAGGCTTTCAATCTTCAAGGCCAAAACGTTGCAATAATGTGTCAATATATTTCGTTTGACACAAAGCCATTCCACCATCAACTTGCATAAAGTAAATGCCCAAATAATGATGCAAATGCCCCAAATTAGACATCTCAAATGAGGCATGAAAATCAGACTTAAAATCAGCAATATGCCTCTCATGAGAACCAGTGAGTAGCGTGTCATCAACATAAACCACAATGATCATAAGTACATCATTAGCACGCTTAACATATAACGTGCTTTTAGTTGGACTGTTCTCAAAACCATGTGCAATCAGATAGGCATGTATCTTCTCATACCAAGCATGTGGTGCTTGCTTTAAACCATATAATGCCTTCTTTAACTTGCACACCTGGTTTTCATGCCCTTTCTGCACAAAGCAACGAGGCTAAAAAACATACACTTCTTCATGCAAGTCACCATTCAAAAATGGAGTTTTAATGTCCAACTAATGTACATTCCAACCATGATGGGCTGCAAGTGCACAGATGCTCCGAACAGTAGTCATACGACATGTAGGTGCAAAGGTCTCATCAAAATCAATGCATCTTTCCTGTGCATAACCCTTTGCAATAAGCCTAGCCCTGTACTTGTCAATTGTTCCATTAGGCTTATGCTTTAGCTTGTAAACCCACTTAGTGCCAATGGCTTTCTTCCCAGGAGGCAAGTCACATAAAGACCAACCATTCTTCATTATAGCATCATATTCAGATTGCATAGCAGCCATCCAATTTTTTGAATTTTGTGCTTCGTCAAATGAAATAGGCTCATTCTCATCACAGAGACTAGATGCAGCCATAGCATAGTAATCTGATGCAAAAGAGGCACCATGAGAGCTTGATCGAGTACAATATAACAGAGGTGCATCTAATTTGCTATCGTGCAAAGTTTGCACCAACCATTTTGGCATAGGTTTTGCCTCCTCAATATCGGCTCTCTCATCAACAAGTGCATCATCTAAATCTGCATAAAAAATGGGATGATCTACATCATCGCATGAAACTTGCAAAGGTTGAGAAGTAGCCTCATTAGGACCAGCACTAGACTGTCCATTTGTAAAAGAGGTAGCAAAGCATTATACATGTCTTTGGAGCTAACACATGTCTCCTTAGTACATGAAAGCAATGGCTGAATAGCATCTTTCACAAAAACAACATCATAGCTAACCAGAATGCATTTAGTTTGTGGATGATAAAGATGATAACCTTTACTTTCAGAACTGTACCCAACAAAAATACATTTTACTACTTTATCATCCAATTTTTTGCGATGTTGTTCACGCACTAATGCATATGCCAAACAACCAAAAACAGGTAGATGAGAAACAGATGGCTTGCAATCATGCCAAGCCTCATATGGAGTGATAGACTGCAGCACTTTAGTGGGACACCTATTAAGTACATATGTTGCACACATGACAGCCTCAAGCCAAAAACTATGTGGTAAAGCTTGACCCTTGACCATACACCTCGCCATCTCCATGAGTGACCTGTTCTTTTGTTCAGCAACACCATTCTGTTGAGGTGTATATGGCACTGTATACTGGTGTTTTATCCCACGTTCAACCAGAAATACATTGAAATCAAAAGACATATATTCCCCCCCTCGACCAGAACGTAGCATGCCCATTTTACATGGTGACACATTTTCAACCAAAAGCAAAAACTATTTGAAGCACATGAACACTTCGGACTTTGCCTTCAATCGATATACCCATGCATCCTTGGAAAAATCATCGATGAAAGTCAGGAAGTAAAGATAATTTCCAAAAGAAGGTCTCTGCATAGGACCACAAACATAACTATGTCGAAGCTGCAATTTTTGAGTAGCCCGAAGTGAACCATCGTTTGGAAAGGAGGAATGTTACATTTTGCCCAAAATACAGCCTTCACAAACATGTTTTCTGGGTGCCTCAAGTTTGGGCAAAGAGGACACCATTTCATTTTTCTGCAGGCATAGCAAACCAGCAAAATTGAGATGATCAAAGTGTGCATGCCAAAGCTTTGCATCTAACATAGCCTGAGAATCATGTATTGCACATGCCGAATCATTTACAGATCTTTCATAGTCTATGAGCTTATACAGCCCACGACATAAAATGCCAGAAGCAATAATCATGTTGTCATTTGATAGAGCATGAATTGTACATCTGTAATCAACAAATTTCACAACCAAGCCAATCTTGGCTAATGCAGAAACTAATAATATATTTTTCTTGATCCCTGGCACAAACAAAGCATGTGACAAAGTGAAAGAACTACCATTAGCAGTAGTCAAAATGATATTACCAACTCCCATAACAGGATAAGAGGAGTTGTTGGTGCATGTAACAATATTCCCTATAGGGGCAGGCTCAAGTGAAGAGAAGAAACTACACTGCGAGGCAATATGTTTGGTTGCCCCACTGTCAAAGTACCAAACATCTCAGTCTACTGCAGACATGCACTGCTCATGAGAAGATGGTTCAAAACTGCAAATAGTAGTAAATGCCCATTCTTCTTCTTGCACAAGATTAGCAGACTCTGTTTTTGGTGTAGAGGCCTCTGCAGCAACCATTCCAGCCTCTTTCTTCTTTGCCTCTTTAGCAGCCAATTTTGGATAGTTCTTTATGATATAACCATTTCCTTTACAGTACTTGCAAAACAATTTCTACTTTTCTGATTTCTTTTCATCTTTGTCTTCCCTTTTAGATGTGCAAAATTTGCAGATTTCTGCTTACTAGTTGATGAGCTCCATTTTCCTTTGCCCTTCTCACTAGTCAAGAAAGCTTGACCTGCAACACACATAATGGACCTATTCTACCTGGACTCATCTTCCTACAACAAAACAGAGACTAACTCCTCAAATGACAAGGCACTTAGATTGCCTTTCATCATCAACCAAAGAGTAGAAGCAAAACTCTAATATGAGTCAGGAAGACCATTCAAAACGGTCTGCACAAGTGAGCTATCTGGTATAACCTCATCAGTAGAAATCAACTGTTCCTTCAAGTCTTTGATCTTTGTTAGAAAATTATCCATACAATCACCTTCATTCATGTTCTCCAACTATTCTCGGAGGTATGCAACACGAACCTCATTCCTAGCTTGGTACAATGTGGTAAGTGTATCCCAAGCATCCTTAGTTGTTTTGCAAGAGTGAATCTGAGGAATAATGGCATGTTTGATAGACAAAGCTATCAATGCATGTGCATGGGCATCTCTACCATCCCAACGAATTCGGTCTACAATAGCTGCAGAAAAAATCGCAGCACGAACAGGAATATGCAGAATATCATCATCTTCAACACCATCTGCATCAGCTTCAGTACCTGTAGTTGTAACAGTTGCAGATCATTAGGGGAAAAAATGGACCTTGCATGGGCCTTGTAAGGATCCCTAAATTTTAGGGATTAAGGAGCTTAAATTTATGAGATTTATAGGGTCCATCAAACCACTAGTGGTATTCGAATATTAAATAATTTTGTTGAAACATTCTATCTGAACTCACTCATCGTGTGCATCCATGACCATTGGATTGCTTTAATTGACGGTATAATTTAAAATCTTTGAAAAGGTAGAGAGAGAGGATGTCAGATTTTGTGGGAATGGGAACAAGTCCTCTCACACTCTCTGCAATCTTTCTAGCCATCCGATTTGGAGGAATCCGACGCTTCAATGCAAATGGGGTTGAGCACAAAGCACAGATGCACGTGAGGTATTCGATATGCTCCCCCATCCGATGGTTGCTACCAAAAGGTGCCAATCTTATGTAGAATATCAATCTCAGCCATGGGATGGTGGCCAGATCCAATGGCCACAAACTAAGGTGCATTTTTTTACTGCAATTCAAGGCACAACGTCCAATCTCTACAAGAATCCGACGGCCCATAGAAATTCACGCAGCTTGTCATCATTGCTATGATCCTAGCCATTTGTTCTCAAGCCATCCAAGGGCCCAAGATCAAAGTCACCTTGACTTTTTCAATTTAACCTTAGCCTTTGGATCTTTCAAGCAATCCAAAGGCTCTAAATGATTCCCAAGATTTTCGAAACCACTCTCTTATGGAAACCCACAAATTTGAAGTGGTTTGTTCCTGTTTGACCACACAAAAACAAGGGAAGCCTATATCTAGCCTATGTGTTTAAGGGACTAGACTGTGGCCACCACCCTCTTCTCATTGTTCCATTCTTTATCACTCCTTAATCTAAAAGGCCCATGCAGGGTTCATTTTTTCCCCTAATGTGTGATAGGATGTTTTTCAACACCCTACACAATGTTCCACAATCCTTTTGCAACCAATACATATCGCATCATATAAGCCCACACGGGTAGTTGGTACCATCCAACTTATCCTCAACAGCCAACATACAAAATACATCACTGCTTTCAGCCATGGCCAGTGACTAAAAGACCTTGATGCAAAAAATTGACTATATCTCAAAAAGTTGAACAGAACTTCCCAGACGAATTCTGCTAAACCTGTAGCAGACTTCGAGATGTTTATACTAGCGAACTGAAACTGGTATATACCTTTGGCACCAAAAGACAAAATAGCCTACACAAGCATTGCGATAGTGCATTCAGAGACCAAATTTCGTGCAATTCTGAGATTGCAATCGGAGAGGTGTCGATGACACCCTAGATGAAGCAGTGACCTGCTCTGATACCAATTGTTGGAGTTAGATGACTACAGAAACACATGAACAACACAAGGAAGAAGAAGAAGCTTGGAGCACAATACACAATATTGAATGTATTACTAGAGAATGTACAAAGATAAGTAGCCCGTTAGGGCAATAGGCATATATACAATTGGGTGAAAAAACCTCCTAAAGAGGGAAAAAAGTGCGCCAGTGGTCCTAGTGTGTTCACACACATCACTACCTAAATATATCAACATAGATGCATCAATATCCATGCATAGATCCATCAATAGGCATCTCATCCATATACACTCCATTGTATCTTTGAATATTTCCTTGTACTCAGATTCACAAATCGATGCGGCCACACTAGGTTGCTTTTTACTCAGCAAAGATATGCATGATCCTCCAAGAAAAAGCAATTAGCACTAGTGGACACACGTGGATTATAGCAACCAGCCCAATCACTATCTATAAAAGCATGCAAGCATGGTTGATCATATCTACCATAAAACATATCCAAACTCAAATTTCATTTGAGATATCTAAACACATGTTTTAGCACTTGTGAATACTTAATGCCACAGCTATGCATAAATCCAATCAACTAGGAAATTGCATATTTTATGTCAAGCCTTATGTTACATGCATATATTAAACATCCCATAGGTTGCTAATAAATAGAAGTATCAGATGCATCACCTGCATCCTCACTTGAGAACCTAAATCCTGTTTCCATTGGTTTTGAGATAGGCTTTGAATCCTCAAAACCAAAATGCTGAAGTACTTTCTGAATATACTTTGCTTGTTGCATAACAATTCCCCCTTCAACAGATACAAACTAGATTCCAAGATAATATTCCAAAAGAACAATATATGTGAAATCAAAAGCATGCTACAAATCAACCATAAGCGTGCCAATTTTCTCTTCATGTGACTCAATCAAGAGAATTTTATCAAACAAAAAGAACAAGAACTCTAAGATCAGTCCCCTCTTTACATACATAAAGCTTACTTCCAATTGGGATAGCCAAGAGAAATCAAGTTCTTATGTGGTTTTTCATACCATGCATGTAGAGCTTTCTTAAGTTCATACAAAGACTTGCATAAGAGGCAAATTATATGCTCTTGTCCTCTAATGGAAAATCGAAGAGGTTGCTTCACATATACCTCTTCTTGCAAATTTTCATTCAAGAAAGTTGTTTTTATATCCAATTGATGCACTTTCCAACCATGATGGGTAGCTAATGCAAATGTAGAATGAATGATAGTCATGCACGAAGTAGATTCTACCAAATTATCATTCAAGAAAGCTATTTTTATATCCAATTAATGCACTTGCCAATCACAATGGGAATTTAATGCAATAAGAGAATGAATATTAGTCTCCTCATAATCAATGTCATATTTCTGTGCATAAAATTTTACAACTAGTCTGGCTTTGTAAAGATCAATGCTACCATCTAACTTTCTTTTAATCCTATAAACCCACTTAGTTCCAATAACAATCTTACCTTTTGGAAATTCACATAACTCCCAAGTACAATATTTGTGAATAGAATCCAATTTAAATTGCATTGCGCTCATCCAGTTTGAATTACCACATGTATCTTCAAAAGTAAGTGGCTCTTCATTACATGCATCTACAATAAGAGATACATCCACAAAGTCACTTGCTGCATGGCGAGAGCTCAATCATCTTCTATCAAGTAAACACTCAGTCAACTTTCTATCTTGCAATATTTTTTGCACCCATTTTGGCCCAGATTGTGCATCCTTGATAAACACGTGATCCTCATGTTAATACATCGTCAAAATTCACATACAAAATGGGCTGAATAGCATGTTCAATTTCAGCCATGTTTGCTTGCAAATTTTGCAAATTCTTAGCCATGTTTGGTTGAATATTTTAAACCATCTTTGGGTGGAATTTTTCATCCATGTTGGTTTCTTGTTGAGGTGTATATGGAATTGTACATTGGTGTGCAATATCTCTCACACAAAGAAAAGCATTAAGTTCATGTGATATGTATTCATCACCATGATCCATGTGAAGAGTCAAAAGCTTATTGCCATAGAGATTTTCAGGAATACTTAAAAATATTTTAAAGCAAGAGAATATCACATTCTTTGATTTCATAGGATACACAAAAGTATGGTGTGTTGCATCATCAATAAAGGTGATAAAGTATAGATGCTTTTCAAAAGATGGATTCTTGATCAGACCACATACATCACTATCACAAGCTGCTCTTTTTGTGTAACATGTGTAGCATCATCTTTGCAAAAAGAAGCATGATGCATATTTCCAAGAATACAACCTTCCTATGCATGCTTTTCAATGGATTCAAGTGTTTGAAAACAAATAATCATATCCTTCTTTTGCAAGTAAAGAAAACTATTGAAGTTTAAATTACCAAAATGAGCATTTCATAACTTCATCTCAACAATAGAAGACATATGTATAAGAAAGGCATTTGAGACAACTCTCTTATATGTATCCAAGAAAAACAAGCCATTGTGACATTAATAATCATAGATTTGTTATTAAGAAAGTGTACATGAAGTCCAAGACTAGCAAGAGTAGGAATTAAAATCATTTTTTTCTTGATATCAGATGCATACAATGTTTTCTTGAGAGTAATAGTACCTCCATTTACAACTCTAAGCTGAATTTCTTCAACTCCAAGGATAGCACTATTTTCACATACATTATTTCTTCCCTTGGGATCATCTTTCAAAGATGCAAAAATCTTTTCATGAAGTGATATGCTTTGAAGTACCACTATCAAAAAACCAATCTAAATTAGCCTCATTCACAATCATACATGTAGAATGTGATGATCAAACATAATGACATGTAACAACACATGTCCAAACATCTTCAGACACATTAGCTTCATCATTCTTTGCATTGGATGTATTCTCAACAATAGACACATTAGATTATTTCTTCTTTTCATTATATTTGGCAAAATTTCTGCATTCACTAGTGTTATGTACAACCTTTTGACAATATTTTCATCTCTTCTTCTTTTGCATATCATCATCAAGAGAGGACGAGGTGGAAGAGGAAGATTGAGGCTTTGGTTTTGATGAACCAAACATACCAATCATTGCACTTATGGAGACTCAAATAGACCTTATAGACATGTGACTAGTGATATATCATCCCCTATGTACATTGGAGCATCAATGAGAAAGACTTGATACAAAATAGATAGGTTTACACATTGACCAGATCAAAAAACTTGTTATCTTTGGACGAAACAATCAACTTCAAATGCTCATTAGAGTCATCACACATAGGTTTACATTTATGAAATTCACAAGAGTACAAGTAATAAGAAATATATGCTTTTTGAATGAACTTAACACTCAATAGAGGTACCCCCTATTTTGAGAGTTGTGTACAGATAGACCCCGAGAATTAAATTGCGATACCAACAAATCTACTAAACCACATGCTTTGGAAACTTGTACACATATAGTAGACACTAATACCATTCCAAGGAATGCTTGTGCATCCAATTTGGAGCTTTGTAGCGAGATGAGCAACCTCTACAAGTTCACTATTGCTAAAGAAGATGGTATAGAGAAATGAAGGAGCAAGATAATGATGGCCAAAAGTGTATGTATATTGCTTCCATATAATGTACAAGTGATTTGAAGTCTTTATATAGACTCGTAAAGGGCTCCACAATGTCTACAAGTGGATTTTGAATTCAAATGATGGTGGGATAGATTGTTGAAGAGAATCAATTCACTTTCCCATGATCTAAGAAAAGTGAAGATCTAATTTGATCTGCTTTTAGGTGATTGATTGATTGATTGATTGTCAATTTCAACCACCTCAAATTCATGGAATTCAAGCTCCCCTTTTCTTCTTTTACATGTGTAAATTTCTAGGCTTTTACATTGATAGATTACCCATAAAAAAATTTAGAAAAAATATAATAAATGAGCATAAATAAAAGAACTCTTCAATCGATATTTTTTGACATAATCCAAATGATAGATTTTTTATGTAGATCAAATATGCCTCAAGCATAGTGTACATTTGATGTTGCAAAAGCTCCCCCTCAAGCTAAAGTATGCTTGAGTGTTCATCTCTAATAGGTTGAATACTTGCCATTGATTTAAAATTGCAAAGTTTTATTCCATCAAGCGCCTTCTTTATCATATCTGCTACTTGCTTTTGAGTTGGAACAAACAAAATGACAATCTCCTTTGCCATGAAATTCTCTGTGATGAAGTGGTAATGAACTCTATGTGTTGGTTCTTGCATTGAAAATAGAGTTTTTTGATAGATACATGGAACTTACATTATCTCCAAATATGTGAGGTTTCGAACTCACAAGTCCCTAATCTGTATACAAAGCTTTTAACCATATTGCCACTTGAGTTGTTGTGGTCAAACCTCTATACTATGCTTGAACTGAGGATAAAGCAATTGTTGGTTGCTTCTTAGAACTCGATGACACTAGCTTTGAACCTGCAAATGCTAAGTTACTAGAGGTACTTCTTCTATCATCCTTAGCTCCTGCCCAATCTGCATCTAAATGGATTCTGATATCCAATATGAAGAGTACAGATAGAATATACCTTCATTGATTGTACCTTTGAAGTACTTTAGTAATCTCTTAGTTGCATCCATGTGTGTTCCTCTTGGTGAGTGCATGAATTGGCTTAGCACTCCTACACTATATGAGATATCTACCCATGTATGAGTAGCATATATCAAGCTACCTACCAAGCTTTGATACTCTTTAATGTCTTCAATTTTCACACCTTCATGAACACTAAGTTTATGATTCATCTCAAAAGGTGTACCTATAGGTTAAGTGCTCTCCTTTTTGAACTTAAGAAGTAGATCCTGAATGTATCTCCTCTGAGTCAAATACATTCCTTCATTTATGTATATGACCTACATACCTAGGAAGAATGTGAGCTCACCTAAATCACTCATTTTGAACTCCTCTTGCATGTGTCTCTTGATCCTTTGAATGCCATTCAGATCATCACCTATCACAATTATGTCACTTACATATACACATAGATAGATAACCTCATTGTGATCCCTTTTGATGAATAGGAAGGATCTTGGTTGCTAGGTCTGAACCCTTGATCTTGAAGGTATGTAACCAAACTATAATTCCAAGCTCTAGGAGCTTGTTGCAATCCATACAATGCTTTCTTAAGTCTGCAAACATAAGATGCATGATTGGGTTTTAAAAACTTGGAGGTTGTGACATGTATATCTCTTCACTTACCCACCCATTTAGAAATGCATTTTTTACATCAAGTTGCAAGATTCTCCAATTTCTTGCAGTAGCGACACTTATCAATGTTCTGATTGTAGTCATCATTGCAACTAGTGAGAATGTTTCCTAATAGTCTATACCATGTGTTTGTGAGCATCCTTTGGAAACTAATCTTGCCTTGTACCTGCAAATTGATCCATATGAATTTCCCTTGAGTTTATATACCCATCTGCAACCACTTACCTTTTGATTGGGTGACATTGGAATCAAATCCCAAGTGTCCATCTCCTTCAATGCATCTATTTTTTCTTTCATGTCCTTTTCCCAATTAGGGTTTTCCTTTTTCTCCTCATAGGTTGAGGGTTCTTCTGAAATTGAGTCTTTCGCCAAGTAGATTGAATGCTTTGTAAAAAATGATGAATCATATACATACCTTTCTGGTTCTTTCTTCTCCCTTGTTGATGTTCTAGGGGCTTGCTTCGAGCATTCTCCACACTCCTACATCTATGCTTTGCCTCTTGAATTCAATAATTTCTAATCCATTTCCCTTTCATCTTGGTCATGTTATTGCAATCTCGAACATAGCAATTCCTCTCTCGACATGTTAGTAGCCCAAGGTAAAGGAAACCACATCAACACATTAGTTTCAATTCGAAATATTGGTTTTTGTGAATACATCAACTCCACAGGCATATATCAGCCATGCATGTACAAGTCATGCGATCAGCCCATAAAGCAAATGGAAAATATCTTGGCCATTGATTAAGTTTTCCCTCACAACTTTTGCTAAAGCTTTTGTTATCGATGAATGATCTCTCTCTATTTTTTCATTTGCTTCGGGATTATATGTTGTGAAATGCTAATTGGATACCATGCTTTTGGAAAAAAACCTTGACTTCTTGTGCATCAAGTTCTGCACGATTGGCTTCAACTTTCACCACATAATCAAACCTAGAAAACACATCCTCTAGCAAGAATATGCATACATTTATTGTGGATTTGGTATGCAAAGTTCTACCTTCAACATGATTAGTGAGATCCTCCCTAGCAAGCACAATATACCACATGTTGTTAACTCCTAATGGCATAGTCATTAAGTCAATAACCCATTTATAATGTATGCTTGGTGGATAGATAGGTTGCAATTAGTCGCGATGTCTCACAGATGAGTGCATCTAGCATTGTTTACACGATGCAAAATATGAATAAGTATTGACATACATTTCTGACCACCAATATATTTCCTTTATTTTCTCATATGTGCCTACAAAACCCTTATGGACTACCCACAAAGAGTCATGCAAATCTTTCATTATATTTCTTTGTAACTCTTTTGTTTCAATTACACCTTGTGGAAACTTCATTTTCCTTAGAGCATATCTCCATATCATTCCATCTTGTAAGAAAAAATTTAATGCATGCTTCTGTTTACTTCTAAAATTTCTTGAGGTCTAAGAAGATTGTGCAATAATCTTACTTAGATAATAGCCAATATCGAGCTAGTTTTCATCATAATTAGCTTCATCAAATAGCTCATAGGCAAATGTATTGGTTTCATAAGAAAGATTTTTAATTTCACCAATTCTTTCCTATTCAACTTCATTGTATCATGGCCTTAATATTATATATGCAATAGCATTATTTTTTCCTGCAATATGAACAAAATCCAGATTTATAAATTAATATATGCAATACATCATAGCATAGCTATTTTTGGAGTTAAGAAATCAATTATCATTCTAAACAAGGCCGAACAATCTATTTCTACTATTAAAGTTGCTCCAATGATATATTATGTTCACACTTGAGAGCAAAAGCTACTCCCTAGAGTTGCTTTTTACTTTTGGGTATTTGCATTGATGCTCTTGAAAGATCTTTGCACCAAATCTTATAGCACACATGTTCCCTTTCCCATACCCTTGTCCATTTACCAGCCAATTAAATCGAACTAGTGTCCTTTATCAAAAAGATATTTTTCCCATTTGAATAATCAACCCTTTTAAGAACTAGAGCTTGCATCAAAAGTCCTTTCAATTTTTCATAACTAATGTATGCTTATCAAGCCAAAAGAAATTTGTAATGTTTTCTGAATAAGGAGTACAAATCATCTACTACAATTGAAAAGTAAGGAATCCATATAGAGTAGAAGACACATGCTCCTAAAAAGCACCTCACTTCACTCACAGTCTTGCAAATGGTTGCCATTTTATTCATTGCTTATACTTTTGGAGGATAAGGTTTATGGCCATAAAAGCCACACTGATGTCCAACTATGAGCACCTCATTCACCCCAAAAGCTGATTTCTCAATCGAAAAAGTTAAGCCCACTTCAATAAATTGCTGAAAAATCTTTTCACAATCAAGAATGTGTGCTTTGACAAATTTCTGCATCCATCATCGTCCACATTAAGGTCTTTATTTGTTTTTACACAACCCTTAATAGGAAGCCGCTAGCATCACTTTTTCAAGGCTTTTTCTGTAGAAAAAAAGGAAGCCGCTAGCATCACTCTAAAATTTCTTGATAGTTTCATTTGTGAATTCTTGTCAAATCTTGGATTTTTCATGAAGAATTGGATCATGAATCACTTTTTTTATCATATCATCACTCATGGTAGGTAAAGATTGTGTTATTGGCTTAAACCTTTTTATAATTTTTTTTATATTTCTTCTCGATTTTTGACTCAACACCATTAATCTTTTGTAGCTCATTATTCCATTCCTCTAAGCTAAAAATGGCATACATTTCTAGTGATGGTAGTGGAATAATATTTTTTTTTTTTACTTGATCTTCAATCATGAATTTGTCTATTTCTTCCATAATATTGGTACAAGAAGTATACTCAAATACTCCACAAATATTTTCATCCATTTCAAGTAGGCCATCAATTTTTAATTGGTTTTCTTGTTTATTATTTTTTTTTATTTTCTTGGAATTGCCTTGCTATGTACAAAAGAAATCTGCCCTAAAGAAAAAATAGAGGAAATTTCTTGAATAGCATTCAAAGCTTTGTATGGGAAATCAATTACATATGTACCACTATTTACCCACATAATAGCGGCACTTACTCAAAATCATGTTCCATGTGCAATTAGAGGGATTTTTTTCAAAGACCATTGGTTTCTTGGGTGATTATTGCAAATTGTCATAAATTGCATTGACTTCTGACATTGCAAGAATGAATTCTGAAAAAAGCACTATCCTAATCTAGCACCTTAGTTTCCATCCTTTGTTCACAGATGAATGGTTATCCCAAGATAATTGGATACGAATAATCATCGTGAATGAAGAACTCATGTTCTTCTTTAACATCATCAATAGTGATTGGCACATTTTCACATGCACCAAGTAAGTATCCAAGTGCATTATTTTCTGCTTTCATTCTCCACCATCCATGTTCACGATCAATAAGCCAATTTTCCTCATCATATAATTATCTTAATAAAACATTGATTTCAGATCCTGAGTCAATTAAAGCCACATATGGTTCATTGTTATCTTCAATTCTCACAATAGTCTGATTCATACATCATGCCCAATGTTTTTGTGTAAAATTAAGTTTTGGTTTTCCATTATTTCTCTCCATATGTCCTATCATTGGTCCCAAATAGTTCTTTCGAGCATGACTATCATATTCTGATTCATTTACCTTTACACTACTCACTTTGGGTTCCTCTTTCTCTTTAATTTCCCCCATTTTGACATGCTTACTCTTTACTTCAATCGGTCATCTTCATCTTCTTATAGCACTCGTAAAATATTCATTCACATATGTCCATGCTAATGCTAGCAATTCTTCCAAAGTTAGAGTCACTTGATGTTGGGAAAGATGGATTGACACTCCAGAAAATGAGCTCGTATTGCTAATCCCTACTTTGTACCAGCCCTCTTTCACTTCAGAGTTGCGTTGTAGGGCCTCTTAGGTGTTGGAGCAAGTCTATGAAAAGCCTAAGTATTGTCTTGAGTCCCACAAAGTCATAGAAAAAGCCTTAAAATGAAGACTATGTAAAGTTCACTTGTGAACTACCTCTTGTAACTTTTGAAGAGTTTACTTAATGTAAAAGTGAAAGAATCTTAAGTGGTTGAGTCCACTTGATCAAGAATGGAAAGAGGAGCCACGAATTTGTGATTTGTGGTAGGTAGAGAATCAAATCAATCATTGATTGATTGGAGAGTGATTGAGGGAAGTTAGCCTCCCAAACTCAACTATAAATAGATGGCAGTTTTAGTCGTGGTTAGAGAGACGTATGTGAAGACCTCCAAGATCTGAGCTTTATGCCATATCAAGGTGTGATTACAAGGCACACATATGTATCATTAATTCCATTGTATTTTACAAGCAATATACTTTCATTTTCATTATCATTTGGGTTCATATTTCCATGTTCTTGTGAAGTGTACTACTCACTGCCATATCTCTCAGTTTTCTCAGTCAGCTTGCAGAGATGTTTTCTCTGAGCTTGGTGCATCATTTTCAGTGATTTAACTTGGTAAAGTTAGCTCTATAAGTCTACTATATGGTCACAAAGTTTCATGTCATTTGGATGTTGCAATCTTCAGTAAAGGTCATTTGAAGTCAACAGGGTCTGTTCATCTTCACTTCTCTATCAGGTATCCGACTTTTTCACTCACCTTGTCAGAGCCATTTCTCAGTGGTTACTCATCCAAATTCAGTGATTTAAGTCTTTTTGGATTCATCTTATTATCTAGTATAACCATACAAATTTTCATAATCATTGGATTCCTACATTTTGAGTTATGTTGATTTGTCTGCTCACTGGTCTCAAACTGTAGCAGCCCGTGAAAATCGGGATGATGTCATCACTTGTTAAAACTCATTCTCAGTGTGTGGTTTATTATCTTTTATGAGATTACTCTTGAAAATTAGCTCTTTAAGCTACCTAGACTTCCCCAAGAGGAATTAAGCTAATTGCTGCTGTGCTCAGAGAATTATGTAAAACACTGGACAGGTGTATGAACCAAGAATAGCAAGTTTTCACCTCTGAGCTAACTCCAACTTATCTGTTTTGATCTATCTTTTTGAGAGTGATCTTCCAAGGTACATAGGGTGTCTAATACATCCATTGGCAAGCTAAAAGGGCCCACCATATACTCCTGGAGTTCATTTGGCTGGTGTAGATCAAGGATTTTGCAACACCTCTTCATCTTCAAGCACATACCTATCCATCTCTTCACAGTGGTATCAGAGCAAGGTTGGACAACATGGCAGATGGATTTCCTTCATCAATTGACAAATTGGACAGAGGTAACTACTCAGCTTGGTCATTAAAGATGGAATCTTATATCCAAGGTAGAAGTTTATATGGTTATGTGGCTGGAGATGAAGTTATGCCAAGTTTTAGGAACAAAAGTCAACCAACACAAGAAGAGCAAGAAAGATTGAGCACATGGTGCTCCAAGGATGCACTTGCAAGGTCTTATCTCCTCAACTCTATCTCAGATTTTTTGTTTCCTCACATTAGAAGTTGTAACAGATCTCAGGAAGTGTGGGATGCACTTGAAGCTTTCTTTTCTTCAAGTAGTAAAGCTAGGAAGCATCAACTATGGCTGGATTTCACAACTCTCAAGAAGGCTCCCAAACAAAATGTGACTGATTTTGTCACAAAGCTCAAGGACATGGCAGATCAGTTGGGAAGTATTGGAGAGGTAATAGATGAAGAGCAAATTGTAAGGCAGGTCATCAATGGCTTGAAGGCAGATGACAAGTGGGAAGCATTCACCACATATATGGATTTGTACATGGACATGCATGTACCTGATTTCAATACACTCATTGGACAACTACTTACTCAAGAGGCAAAGCTTATCAAAAATGGAGAAAGCTCTAAAGGTAATCAATCTTCAGCTTTATACACTGATAAAAGCAAGTCCAAAGATAACAAAGGAAAGGCAAAGAAAGTGGATGATGAAGCAGGTACATATCAAGCTAACTATGCAGGTAGAGGAAGACATGGCAAAGGTAGAGGAAGAGGAGGTAGACAAAGCAGGGGGAGATCCCAAGACTCCAACTCATGTTCTATTTGTGGACTAACTAATCATACAACTCAAAATTGCTTTAGGAATTCCAAGAATCAAAGAGGAAGAGGATACAATAGAGGAAGTTATGGCTATTCAAGAGGAAGGTTCAACAACTATCATGGCAACTACAACAACTACAATCATTCAAACTATCAAGGAGGCTACAAAGGAAGGAGAGACTACAATAACTACACAGAAGACTCAAACAAAGAGGATTCATTATTGATCATGAACATGGCTATGCCACAAGGTAAATCTGATGAGCATATTTTCTACATAGATTTAGGTTGTTCAAATCATGTGGCAGGAAATGTGGCACTCCTATTAGATTTAGAAGATCCAAGGAATAAGCATGAGGTACAAACAGGAGATGATACAAAACATCCTGTGGAGAAAATAGGCAATGTCAAAGCACCTGATGGAAACATCAACCTACTCAGTAAGGTACTCTATGTCCCTACCATTACAAAGAATTTGATAAGTGTTGGGCAGATAGTGGAGAAAGGGTTGCAAGTCAGGTTCACAAAAGCAGGAGCATTTGTTGAAGATCCAAGTCAAGGATTCAGAAGAATTGCAAAAGGTGAAAAGACAGGTAGATTGTTCACATTTGAATTACAAGACACTAGAAACATTGATCTCTTTAATTATGGTAGTCAGACACTCACAGAATTGGAAGTATGGCACAAAAGGTTAGCACATATTGGTGAAAGGTCATTAAAGCAAATCTGCAGGGACCAAAGTGTACTTGGACTTCCTAATTTGTCAAAACAACATATGATTTATAAGTGTAGTGCATGTCAATTTGGAAAGTCTCACAGGTTACCATTCATGAAGAAAGGTTATATGCATGGAGATCTCTTGGAGTTGGTTCATACAGATGTATGGGGACCTAGCAAGGAGGCTTCAATATCTGGATCAAGGTATTATGTTTCCTTTATTGATGATTGCAGCAGATGGACTATCCTATTCTTTATGAAACACAAAGATGAAGTTTTTTCATGTTTCAAAAGATATTTGGCTCTTGTGGAGAATCAAACAGGTAAATCAATAAAAAGGCTAAGGTCAGATGGAGGGGGAGAATACTTCTCCCATGAGTTTGATTCTTTTCTTCAAGAAAGAGGAATCAAAAGAGAGGTAACTACAAGGTACACTCCTGAGCAAAATGGAGTGGCAGAAAGGAGGAATAGGACAATTGTTGAAGCTGCAAGGTCTATGTTAAATGAAAAGCATTTACCTAATTACTTATGGGCTGAGGTTGTATCTACAGCCACTTACTTGATTAACAGGTTGCCTTCAAAATCCCTTGATGGGATGACTCCATATGAGGCTTGGAATGGAAGAAGACCAAGCTTAGATCATTGTAAAATTTTTGGATGTATTGCTTTTGCTCATGTTCCTTCATAGGTTAGAGGCAAGATGGATCCAAAGGCAGAAAGGTGTGTATTTATTGGATATGACAACAATCAAAAGGGCTACAGGTTATACAACCCTACCAACAAAGGATTCTTGGTAAGCAGAGATGTAGTTTTTGATGAGAACAATTCATGGTATGAAGATTCATGCAGGAAGGTCAATTTACCATATAATCTTGAAGAAGATTTTCCAAAGCTTGGTAGAGAACAACCGAAGATTGAAGAACAAGACACCTCAGAGGATGATGAAGAATCTCAGATGGAAAAGATCAAAGCATGGAAGTCTAAAGGTAAAGCAAAATTGCAGGAACTTGGACATGAGGCAGAATCATCACATCATGGCCTAAGAAGATCTATGAGGGAAAAGAAAAAACCAGAAAGGTATGGGTTTGACACCTCATTAGTAACTAAACACTCTATCTACATAGCACAGGATATAAACCAAGAGGAGCCATCATCATTTGAAGAGGCCAAAGCAAAATCAGAATGGAAGCATGCAATGAAGGAAGAGATTGAAGCACTTGAGGAAAACAACACTTGGGATTTGGTGCCCAAGACTTCATCCATGAAGGTAATAGGCTCAAGATGGGTCTATAAACTCAAGAAGAATTCTGATGGTTCCATTAACAGGTATAAGGCAAGGCTTGTGGCAAAAGGCTTTGCACAAACTCAGGGAATTGATTATGAGGAGACCTTCTCTCCTGTGACAAAGATGCCTACTATTAGGGTTTGCTTAGTATTGCCTCTTCCAAGAATTGGAAGATACTTCAACTAGATGTAAAGAATGCATTCTTGAATGGTTGGATAACAGAAGAGGTATATATGGCACAAGCACCTGGTTTTGAGAACCAAGTTTATCCTGATTATGTGTGTAAACTTAACAAAGCATTGTATGGTCTCAAGCAAGCTCCAAGAGCTTGGAATTTTAGGCTTGTTTCATTCTTGCAGGACAAAGGCGTTCAATCAAGCAAGGCAGATCCTTCACTCTTTATTAAAAATAGTAATTCCGAGGTCATCTACCTATGTGTATATGTAGATGATATTATATTGACAGGAAATGATGCAGATGGTATGAAGAAGATCAAAGATCAGATGAGAGAAGAGTTCAAGATAAGTGATTTGGGTTCACTTACCTACTCCTAGGTTTGGAAGTTGTCTACAAAGCTCATGGTTTGTTTCTCACTCAAAGGAAGTACATTAAGGACATGTTGGCAAAATTCAAGATGCAAGATTGTAAGATTGCAGGTACTCCGATGGAGGTCAATCACAAATTGAGTTCACATGAAGGTGAACTCATAGAGGACATCACATCATATCAAAGTCTAGTGGGTAGTCTCAACTATGCCACATTGACAAGAGTAGATATATGTTACAGTGTGAGTGTGCTAAGTCAATTTATGCACACACCAAGGAAACCACATATGGATGCTGCCAAAAGGATTCTCAAGTATCTCAAAGGAACCATAAACGAAGGACTTTATTATCCTTATGTATCTGATTTAGGTTTGAAGCTATTTTCTGATGCAGATTGGGCTGGCTCCAAGGAAGATAGAAGGAGCACTTCAGGTTATCTTACCTTTGCAGGTTCAAAGCTTATTTCATGGTCATCCAAGAAGCAACCCAAAGTTGCTCTCTCTTCTACTGAAGCTGAATATAGAGGTCTTGCCATAGCTACACAAGAAGCTATGTGGATGAAGACATTATTCAAAGATCTTGGATTGGAGTTTGGAACTCCAACTATTTTTGGTGACAATTTGAGTTCTATTCATTTGGCTGCTAATCCTATTTTTCATGTAAGGACTAAACATATTGAAGTTCATTATCACTATGTACGAGAAAAGGTTCTAAGCAAAGAGATTCAAATATCATATGTGTCCACTCATCAACAATGTGCAGATATTCTAACCAAAGCATTGGATGGTACAAAGCCTTGCAAATTCAAGGCTATGATTGGTTTGCAGGTAATCTTGGAAGATTGAAGACCTCAAGCATACTTGGCTTGAGGGGGAGCTGTTGGAGCAAGTCTATGACAAGCCTAAGTATTGGCTTGAGTCCCACAAAGTCATAGAAAAAGCCTTAAAATGAAGACTATGTAAAGTTCACTTGTGAACTACCTCTTGTAACTTTTGAAGAGTTTACTTAATGTAAAAGTGAAAGAATCTTAAGTGGTTGAGTCCACTTGATCAAGAATGGAAAGAGGAGCCACGAATTTGTGATTTGTGGTAGGTAGAGAATCAAATCAATCATTGATTGATTGGAGAGTGATTGAGGGAAGTTAGCCTCCCAAACTCAACTATAAATAGATGGCAGTTTTAGTCGTGGTTAGAGAGACGTATGTGAAGACCTCCAAGAGCTGAGCTTTATGCCATATCAAGGTGTGATTACAAGGCACACATATGTATCAGTAAGTCCATTGTATTTTACAAGCAATATACTTTCATTTTCATTATCATTTGGGTTCATATTTCCATGTTCTTGTGAATTGTACTACTCACTGCCATATCTCTCAATTTTCTCAGTCAGCTTGCAGAGATGTTTTCTCTGGGCTTGGTGCATCATTTTCAGTGATTTAACTTGTTAAAGTTAGATCTATAAGTCTACTATATGGTCACAAATTTTCATGTCATTTGGATGTTGCAATCTTCATTTATGTTCATTTGAAGTCAACAGGGTCTGTTCATCTTCACTTCTCTGTCAGGTATCCGACTTTTTCACTCACCTTGTCAGAGCCATTTCTCAGTGGTTACTCATCCAAATTCAGTGATTTAAATCTTTTTGGATTCATCTTACTGTCTAGTATAACCATACAAATTTTCATAATCATTGAATTCCTAAATTTGGAGTTATGTTGATTTGTCTGCTCAATGGTCTCAAACTGTAGTAGCCCGTGAAAATCGGGATGATGTCATCACTTGTTAAAACTCATTCTCAGTGTATGGTTTATTATTTTTTATGAGATTACTCTTGAAAATTATCTCTTTAAGCTACCTAGACTTTACCAAGAGGAATTAAGCTAATTGCTGCTGTGCTCATAGAATTATGTAAAACACTGGACAGGTGTATGAACCAAGAATAGCAAGTTTTCACCTCTGAGCTAACTCCAACTTATCTGTTTTGATCTATCTTTTTGAGAGTGATCTTCCAAGGTACATAGGGTGTCTAATACATCCATTGGAAAGCTAAAAGGGCCCACCATATACTCTTGGAGTTCATTTGGCTGGTGTAGATCAAGGATTTTGCAACACCTCTTCATCTTCAAGCACATACCTATCCATCTCTTCACATTAGGTTTCCAATGAAACTAAATAAATTCCTATGTACTTTGGAAAGGATGTAAGTAATGATTAACTCAGAATAGACTACTTCCCAATTCATAATCCATCAAAAACCTTCTATTTTGTTTCACGCACCTACTGCTTGTTAAGCTCAATGCTTCCAATACAATAGGAATTAGAAAAAATCCTTTTGGAGATATCAAATTAGATTAAAGATCTAATTATTCCAAGTGGAATCACTTAAAAATGATTGACTATACACAGAGCAATTAATTTAGCAAGTGTAGCATTACCCCACTTTTTTAGGACCTCTATAGAGAATGACCAGTGACCACTTCAACACCTTTTTCTCTGCTATCACTGCATGGAATGTCTTAAAACTTTGTCCACATGTAGTAGACTTAGCATTGATTCCAACAAGCCATAGAACATTGAAAATGATGGAGTAATGACTGTGATATGAGCAATACAAAAATGATTGTTTTGAGTGACTATAACAGAGAGACCAACTGATATAAGAAATGATCCATTGTATTATATGACAATGTTGTACATGATCATTGGCATGATAATCAATGCCCAATGATAGATAGAGATGTAGGCTATAGAGTGAGCCTTCTATTACACCAAATGATAAACTCTAAGCTCAATAATGGGATCTCTCTATCTACGAGTTTTTGAATTGATCTTTTATAATGTTGTTCTTCAAATTTGAATTTGAATTCAAATTTGGCTCTCATTAAAAAGGTGATACCCTAATCTAGGAGATATTCTCTCTAATGAATTTGTAGCTTTTCAATCTATCTAACTCCACGAGTTTAGGGGCTTTTACAAATATTCCTTCAAGTCAATTTGACTTTTACAAATGGTAAAAGACAAAGAATCCATAGCAATGGTTCACATGGGACTTCAATTATTCTACATAAGATCTTCTCATGCCTAGCCAAGTGTGTAGGCTTGGCACTTGCACTAACATCTCCCCCCCAAGCCAAACATCTTGGATTGATCTTCTTCATCAATCATCTTGAATGTCCCGCAATCCAATCATAGCTTTAAATCTGCAAAGTTTGGTACCATCAAGTGCTTTGGTCAATAAATGTGCACATTGCCTATTAGTTGATACATATGCCAACTGAATTTCCTTGCTCAATAGCTTTTCTCTCACATAATGATAGTAGACCTCTATATGCTTGGTCCTAGCATGATAAATAGGATTTGCTGCAAGATGTAAAGAACTTTTATTATGTCCAAAAATCATTGGGGAGTTAGCATGTAAACCCAAATCTGCATATAGTAATCTCATCCATATGTCCTCTTGAGTGGCATTGGTCAATCCTCTATATTCTACCTCTATTGAAGATAAAGCAACAGTAGGTTGCTTCTTAGAAGACCATGATATAGGCTTGTCACCTGCAAAAGATAGATAATCTAAGGTACTCCTTCTATCATCTTTGCAACCTGCCCAATCTGCATCTGACTATATCTTGATGTCCAAATCTGAAGTATCTGGAAAGTATAAACCTTGATTTTGAGTGCCCTTAAGGTACTTCAAAATCCTCTTTGCAGCTTCCAAGTGAGGTGCTCTAGGTTTGTGCATAAATTGACTTAAGACACTTACTCCATAAGCAATATCAATCCTTGTCAAAGTAGCATACTTTAGGCTTCCTACTATGCTTTGATGTCCTACAATATTTTCAAGTACATCACCTTCATGAGCACTTAGTTTTTTATTTACCTCCATAGGAGTGCTTGATACCTTGGCATCCTGCAAATGAAACTTCTTTAATATATCATGTACATACTTTCTTTGAGTAATGTAAATTCTAGAGTTAGTATAGACTAACTCAAGTCCAAGAAAATACTTTAGTGATCCTAGATCACTGATTTTGAACTCTTGCATCATTTGATTCTTCATCTACTTGATGTCATTAGCATCATTACCTCTAAGTATGATATCATCAACATATACACATAGGTATATCACCTCTAAAAAATTACTTGTCTTAACAAACGGAGAAGTATCTGCTTTACTCATGATGAATCCTTGATCTTGAAGCTATCTAGTCAGCTTATGGTTCCATGCCCTAGGTGCTTGCTTCAATCCATAAAGAGATTTGTTCACTTTACACACATGATTTACCTTGCTTGGGTCCTCGTATCCACGAGGTTGAGACATGTACACCTCCCTTGAAATCCAGCCATTTAGAAATGCATTTTTTACATCCAATTGGTACATGGTCAAATTCTTTGATGCAGCCACACTTACCAATACCCTGATGGTTGGCATTTTGGCCACAGCTGAGAAGGTTTCTTCATAATCAACTCCTTGGTTTTGTGCAAAACCCTTAGCCACAAGTCTAGCTTTGTACCTGCTTATTGATCCATCAAAATTTCTCTTGATCTTGTAGATCCATCTAGAACCAATTACCTTCATAGACTCCTTCTTTGGCACTAGCTCCCAAGTATCATTCTCCTTGAGTGCTTCAATTTCTTCATCCATAGCTTCCTTCCATTCTGTCTTGGTCTTTGCCTCTTCATATGATGATGGCTCTTCAAGTGACAAATCTTTTGCAAGATAAATAGAATTCTTAGTAACTAAAGAAGTGGCATACCCATATCTGATTGGTTTCTTGCTCTCCCTTTGTGATCTTCTGATTGCTTGGTTGGATGATTCAGGTATATCCTCCAACTTCTTCATCTTGATTTTGCCTTTGGATTTCCATGCCTTGAATTCCTCTAGGTTGATGATGTCCTCATCATCTGATTTGATGTCTTTAATCTGGTTTGGCTCCTCTTTGTTGAGATATCAAGCTCAACATGTGATGATCCAGGATGACACGTACCAGTTTTTTGTTTCTCTGACATGTATAGTGGTCACGCCGGTATATGTCAGGGATACTTCATTGAACTTTATTAGATTTATCTACCGAGAGTGATGGCACATTTGTTTCTTGCCAGCTCACTCATTCACGGACATTAGGTTTTTCCTTATGTACTGGTCTTTATATATTGCACTGGTTGTATTCTTGTTTTTAGGTCATTCTTGTACATTCCTTTTATGTAATAGAAGAAGAAGAAGAAGAACATCATTCTTCCTTGCCTCAATCTGTGTGTGTGCTTCTCCTTGAGAGTGAGAGTGTGTGTGTGAGCTCTCTTCCTTATCTCCTTCCTCGTGACATGGTATCAGAGCCAGCGTGGCTGTAGAGAGCTCGTGGAGAAGGCGACGGTGAAGACTATGCGGCAAGGCGTGGAGAAAATGCGATTTCACAAACGGCCTCCGTTTGCCATCTTGACCTCTGTTTCGAGCCCACAAGGTGGGGCCCATAGAAAAACCAGGTCAATTTCAAAAACTATAACTTGCATTGTGTTTGGCGACACTCATATATTCCAGATTCAGAATTTCAAGCGATTCCGTGTACTATTGATACACGAAAACTGTGTTTTTCTGAGATGGAACTGTCACGTCATAGTGTGACAGTGTTCAAGCAGAAGTGCTGCTTATAGTGTGTTGCGGTGTTGTGAATTGTTGTAGAAATGGCAAACGCAGATGGAATGAGTCAGCTTATGAGCAATAAGCTGGAAAGAACAACTTCCATGCTTGGAGAATCAGAATGACGAATTTCTTGATGGGAAAAGGCTACTAGAAGTACATCGAAGGAGAGAATGGAAATGCTCCGCAGTTACCAGAAAGGAATCAGACTGTAGAACAGTTAAGAGCATATGAGGAATGGAATCAAGGAGCACGAAAGGTAATGTATTGGCTATCTATTAGCATACAAGATAGCATGATTGGACACATACAGGATGCCAAGACTCCAAAAGAGGCTTGGAATAGTTTGGTCACTTTGTACGAGACCAATACAAAGGCACAGAAATTGCAACTCAAGAACGAGCTGCATACATTGGAGAAAAAGAGCATGTCGGTAAGTGACTACACTCTAAAAATCAAAAGCATATGTGAGTCACTTGCATCTATTGGCATGAATGTAGATGATGATGATAAGGTGGAAGTGTGCCTTCGTGGTTAAAAAGCTGCATATAAGCAGTTTAGAACTTCTATACAGACCAGGGAAAATATTTCAAATTTTGCTGATTTGGTCTCTATGCTGATCATTGAAGAAAAGAATCTTGGTGAGGATTCAAACTCCCAAGGAAAGCCCAGTTCTGAGCAGGTATTCTACTCTCGCAGAGGAAGAGGCAGAGATAGAGGTTTTGGAAGTGGAAGAGGAAACAGTAACCAAGACCAAGGTCAACAACAGAATCATGCAGGAGGAAGAGGATAGTTTCGAGGCAGGGGGAGCCAAAGAGGTCGCAAAAATTTCCAAAGAAATGATTCAGGTAATGATAGTAAAGGATGTTGGAATTGTGGTAAACCTGGACACTTTGAACGTGATTGCAGGTTAAAGAATCAAAATAATAGAGGGCAGCAAAACAACTATGCATCCACAAGTGCAGATGATTCTGAGAAGCTATTTATGCTTCAACATCACATGATGAATACGATGTCTGCTGGTGTTTCAAAATCGAATGATAATGTCTGGTATGTTGATTTAGGTGCTTCAAATCACATGACCAGTCATGCAGAATGGTTTAGTAGTTTGCAGAAAATGCCAGTTCCTGGATATGTTGAAACAGGTGATGACACATCGCATCCTATTGAGCATACAGGAAACATAGCATTGTCCATGGAGGACGGAAAGGTAAAACATCTCGCTGATGTGCTGCATGTTCCAAATATAACGAAGAATCTGGTTTCTGTTGGACAAATGGTTGACCAGGGATTACAAGTCAGGTTCAATGTTGATGGATTATATGTAGAAGAGTACAAGCAAGATGGACGATTGGTTGCCAAAGGAAACAAAGTGGGTAGGATGTTCACCTTAAATGTGAAGATTCCTGAAATGAATGCAGCCATGTTTGCAAAAGGTGCACGAGTTATTGCAGATATAGAGATATGGCACAAACGGATTGGACATGCAAACTTGCAAAGGCTAAAACTGAAGCAGTCAAAAGAGATTGTCCATGGACTACCAAATTTCAAAGTTGTAGAAATGCAAAAGGTATGTGCAGCATGTCAATTTGGTAAACAATCAAGAGAATCATTTCCACATGACAAGCATGTTAGTGAGAATGTACTAGAAGTAGTACATACAGATGTTTCGGGTCCAGCAAAGACCACATCTATGGGCGGTTGCAGGTTTTATGTTACTTTCATTGATGACCATACACGCAAAGTATGGGTATATTTCATGAAAGAGAAGAGCAAGGTGTTTACTCACTTCCATAATTTTAAAGTTATGGTGGAAAAGCAGACAGGGAAGTACATTCAAACATTAAGATCTGATGGAGGAGGTGAATACATGTCAAATGAGTTCAGAAGTTTTCTAAAAAATCATGGGATTCGGCATCAGTTTTCATGCAGGTACACACCACAACAGAATGGTGTTGCTGAACGCAAAAATAGACATATTGCACAAATAGCAAGAGCCTTGATGGCTGAGAAGAATATGCCTCATTGTTATTGGGCAGAAGCTGTGCATACTGCTGTATACATCATGAATAGAACTCCAACTGTTGTTGTACATCAAGTTACACCTGAAGAGAAGTTTACAGGTAAAAAGCCAAACTTATCACATCTGAAAGTTTTTGGCTGTATTGCATATGTACATGTTCCAGATGAGTTGAGGACGAAGCTTGATCCGAAAGCAGAAAAATGTTTCTTCATTAGATATTCCCTTGAGCAAAAGGGGTACAAATGTTATAACCCACTCACACGACAGGTGAAGGTGAGCAGAGATGTGGTATTTGATGAAATGTCAAGCTTCTATGCAGATGCCAAAGAAGGACTGAATCTTGAACCAAATGACAAAGAAAATGCTGAAAAATCTAGTGCAGAATCTCAAGTTTTGAGTGGACCGGATGCATCACCAAGCAATAGTTCCAACTCAAATCCATGGAGTGGAAGATTGCGTGGAAATTTCAGTCCAGCAACTTCATCAAATACATCCAAAAAAGGTAAAGAAAAGCTTTCTGCTGGTAGTAAAACAGGTGCAGGTTTCGAAGACGTTGATGGAGATTCAAGCGGTTCAAAAAAGAGTCTTGATGAGGAACTTGGATTTCCCTCTGTGAAGACTCCAGGAGTAAGAAGGGCACATGCAGATGATACAAGAAGAAGTGACCCAGGACCAAGAAGATCTGGGAGGATGCGTAATTCAGTGCAACGATTGACATATGATAGTTACATGGCTCGCCATTGTGCCTACATGACAAAGGTAATACAAGATGCTGAACCTTCTTGTTTTGAAGATGCAATTGGTAATGCAGATTGGGAAAAAGCTGTGGATGAGGAGATGGCTGCACTTTATGGAAATGATACATGGAAGCTGGTTCCATTGCCGCAAGGAAAGAAATCCATAGGCTGCAAATGGGTTTACAAGGTAAAGCATAATGCTAATGGTAGCATAAGCAGGTATAAAGCACGATTGGTAGCTAAAGGTTATGCACAGACATATGGCATTGATTATGAGGAAGCATTCAGCCTTGTAGCTAAAATTTCTACTGTCAGAACACTTGTTGCATTAGCTACAGCAAAAGGATGGACTTTGCATCAGATGGATGTGAAGAATGCTTTCCTACATGGTGAGTTACAGGAAGAAGTATATATGGACCAGCCACAAGGATATGAAGATTCAAAGCATCCAAAATATGTTTGCAGGTTGCAAAAGGCTTTGTATGGGCTCAAGCAAGCCCCTCGTGCATGGCATGCAAGGATTGCTGATTACTTAACCAGCATTGGGTTCTCTATGTGTGATGCAGATCACTCACTATATGCAAGGAAGGCTGATGATGGCATCACTATTGTGGCTATTTATGTTGATGACCTGATTGTAGGTGGTGATAATGAAGAAAGCATCAAAGAGGTAAAGAAACTTCTTATGTAGGAATTCGACATGAAAGATCTTGGTGTGCTGCGCTATTTCTTGGGCATTGAGTTTATACATACAGAAATAGGTATATGGATGTCGTAAAGGCAATATGCCTTGAATATGCTGCAAAAGTATGGTATGGCTGATTGCAAGCCAATTTCTATGCCATTAGATCAGAATTTGAAATTGGATACTACATCTGGTGAAGCATTGGAAAATGCTACTATGTACAGGAAAATTGTGGGAAGTCTTATATATCTCACAATTACAAGGCCCGATCTAAGTTATACTGTTGGACTTGAAAGTCAATTTATGCAGGTTCCTAGGAAGCCACATTTGGATGCTCTGAGGCGCACTCTACGTTATGTGAGTGCTACTTTGGATTATGCATTGTTTTATGAAGCTGGTGTAGATTTGCAGGTTCATGGATACACCAATGCAGATTGGGCTGGTAGTACTCCAAATAGAAGATCTACTAGTGGCTTTCTTTTCTCACTTGGAGTTGCAGCTATTACATGGAGCAATAAGAAGCAACCCATTGTTGCTTTGTCGAGTACAGAGGCTGAGTATAGAGGTGCTGCAATGGCAGCATGTGAGGCATCATGGCTGGAGATGTTACTTGCAGATTTAGGTGTGGAAGTGCAAAATCCTATCACTATCTATTGTGATAATCTTAGCAGCATATAGTTAGCACGGAACCCTGTTTTCCATGCTAGAACAAAGCATATCGAGGTACATTATCACTTCATCAGAGAGAAGGTATTAGCAGGTGATATTGATCTTGTTTATGTGAGAACAGATGAGCAAGTTGCTGATATTTTCACCAAAGCACTTGGAGCTGAGAAGTTGAAGAAGTTTCGGAAGATGCTTGGATTACACGATATGGCATTGAGCTTGAGGGGGAGTGTTGAGATATCAAGCTCAACATGTGATGATCCAGGATGACACGTACTAGTTTTTTGTTTCTCTGACATCTATAGTGGTCACGCCGGTATATGTCAGGGATACTTCATTGAGCTTTATTAGATTTATCTACCGAGAGTGATGGCATATTTGTTTCTTGCCAGCTCACTCATTCGCGGACATTAGGTTTTTCCTTATGTACTGGTCTTTATATATTGCACTGGTTGTATTCTTGCTTTTAGGTCATTCTTGTACATTCCTTTTATGTAATAGAAGAAGAAGAACATCATTCTTCCTTGCCTCAATCTGTGTGTGTGCTTCTCCTTGAGAGTGAGAGTGTGTGTGTGAGCTCTCTTCCTTATCTCCTTCCTCGTGACACTCTTTGGTGAGGCTTGGAAATTCCTCTTCCAAGTCATAAGGCAACTTTACTTTCCTGCATTCACTTTCAAACCAAGAATCATTCTCATCAAAGACAACATCTCTACTAACAATAAATCCTTTGTTGGAAGGATTGTAAAACCTGTATCCTTTCTTATTCAATTCATACCTATGAAGATGCACTTCCCTGCCTTAGGGTCCAGCTTACCTCTTATTTGAGATGGTATATGCACATAAGCAACACATCCAAAGAGCTTGCAATGGTCAAGTGAAGTTCTTCTACCATGCCATGCTTCATATGGGGTCATCCCATCAAGATATTTTGATGGCAACCTGTTAACAAGATAAGTGGCAATAGATACACTTTCTATCCACAAATAATTAGGTAATTTCTCTCATTTAGCATTGACGTAGCTATTTCAACAATTAATATATTCCTTCTCTCTACCACCCCATTTTGCTCAGGGGTATACCTTTTTGTAATTTCTCTTTTGATTCCTCTATCCTGCAAGAATACATCAAATTCATTTGAGAAGTACTCACCTCCTCCATCTAACCTTAGTCTCTTTAGGCTTCAACCTATTTGGTTTTCAACAAGTGCAAGATACTTCTTAAAGCAACTAAATACTTCATCTTTGTGCTTCATAAAGTATAAGACAGTCCACCTACTAAAATCATCAATGAAAGATACATAATACCTTGATCCAGAAATTGAGGGATCCTTACTTGGTCCCCATACATCTGTATGGACAAGCCCTAAGTAGTCCTCATGCATGTAGCCTTTCTTTGAGAAAGGTAAGTTGTGAGATTTTCCAAACTGACAAGCACCACATTTATAGATCATGTGTTTCTTGGATACATTAGGTATCCCAAGCACACATTGATCTCTACATATTTACTTTAAGGTTCTTTCACCAATATGCCCTAATCTCTTATGCCAAATTTCAAGCTCTGACAATGTTTGATCTTTGTAGCTATAAAGTGCAATATTCCTTGTATCTTCAAGTTCAAAAGTAAATTATCTACCTATCTTTTCTCATTTGGAAATTCTCTCGAATCCATGTTGGGGTTCCTCCACAAATGCTCCATATTTGTTGAACCTGACCTGCAAACCCTTTTCCACAGTCTATCCAACACTCATCAAATTCTTGGTAATTGTAGGTACATATAGAAGCCTACTCAACATATTTCTATTTCCATTAGAGGTTTTAACATTTCCTACCTTAACCATTGAGTGCTTGGTGTCATCACTTGTTTGTACCTGATGTTTTCCCTTAGGTTCCTCAAGGTCAGAGAGAAGAGCTACATTGCCAGCCACATGGTTTGAGCATCCTGATTCAATGTAGAAGAGATGGTCATCATTCATACCTTGCGTTGAAGTCATATTCATGATCAAAAGAGAATCCACTTGTTCCTCTGTATAGTTGTTGTAATCTTTCCTTGATTTGTAGCCTCCTTGGTAGTTGTTATTGTAGTTTTTTTTGTTGTTGTTGTAGTTGTTATTGTAGCCTTGATGATGGTTGAATCTTCCTCTTGATTCTGTATATCCACCTCTTTGGAAACCTCTACCTCACTGATTCTTGAAGTTCCTGTAACACTCATCTGTAGTGTGATTTGACAAACCTCAAATATTACATAGGGAAGAGTTGAAAGGTCTCCCCCTACCTTGCTTATCTCCTCTGTTGAGATATCAAGCTCAACATGTGATGATCTAGGATGACACGTACCAGATTTTTTTTTCTCTAACATGTATAGTGGTCATGCCAGTATATGTTAGGGATACTTCATTGAGCTTTATTAGACTATCTACCGAGAGTGATGGCACATTTGTTTCTTGCCAGCTCACTCATTCGCGGACATTAGGTTTTTCCTTATGTACTAGTCTTTATATATTGCACTTGTTGTATTCTTGATTTTTAGGTCATTCTTGTACATTCCTTTTTATGTAATAGAAGAAGAAGAAGAAGATCATTCTTCCTTGCCTCAATCTGTGTGTGTGCTTCTCCTTGAGAGTGAGAGTGTGTGTGTGAGATCTCTTTCTTATCTCCTTCCTCGTGACATCCTCTACCCCTACCTCTTGAGTTTCTACCTCTCCGTACATAGTTGACTTGAGAGGTAGCTCCTTCATCCTCAATCTTCTTGCTTTTCCCTTTCTCTTTAAACTTGCCTTTATCTTTGTATAGGGCAGAAGAGCTATTACCTCTTGATGAATCTCCATTCTTGTTGAGCTTGGCTTCATGGGTAAAGAGTTGCCTCATGAGTATGGTAAGATCTCGAATCCGCATGTCCATGTACAAGTCCATAGCAGTTGTGAAGCTCTCCCATTTGTCATCTGCCTTAATACCATTGATCACTTGTCTCACAATTTGATCCTCTTCAATCTCCTATCCTATGCTTGCCAATTGGTCAGCCATATTCTTGACTTTGGTCACATACTCTGAAAAACCTTGCTTGGGTTGCTTCCTTTGAGTGGTAAACTCAATCCACAATTGGTTCTTCCTAGCCCTTGTGTTGGAAGAGAAATATGAAGACAATGTTTCCCAAATCTCTTGGGATGTCTTATAGTTCCTTATGTGTGGAAGAAGAAAATCAGAGATTGAGTTAAGTAATTATGACCTTGCTAATGCATCTTTGCCACACCATGAATTGAGTCTTTCATGCTCCTCTCTTGTAGGTTGTCTTTTTTTTCTGAAAATGGGCATCTCCTCATCTCCTAAGATGTATCCATAAAGACTCTTGCCTTGCAAGTATGTCTTCATCATCAAGGACCATGCTTGGTAGTTGTTCTTGTCCAATTTATCAATGAAAGATGGATGGACACTCCAGAAAATGAGTTGGTACTGCTAATCCCTACTTTGTACCAGCCCTCTTTCACTTCACAGTTGCATTGTAGGCCCTCATAGGTTTCCAATGACATTAAATAAGTGCCTATATACTTTGTAAATGATGTAAGTAATGATTAATTCAAAACAGACTACTTCCCAATTCACAATTCATCAAAAACGTTTTATTTTGGTTCACACACATGCTAATTGTTAAGCTTAGTGCTTCCACTACAGAAGGAATTAGAAAGATTCCTTTTGGAGATATCAAATTAGCTTAAAGAGCTAATGATTCCAAGTAGAATCACTTAAAATTATTGACTATACATAGAGCAATTAATTTAGCAAGTGTAGCATTACCCCCAATTTTTTAGGACCTCTGCGAAGAATGACCAATGACCACTTCGATGCATTTTTGTCCAAATTCACTAAATGGAATGTCTTCAAACTTTTTCAATATGTAGTAGAATTAGAGTTGATTCCAACAAGCCATAGAACATTGACAAGGATGGAGTAATGATTGAGATATGAGCAATACAAAAATGACTGTTCGGAGTGACTATAACAGAGAGACCAACAGATATAAGAAATGATCTATTGTATTATATGACAATGTTGTACATGATCATTGGCATGATAATCAATGCCCAATGATAGATAAAGGTGTAGGCTATAGAGTGAGCCTCTCTATTACACCAGATGATAAACTCTAAGCTCAGTAATGGGACCTCTCTATCCGCGAGTTTTTGAGTTCATCTTTTATAATGTTGTTCTTCAAATTTGAATTTGGATTCAAATTTGGCTCTCATTAAAAAGATGATCCCCTAATCTAGGAGATAATCTCTCTAATGAATTCTTCGCTTTTCAATCTATCTAACTCCACGAAATTAGTGGCTTTTACAAATATTCCTTCAAGTCAATTTGACTTTTACAAATGGTAAAAGATAAAGAATCCATAGCAATGGTTCGCAAGGGACTTCAATTATTCCACATAAGATCTTCTCACGCCTAGCCAAGTGTGTAGGCTTGGCACTTGCACCAACACTTGAGACTTCATCACTTTCTCATCCATAACTTTCTTAATCTCTGTATGTTTTCCTAATTGGGAAATTAACCAAAAAGAATGTTTTTTTTCCTATTTTCTCACCGCTCTCTTGAGTAGTTTGTTTTTCTTCAGCTTTCTGTTGACTTTTCTCCTCATTTTGAGGCTTCTTTTCCATTTTCCAAATAGTTTTCCTTACCTTTCCCTTATTAGGACTTTCTCTTGTCTCGCTTTCCTTTATCTCTGGCTCATGCTTCTCAGTATCTTGCCTAGGCTCTAGTTTCGTAGGCTCTTTTCTCATTTCAGTCCTCTCAACTTCTTTCCTAGACCTTGTAGTTCTTTTAATATGACCCTCTTTCTCATCATCTCTCTTCCTTTTCTCATCAATGGTTATTTCATGAGCATAAACCAAAAACTTATCTACTCACTCATTCCAACAAGTCTTAGCATGAATATCAGAGCTTGAAGCATATAAAGTTTCAGCTATGAACTTACCTTTACTAGCAACATCATAAACATTAGTCCAAAATATAATGCCTTGATCATCGCCATCAAGTCAAAATGCATAGGTATTTTGGTTCATTGAAGCTTCATAAAAATTTGTCAAACCCCCTTTTCCAAAGTTCCTACCTAATGATCTCTTGATCGTGTTGATATATTTAGGTAGTGATGTGTGTGAACACACTAGGACCATCGGGGCACTTTTTTCCCTCTTTAGGAGGTTTTTTTCCCCCGACTTGTATATACGCCTATTGCCCTAATGGGCCACTTATCTTTGTACATTCTCTAGTAATGTATTCAGTATTGTGTGTTGTACTCCAAGCTTCTTCTTCTTCTTCCTTGTGTTTTTTGCGTGCTTCCTCAGACATCTAACTCCAACAATTGGTATCAGAGCAGATCGTCGCTTCATCTAGGGCGCCGTCGAAATCGTGCTTTGAGCTCGTTTCGGCCTCCGAACGCACTATCGTTGTGCTTGTGCAGCCTATTTTGTCTTTTTGTGCCAAAGGTATATACCAATTTCTGTTCACCAATATAAGCGTCTCAAAGTCTACTACAGTTCTAGCAGAATTTCTCTAGGCAGTTCTGTTCAACTTTTTGAGATACAGTCAATTTTTTGCATCAAGGTATTTTAGTCACCGGCCATGGCTGAAAGCAGTGATGTATTCCAAATGTTGGCTCTTGAGGATAATTTGGATGGTACCAACTACCCATTATGGGCTTATATGATGCGACATGTATTGGTTGCAAAAGGATTGTGGAACATTGTGCAGGGTGTTGAAAGACGTCCTGTTACACCTGTAACAATAGGTACTGCAAATACAGATGCTGGAGCTGATGGACATGGTGTCGAAGATGATATTGTGCAGATTCCTGTTCGTGCTACTATTTCTGTTGCACCTATTGCAGAGCAGATTTGTTAGGATGGCAGAGATGCCCACGCACATGCATGGATAGCTTTGTCTATCAAACATGCAATTATTCCTCATATTCGCTCTTGCAGAACAGCTAAGGATGCTTGGGATACACTTACCACATTGTACCAAGCTAGGAATGAGTCTCGTGTTGCTTACCTCCGAAAATAGTTGGAGAGTGAGCACATGAATGAAGGTGATTCTATGGACAGTTTCCTAACAAAGATCAAAGACTTGAAGGAACAGCTGATTTCTGTTGATGAGGTTATACCAGATATCTCACTTGTGCAGACCCTTCTGAATGGTCTTCCTGATTCATATCAAAGTTTTGCTTCTACTCTTCGGTTGATGATGAAAGGCAATCCAAATGCCTTGTCATTTGAGGAGTTAGTCTTCGTTCTGTTGCAGGAAGATCAGTCTAGGAAGAACAGGTCCCTTATGCATGTTGCAGATCACGCTTTCTTGGCTAGTTAGAAGGGCAAAGGAAAATGGAGTTCTTCTACTAGTAATCAGAAATCTGCAAATGCTGCACATTCGAAGAACCAAGACAAAGATGATAAAAAATCAAAAAATCAGAAGCTGTTTTATAAGTATTGTAAAGGAAATGATCATATCATAAAGAACTGTCCAAAACTGGCTCCAAAAGAGGCAAAAAAGAAAGAGGCTGGAATGGTTGTTGCAGAAGCCTCTAAACCAAAAACGGAGTCTGCTAATCTTGTGCAGGAAGAAGAATGGGTGTTCACTATTGTTTGTATTTTTGACCCATCTTCTCATGAGCAGTGCATGTCTACAGTAGACTCAAATGTTTGGTACTTTGACAGTGGGGCGACCAAACATATTACCTCGCAGCGCAGTTTCTTCTCTTCACTCGAGCCTGCCCCTACAGGGAATACTGTTACATGCACCAACAACTCCTCTTATCCTATTATGGGAGTTGGTAAGATCATTTTGACTACTGCTGATGGTAGTTCTTTCACTTTGTCAGATGCTTTATTTGTGCCAGGGATCAAGAAAAATCTGTTATCAGTTTCTGCATTAGCCAAGATTGGCTTGGTTGTGAAATTTGTTGATGACAGATGTACAGTTCATGATCTGTCAAATGGCGATGTTATTATTACTTCTGGCATTTTATGTCGTGGGTTGTATAAGCTCATAGACTATGAAAGATCTGAAAATGATTTGGCATGTGCTGTAAATGATTCTCAGGCTATATCAGATGCAAAGCTTTGGCATGCACACTTTGGTCATCTGAATTTTGCTAGTTTGCTATGCCTGCAAAAATCTGAAATGGTGTCCTCTTTGCCCAAAGTTGAGGCACCTGGAAAACATGTTTGTAAAGGCTGTATTTTGGGCAAAATGCAGCATTCCTCCTTTCCAAAAGATGGTTCAGTTCGGGCTACACAGAAATTGCAGCTTGTACATAGTGATGTATGTGGTCTTATGTAGACACCCTCTTTTGGAAATTACCTTTACTTCGTGACTTTCATTGATGATTTTTCCAGGCATGCATGGGTATATCCACTCAAAGCAAAGTCTGAAGTGTTCATATGCTTTAAACAGTTTTTGGTTTTGGCTGAAAATCTGTCAGCATGTAAAATGGGCACCCTCCGTTCTGATCGAGGGGGGGGATATATGTCTTTTGATTTTAATGCATTTTTGGTTGAACATGGGATAAAACACCAATGTATAGTTCCGTATACACCTCAACAGAATGGAGTTGCTGAACGAAAGAACAGGTCACTCATGGAGATGGCGAGGTGTATGGTCAAGAGTCAGGCTTTACCACATAGTTTCTCACTTGAGGCTGTCATGTGTGCAGCATATGTACTGAACAGGTATCCCACTAAAGCGCTGTAGTCTATCACTCCATATGAGGCTCGGCATGACCGCAAGCCATCTATTGCTCATCTGTGTGTTTTTGGTTGTTTGGCATATGTACTAGTGCCTGAACAACATCGCAGAAAATTGGATGATAAGGCGGTAAAATGTATTTTTGTTGGGTATAGTTCTGAAAGTAAAGGCTATCATCTGTATCATCCACAGACTAAACGCATTCTGGTTAGCCGTGATGTTGTCTTTGTGGAAGATGCTATTCAACCATTGCTTTCATGTACTAAGGAGACATCTATTAGCTCCAAAGACATGTATGATACTTTGATGCCTCTTTTTATAGGTGGACAGTCTAGTGCGGGTCCTAATGAAGCAACTTCTCGACCTTTGCAGGTTTCATATGATGATGTAGATCATTCCATTTTTTATGCAGATTTACATGATGCACTTGTTGATGAAAGAGTTGATACTGAGCAGGCAGAAACTATGCCAAAATGGCTGGTGCAGACTTTGCGTGACAGCAAATTAGATGCATCTTTGTCATATCGTACTCGTTCAGGCTCTCATAGTGCCTTGTTTGCATCAGATTGCTATGTTATGGCTGCGTCTAGTCTTTGTGATGAAAATGAGCCTATTTCTTTTGATGAAGCACTGAATTCAGAAAATTGGATGGCTGTTATGCAATCTGAATATGATGCTATAATGAAGGATGGTACATGGTCTTTATGTGACTTGTCTCCTGGCAAGAAGGCCATTGGCACTAAGTTGGTATACAAGCTGAAGCATAAACCTGATGGTACAGTTGACAGGTATAAGGCTAGGCTTGTTGCAAAGGGTTATGTGCAAGAAAGAGGCATTGATTTTGATGAGACCTTTGCACCTACATGCCGTATGACTACTGTTCAGAGCATTTGTGCACTTGCAGCCCATCATGGTTGGAATGTACATCAGTTGGACATTAAAACAGCATTTTTGAATGGTGACTTGCATGAAGAAGTGTATATTTTTCAGCCCCGTGGCTTTGTGTAGAAAGGGCATGAAAACCAGGTGTGCAGGTTAAAGAAGGCATTATATGGTTTAAAGCAAGCACCACGTGCTTGGTATGAGAAGATACATGTCTATCTGGTTGCACATGGTTTTGAGAACATTCCAACTGAAAGCACCTTATATGTTAAGCATGCTAATGATGTGGTTCTGATCATTGTTGTCTATGTTGACGACATGCTGCTCACTGGTCCTATTGAGAAGCATATTGCTGATTTCAAGGCTGATTTGCATGCCTCATTTGAGATGTCTGATTTGGGGCATTTACATCACTATTTGGGCATTCAGTTTATGCAAGTTGATGGTGGAATGGCTTTGTGTCAAATGAAATATATTGACACATTATTGCAGTGTTTTGGCCTCGAATACTATAAGCCTATTGCCACTCCTATGGAGACAAGTTTACGATTGAGTCTTCATGATGCTGGAGATGCATTTGATGTTGTTCTCAATGGTTTGCACAAGTGAGCTATCTGGTATAACTTCATCGGCAGAAACCAACTATTCTTTCAAATCCTTGTGAGAAAATTGTCCATAGAATCACCTTCATTCATGTGCTCACTCTCCAATTATTTCTTGAGGTAAGCAACACGAGCCTCATTTCTAGCTTGGTACAATGTGGTAAGTGTGTCCCAAGCATCCTTAGTTGTCTGCAAGAGCAAACGTGAGGAGTAATGGCATGTTTGACAAACAAAGCTATCAATGCATGTTCTTGAGCATCTCTACCATCTTAATGAATCTGCTCTGGAGAAGGTGCAATAGAAGCAGCAGCATGAATAGGAATCCACAGAATATCATCATCTTTGACACCATGTCCATCAGCTCCTGCACCTGTATTTGTAGTACTTGTATTCGCAGGTGTAACAGGACGTCTTTCAACAACCTGCACAATATTCTATAGTCTTTTTGTGACCAATACATGAAGCATCACATAATCCCATAACGGGTAGTTGGTACCATCCAACTTATCCTCAACATCCAATATACGGAATACATCACTACTTTCAGCCATGGCTGATGACTAAAATACCTTAATGCAGAAAATTGATTGTATCTCAAAAAGTTGAACAGAACTACCCAAATGAATTCTGCTAAACTTGTAGCAGACTTTGAGACGCTTATACTGACAAACCAAAACTGGTATATATCTTTGGTGCAAAAAGACAAAATAGCCTTCACAAGCATTGCCATAGTGCATTTGGAGGTCGAAATGAGCTCAAATCACGATTTTCGCACCACACAGCAAAGCTGTTTTGATCTCTGAAACACCTTGAGTATGTTTACCGAACTTTGTGTGATTCTAAGACTACAACCGGAGAGGTGTAGACAATGCCCTAGATGAAGCAGCGACCTGCTCTCATACCAATTGTTGGAGTTAGATATCTGCGGAAGCACGCAAACACCACAAGGAAGAAGAAGAAGCTTGGAGCACAACACAGAATGATGAATGTATTACCATTAGAATGTACAAAGATAAGTAGCCCATTAGGGCAATAGGCATATATACAAGCGGGGGGAAAAAACCTCCTAAAGAGGGAAAAAGTGCCCCAGCTATCCTAGAGTGTTCGCACACATCACTACCTAAATATATCAACAGCTTGAAATGCAAAAGCATTCATAGATTTGATGGAAGGAATCAAAAGCCCTCCAGGGGTATCTCTAGAAAAAATAAAGTCCAAATGAGAAACGAAATGGAGAAATATTCAAACCAGCCAATCAAGAAGTTAAAGATAGTCCCAAGGAAGATTGTGTCTGAAGAAAGAGAGTCATGAAACAAGAAATCCAAACGGAACTAAAGGAGACACCAGCACCTCATCCCACTTATGAGGATGAGGAAAGGTTTTATAATTATCTTAAAAGATATAATGATGAAAGAGCTAAATATGAATCTTAGTATCGAAAAATATTAAAGGATTTCTAAACCAAAGTTACTGACTCGACTCAAGAAGAAATGGAAGTTTACGAAGATACATGAATCCATGATGAATCCTTAGGTAGAGGATTTTTTTCTCCGAGAGTTACAGAAACCAAAAGAGCAATAAAAAACAATAATAATGGTTACAAAGAAAAAGAAAAAGGAGTTAAAATTTTGAAAAAAGTTGGTACAGAATGTGGAGAAGAAAAAGAATCTCAAAGCTAAAGATCAAGAAGAAGACAAAGAAAAGGAGAAAGGAAAAGAAAGAACGATGATCTAGATATAACATGAGGTTCATTGTTCATCAAAAAGATCGTTTGTGAAGGGGAAGATTACTATAAAGAAAAAATTAATGACCAAGGACAAAAAGCAACTGCAACACCTCTTAATGACATGATCAAATAGGTTGGGATAGATCAACTGGTGATGATAGCGATATAGAGTCATTTTCTTTTGAAGATTTTGAAGTTTTCAAAATCAAACACATTGAGTAAGAAGGATACGTAGCAAGTCAATAGAGTCAAAAGGAACAAGCGGAATCACAAACTCACAAGATTCCACATGATCATGATATAGAAGAAGAAGAAGAAGATACTCAAAAGAATCGAGATAACTAGGAAAAGGATCGACAAAATGAAGAAAAAAATGAGTATGAATAAGATAATGAAGATGAAGAAGATCCAAAGAATGAAGATGACCAAGGTGAAAAGAGCGATGCAGAATAGGAACAATCACAAGACTAGAATGATGAGCAAGATAATGGTGGATATGAAAAAGACTCTAAAGATAAGGGGAACCAAAACAGAGATGATGAAGGGTTAAAGAGGATTGATGAAGATCAAGATTGAGACCAAGAAGAAGAAGATACACACGCACATAAAGAAGATGATATCAATAAAGGACACATGAAGATATATGAAGAAGAAATATATCAAGCAAGAAGTTCATGGAAAAGGATGTTGATGATGAGAAAGAAGAAAAATATATAGATATAAATGTTAATGCTTAGGTATTTAATTAAGATGAGGATGATGAAAATGATTTTGATGATTTAACATTTATAGAAGAAATTGAGGTTGGCACCTGAAAAGAAGAGGAATTTATTGAAATTAAAAGGGCTCCAAAGAAAATCAATGTCTCAATTAGAGGTAGCATATTTAATCCTACAAATAGGGATATGTTTTATATTAATTAGTTGTAAAATTAGAATTTATGATGGTAGGAAAATGTTGGAGTTAGACGTCTGCAGAAGCACGCAAAGAGCACAAGGAAGAAGAAGAAGCTTGGAGCACAACACACAATACTGAATGTATTACTAGAGAATGTACAAAGATAAGTAGACCATCAGGGAAAATAGGCGTATATACAAGCTAGGGGGAAAAAACCTCCTAAAGAGGGAAAAAAGTGCCCCGACAGTCCTACAGTGTTCACACACATCACTACCTAAATATATCAACGAATCCTCCCTGGGAGTGATGCGGTGAACAAGTAGTTGTACTCATGTATAAGGAAGTGTCAAGCTATGTGGAAATCACTCCACAAAAGGAAGTAAGCCCAAAGCTTTGCAGAAAGCTTCAAACTTCTCCCTAGGCAGAGCCTTCGTGAAAAGGTCTGCAATGTTCTCCTGCATGCGCACATATGCCAAGATCATCTTCCCAACAGAGAACCTCTCCCTGACATAATGATAATGCACCTCGATCTACTTAGTGAGAACAAGGAACACAGGGTTCCTCACAACTGCCAATGCACTCTGACTGTCAGTGAAGATGGCGGTGGCAGAAGACTGACCAACACCCAAATTAGCATAAGACATCTGAGCCACACACACTCAACAGTCGCTATGAAAGCTGCCCTATACTCAGCCTCACAACTAGAAGTGGCCACAGTAGGCTGCTTCTTGCTCAACCAAGATATATATGAGCTACCAAGCATGAAGCAAAAGCCAATAGTGGACACATGAGTGTCATAGCAACCAGCCCATTGAGAGTCAAAAAAAGCATGCAAACCTAGCAGTAGTGATCCCACCTTGGGATAAAACAAACCAAGTAGTCGGGTACCACTCAAGTAGCGAAAGATGTGCTTAACCATCTACCAATGCTTGACTCTTGGGCAATGCATAAACCTGCTCATCTGTGAGACGAAAAACTGAATATCTGGCTGAGTAATGCATAAGTAAATCAGGCATCCAACAGCTTGCTAATAGAGAACAGCATCAAATGCATCTCCAACATCATGAAGACTCAATCATAAACCTGTCTCCATAGGAATGGCAATAGGCTTACAATCTTCAAGGCCAAAGTGCTGCAATGACGTGTCAATATATTTCATTTGACACAAAGCCATTCCACCATCAACTTGCATAAACTGAATGCCCAAATAGTGATGCAAATGCCCCAAATCAGACATCTCAAATGAGGCATGCAAATCAGCCTTAAAATCAGCAATATGCTTCTCAATAAGACCAGTGAGCAGCATGTCATCAACATAGACAACAATGATCAGAAGCACATCATTAGCACCCTTAACATATAAGGTGCTTTCAATTCGACTGTTCTCAAAACCATGTGCAATCACATATGCATGTATCTTCTCATACCAAGCACGTGGTGCTTGCTTTAAACCATATAATGCCTTCTTTAACCTGCACACCTGGTTTTCATGCCCTCTTTGCACAAAGCCACGGGGCTGAAAAAAATACACTTCTTCATGCAGGTCACCATTCAGAAATGCAGTTTTAATGTCCAAATCATGTACATTCCAACCATGATGGGCTGCAAGTGCACAGATGCTCTGAACAGTAGTCATACGGCATGTAGGTGCAAAGGTCTCATCAAAATCAATGCCTCTTTCCAATGCATAACCCTTTGCAACAAGCCTAGCCTTATACCTGTCAATTGCTCCATTCGGCTTACACTTTAGCTTGTAAACCCACTTAGTGCCAATGGCCTTCTTTCCAAGAGGTAAGTCACATAAAGACCAAGTACCGTTCTTCATTATAGCATCATATTCAGATTGCATAGCAACCATCCAATTTTTGAAATTTTGTGCTTCGTCAAATGAAACAGGCTCATTCTCATCATAGATACTAGATGCAGCCATAGCATAGCAATCTGATGCAAAGGAGGCACTGTGAGAGCCTGATTGAGTACAATATGATAGAGGTGCATCTAATTTGTTGTCACACAAAGTCTGCACCAGCCATTTTGGCATAGTTTTTGCCTCCTCAATGTCAGCTCTCTCATCAACAAGTGCATCATGTAAATCTGCATCAGAAATGGGATGATCTGCATCATTACATGAAACCTGCAAAGGCTGAGAAAATGCCTCATTAGGACCAGCACTAGACTGTCCACTTGTAAAAAGAGGCGGCAAAGTATCATACATGTCTTTGGAGCTAAGAGATGTCTCCTTAATACATGAAAGCAATGGTTGAATAGCATCTTCCACAAAAACAACATCACGGCTAACCAAAATGCGTTTAGTCTGTGGATGATATCGACGATATCCTTTACTTTCAAAATTGTACCCAACACAAATACATTTTACTTCTTTATCATCCAATTTTTTGTGATGTTGTTCAGGTAGTAATGCATATGCCAAACAACCAAAAACATGCACATGAGCAATAGATGGCTTGCGATCATGCCAAACCTCATATGGAGTGATAGAATGCAGCGCTCTAGTGGAACACCTGTTAAGTACATATGCTTCACACATGACAGCCTCAAGCCAGAAACTATGTGGTAAAGCCTAACTCTTGACCATACACCTCACCATCTCCATGAGTGACCTGTTCTTTCATTCAGCAACTCCATTCTATTGAGGTGTATACAGCACTGTACATTGGTGTTTTATCCCACATTCAACTAGAAATGCATTAAAATCAGAAGATATATATTCCCCCCCTTGATCAGATCGGAGGGTGCCCATTTTACATGCTGACAGATTTTTAGCCAAAACCAAAAACTGTTTGAAGCACATGAACACTTTGGACTTTGCCTTCAATGGATATACCCATGTCTGCCTAGAAAAATCATCGATGAAAGTCACGAAGTAAAGATAATTTCCAAAAGAAGGTGTCTGCATAGGACCACAGACATCACTATGTACAAGCTGCAATTTCTGAGTAGCCCAAATTGAACCATCTTTTGGAAAGGAAGAACGCTCCATTTTGCCCAAAATACAGCCTTCACAAACATGTTTTTCGGGTGCCTCAAGTTTGGGCAAAGAGGACACCATTTCAGATTTCTGTAGGTGTAGCAAACTAGCAAAATTTAGATGATCAAAGTGTGCATGCCAACTTTTCATATGACATAGCCTGAGAATCATGTACTGCACATGCCAAATGATTTACAGATCTTTCATAGTCTACGAGCTTATACAGCCCACGACATAAAATGCCAGAAGCAATAATCACATTGCCATTTGACAGATCATGAATTGTACATCTGTCATCAAAAAATTTCACAACCAAGCCAATCTTGGTTAATGCAAAAAATGATAATATATTTTTCTTGATCCCCCGCACAAACAAAGCATCTAACAAAGTGAAAAAACTACCATCAGCAATAGTCAAAATGATCTTACCAACTCCCATGACAGGATAAGAGGAGTTGTTGGCGCATGTAACAGTACTCCTTATAGGGCAGGCTTGAGTGAAGAGAAGGAACTGCGCTCCGAGGTAATATGCTTGGTCGCCCCACTATCAAAGTACCAAACATCTGAGTCTACTACACACATGCATTGTTCATGAGAAGATGGGTCAAAACTGCAAACAGTAGTAAATGCCCATTCTTCTTCTTGCACAAGATTAGTAGACTCTATTTTTGGTGTAGAGGCTTCTGCAACAACCATTCAAGCCTCTTTCATCTTTGCCTCTTTAGCAGCCAGTTTTGGATAGTTCTTTATGATATGATCATTTCCTTTACAGTACTTGCAAAACAATTTCTACTTTTCTGATTTCTTTTCATCTTTGTCTTTCCTCTTCGATTGTGTAGAATAAGCAGATTTCTACTTACTAATTGAAGAGCTCCATTTTCCTTTGCCCTTCTGACTAGCGAGGTAAGCTTGATCTTCAACACACATAATGGACATGTTCAGCCTGGATTGATCTTCCTGCAACAGAATAGAGTCTAATTCCTCAAATGGCAAGGCATTTGGATTGCCTTTCATCATCAACCGAAGAGTAGAAGCAAAACTTTGATATGAATCAGGGAGACCATTCAGAACGGTCTGCACAAGTGAGTTATCTAGTATAACCTCATCAGCAGAAATCAATTGTTCCTTCGAGTCTTTTATCTTTGTTAGAAAACTGTCCGTAGAATCACATTCATTCATGTGCTCACTCTCCAACTGTTTTCAGAGGTAAGCAACACGAGCCTCATTCCTAGCTTGGTACAATGTGGTAAGTGTATCCCAAGCATCCTTAGCTGTTCTACAAGAGCGAATGTGAGGAATAATGGCACGTTTGACAAACAAATCTATCAATGCATGTGCATGGGCATCTCTGCCATCCCAATGAATTTGCTCTGCAGTAGGTGCAGCAGAAACCACAGCATGAACAGGAATATGCAGAATATCATCATCTTCGAGACCTTCTGCATCAGCTTCAGTACCTACAGTTGTAACACTTACAGGTATGATAGGAAGTTTTTCAACACCGTACACAATGTTCCAGAGTCCTTTTGCAACCAATACATGTCGCATCATATATGCCCACAATGGGTAGTTGGTACCATCCAACTTATCCTCAATAGCCAACATACAAAATACATCACTGCTTTCAGCCATGGCCGGTGACTAAAATACCTTGATGTAGAAAATTGTTTTGATCTTTGAAACACCCTGAGTATGCTCAACAAATTTCGTGCGAATCTAAGACTGCAACCACAGAGGTGTAGAGGACACCCTAGATGAAGCGGCCACCTGCTCTGATACCAATTGTTGGAGTTAGACGTCTGCGGAAGCACGTGAACAACACAAGGAAGAAGAAGAAGCTTAGAGCACAACACACAATACTGAATGTATTACTAGAGAATGTACAAAGATAAGTAGCCCATTAGGGTAAATAGGTGTATATACAAGCCGCGGGAAAACAAACCTCCTAAAGAGGGAAAAAAGTGCCCTGGCAGTCCTAGAGTGTTCACACACATCACTACCTAAATATATCAGTAGAAAAATTATGATGGAGTATTAATACGATAGCCAAGAAATGCAAAAAGTGTTAAGAGAACATAGCATTTAAAAAAAACTATGGAAAGAAAAACCTATAAGATTTGAAGTTGTTGTAATGTAACATAAGAATAAAGTTACTATGTTGGATGAGAAATGTGAGAAACAATTGGATAGAATAAAGCATTTTGAAAATAACGTGAGTTAGGTTGTGGAAAACAATATAATTTTATAGGCATCATATTAGGCATTAGAAGGAACAAATGATGAGATTAAGAGGACTTTAATGACAAAATCTTCATGATAAATGAAAGGAACAAAAAGAAAGTTTATTAGATGAAAACATACAAAACATGAAGAAGGAAATAAATCAGTTGAAAGAGGAGTTAAAAGATGCAAATTTATCAGAGAAACAGGCAAACACACATGTTGCTACTAAAAATTCAATTCATTGAACAAGAAGATAGAGCAAGGGAGGTAGGATTTGCAAATAGAAAAGGCAAAAATGATATTGGAGATAGAAAAATTAGAGACAAGGTTATTCAAGAAGCCAAAAGATTCAAAGAAGAAGCCATTAGAAGAAAAGAAACAACAAGAAACTGGAGATCAAAGAGAATAGGAGCAGAAACACTTTCCTATCAAGGGTAAAGAGTATGACACTCATGATCAAGAAGAGGTGGAAAATGAAGAGATTGAAAATTTTACACATAATCTTTTGACTAGTAGAGAAGCCAAACTATAATATATTAGGAAAATACATGATGAATAACAAAATAGAATTGCATAGTTTGCCTTTGAGAATGGTGTACAACCATCGCATCATTATTGGGATGGAGGTCATGGAGTTTCTTTTTGTATGGTGCTTGAGAGCATCAAGAATTAATAAACATCAAAAGTAAGCATAGCACCAAATGATTTTTTGAAATAAGATGATAATATTTTTGTTATCAAAAAACTTTTACAACAAGAAAAGAATCTAGAAAGATATGGTTGTGTACCAAATTTCTTGAGCATAGATCTTGCATATTGCCTAAATGCTAGAAGAAGAGAATGATCCAATTTTTAGTAGATTGAGGATAAAAAGATACCTTCTAGATGTTTAAACTTTCTTAAGCTTGCAACACCTAAGCAAGGTACATGAACCATTAGAAGAAATATGATTAATACCTATAAAATAACAATTGAAGATTTGAAGGATGTAAATGACATATCTTGTATATTATTAGTTAGACTTTTGCAAATGATAGAAGCTTGCATAGAAACTTAAAGACACATATATCATAACATTAAATTACAGAGGATTCAATTGGCCAAAAGATGCCTTATTATTTGAACTCAATGAAGCACCAAACATGATCTACATAATTGCTGATTTCAACATGTTAATATTCATCGATAGTCATTATATGCAAACCTTGAAGATAGTTTTTATTATGGATTTTTTGGAAAAAAAATCAAACATTTATGGAAGATTACCTTTGGTGATGAAACCAAAACTTAGAGCCTATGAATCTTCATATACAAAGTACTAGAAGAAAGATGTAATGGAAAAATCAGAGGTTGCAATTCAGTGGAGGAAAGCTTTATATGAGATTATTAATGAACTCAATGTAATAGAAAGGAGATACTATTACTTGATTTCATAGGTTTACACAACGAGAAAGAGATATTGAAGACATATCCAGCTTATGAGGTGTTTGTCAAGGTTGAAAGAAAACTAGGAGGGGAAAGATGTTGTCATGCATGTTAGAGCTATTAAAGAGAATATACAGATGCGAATGAGGATTTGAAGACTTGTAAATAAAGGAATTTCTCATGGAAAATTGAAAAACTATATTACGGAAGCCTTCTTCATGACATTAACAACCTAGGATATGTTTTCTTTTTTATTGGAGCACTCATAGACATTTCTTTTTAGATTAGAAGATTTTTTTTTTTTCATTAGAAGTTTTATAAGACCTATCTTAAGTGCGAACATGGCCATTTAAATAGGTATAAAAGATAGTTTTCATAATTTTGTAGGGAGACTTGTATCACTTGTATTCATCAAGGTTTGGAGTGCTCATTGAGAAGAAATCACAAATTTAAGATGCTCAAATGCGAGTATTTCCATACATTTCTATTGTAGATTTGTTGTTTAGGTGTGTGATGCTTCCATTAGCCTGTTTTCTATCAAAGTGTTGAAGTAATGAGTTCTTTTATCTTCACTATGTTGATTTGCAAAAATCATGATCCCCTCATCGAGGTGATACACATATCTATGTGTTCTAGCACTTTAAAATGCGTTCAAAACTTATTTCTCTAGAAATATATGACCAAAATAGGATTTCACAATGATTTAAGAATTGTTTCCAAACTTCTTGTGTGATTGATGTGATTAGTGGATTTTCTAGTCTATTTTTGGTGCTTTCTATGAATATCACGTGCTAAGAAGGGATCATGGACTAAGTGTACTTCTCAATTTGACAGTTTAATGTTTTATTTTTTTTGTTGGCCTTTTATACTAGAGAGAATTTCATGAAAAAAAATGTTGAATTTTGATCTTCATTGATGACCACGAATCTCAATACTTACTTGTCTTTGAGCTTCGTCATGCCTAGCTCAAGCATCTTTATGTTTGTGCATATACTCTATCTTCATGTACCATGGAAGAAGTTCATCAAAATCTACATCTCTTTAAAATTTTGGCTCCTTTATGAATACTGAAGCACCTAAAACCCATTTTATCATAGCTAGTGAAGACACTTTCTAAATTAGCCTACAACTTGTGTCTTAGCTTACTAGGAACATGAACAGGGCATGAAAAACCAAATATTTTGAGGTGGGAAAGATTTTCATTCTTACCATACCAACCTTGATAAGATATTGAAGAGCATATTCCTGAAGTTTGGTCCCTATTCATGATATATATGACTATATTGGTTGGAGCAATCCAAAATTGGTTGGGCATATTCACTTCATTCACAATTGCCCTAGCTATATCTACAATGTACATGTTCGTCCTCTTTGCAACCCCTTTTCTTTGAGGTGTATACATACAAGTTACTTGTCCTTTGATTCCTTCATTCCAAAGAAAATCTAAAAATTCATTAAAGAAGTACTCTTCCCCATCCAACCTTAGCTTCTACATGTAGTTACATGTCTTCTTCGCAGGTATAGCTTTGAACATTGAAGCAATGAAATGCATATGACTTATGCTTCATGAAATAGATTCAAACCATGCTAGTAAAGTCATCTATAAAAGTGAAAAAATTACATATTCCCTCCTAATGTTGGATCCTTGGTTGGTCCCCATACTCTATGTGGACTAGTTCAAGTGGACGTTGGTTGATATCTCCACTCCTTTTGAAAGGAAGCCTTAAATACTTACCCATCAGACATGAAACACATATTTGAGACACCTTCTTGGATTTTTATCACCTAAAACCATCACCTATTGTGTGAGCTCATGGGCTATATCATCCCTTGTTTCTAGGTGCCCTTTACCACTTAGGCCATGTAGATTTTTCAACCAAGTTTGATAACAACACATATGGTTGTTGAAATCCTTATGGATATACCATATAGTATCTAATTTTTTTGAACCACCATGCATATGCATCGTAATGACAATTTCATTCTCAAATCTAGATGAGGCATAAGTACCTTTCCCTTTGTAGGTTGAGCCTTGGTTGCAAATCATTTGATTATGTCCTTGGTAGCAATCCCTTGCATAGTATCCATGTCTTTCCACATATGTTGCATCCTTCACCATCTTGTCTTCTTAAATGTTAATGTCTTACTCCTTTTCCTTTATGCAAAGAGCCTTCTTGGTCATCTCCTTGATTGATTTATCTTCCTCAAAACCTTTCTCTACCCTATTTTGGTTGTCTCTTCTTCCTTTGGTCATAGAATCGTCAACATAAAACACTTGAGCATTATCTCTTGCTCCATTTGTATTCTTTCCTTTGTTTTTCATAAGAGAAACTAATTGCTCAAAATCTAGAAGTGTGTCCCTGATATAAACTCAAGTGGTGAATAATTTCCACTTCATTTCACTCCTAAATACATTGAGGGTATAAAGCACTAGATCATCATCATCTATGTGGCTTCTAATAGATCTTTGTAAATCATAAAGCTACTTGAATTTGAGAATGAATTCATTTATGCTACTCCCTAAGCTCTTGCTTAGATCGTTCAACTCAGTTTTGAGTTGATTCTTCCTTGCCTTGATATTAGTGGAGTAGAGTTCCTCCAAGATTTCCCAAACTCTCATGCTCGAGTCTAGGTCTTGGATGTGTCATATCATACTGATGCTACTCTGTTATGAAAGAATGAAAATAACTCTTTTTGTCATGTTTGATACCGTCTTTTAATGCGCTCGTATCGTCATTGGTTGGATTCTCCCCAACCAAGGTCTTGCTTCAATCCCACCTATCAAACCCCAAAGCTGCATTTGTCCATGAGGTAGTTTTTTTACATCCTAAACTTCCAAGGCTAACGATTGCCTTTGTTAAGTTTCTTGATTTGAGTTTTGAATTCAGCCACATCTTTCTTTTGCTAATCTTGTGAACTCTCTTTTTAAGTATGCTATTGGCTCAAAATCAAATGCGCATTATCTCCAATATTACTTTCCTTTCAATAAACTCCAAGTATGCTCAATTTGACTAGGATTGAGTGCTCCCCCTTCATGAAAACCGTTGTCCAACCACTTTAGGTGATGAAATCTTTGAATCATGGGCTCTAGAAGCCCCTTCATTTTTTATTTAATGCCCTTCAAGGACTTTAAGATGCTCTGATATCATTTTTGGGAGATTTGGAAACTCCTTATGTAGCTAGAAGCTTAATGTGACCCCTAAGCTACACATAAATGCATATTGTTCTGAAGCTCTTGTCATTTTTCAGAAGTGGTGTAGAGATTGCCCAACATAATTTTCCCAATAGAAGCAAACTAGGCAACCTTCCAAATGCAACAAACCTCAATCAAAATGGACAATCACACATCTGTGAAATAGTCTATTTGAACCAACTGTAGATCACTCTAATAATATGCAAATGTATATCAAAAGACCTAACCCAACTCTAGATGACTCTATTAGCTAACCAACAAGAGTTCAATTGTAGCAAATGGATTCTTACAATAGTGAAACCAATCAATACAACTCAGAGAAATAGAAACTATCCAAATGCATATTGTTTTGAAGCTCTCGTAATTTTTCAGAGGTGGTGTAGAGATTTCCCAACATAATTTTCCCAATAGAAGCAAACTAAGTGAGCTTCCAAATGCAGCAAACCTCAATCAAAATGGAAGATCACACATCCATGAAATATTCTAATTGACCCAACTTTATATCACTCTAATAGTATGCAAATGGATATCCAAAGACTTGATGCAAATCTAGATGAATCTATTAGCTCACCAATAAGCGTTAAACAGTAGCAAATGGATTCTTACAATGGTGAAACTAATCAATACAACTCAAAGAGCTAGAAACAAGTCACTACATATATTATTTGTGAGATATCCCAGTCCAAACTTGGGATTAAAGCAAGTAGGGGCTTTGCTTATTGGCATTCAACACTCAAAGCGCTCGTGAATACATGCAAGAAACACACACGGTCACACTAATGTCATGCTTCAAGCCTAATCTATACTTGGAATCACATTTCCTAAAAGTGCTCCTATTGAATTGGAGGGTTTAGTTAAAATGATTTGGTGAGTATCTCATTCAATCCTTTTTGTAAAATCTTGTGCCTTGAAGCCTTCACACATTAATCCTCTAGTAAAACTTAGGTTGTCCATGGATTTGTAATTTTGAACTTGAATTTGAGTACAGCCTAAGATAAACCATCAATGTATAATGTTGTATACATAACTCAATTGTTGGTGTAGGGCAATCAACAATTGAAGTTTTAATGAAGATTTGGAAGTCAAATATTGAAGAAAAGTTCAAATTATGAAGCATGGAGGAAGTGCATATTTAGAGGATGAAGATGTGTACACATATGTACATTAATTCAGAGATAGTTCACTTATACTTTTGTCTAGTCATGATATTGTAAATATTTGCCTATATATACAAGGAAAAAAGTCAAGGAAAATATGAGAGAGCATGATAATAGAGTAATCAGTAGTTGTATGAGTCATTAGACATCTTAGAAATGAGTTGAGTCTCTCTCATCACTCAGTTGTAAATTTCTTCAGAAATGGAAGAAAAATTGTGCCCGATGTTTTCGTGCATTCTCCTTCTGTGCTTGATCATTTTGAGAATCCTTTTGTAGATGTCTAAGTCCATAGTTAATGAGTCTATGGTTAAAGTTTGAGAGCCTAATTGTAAACAGGCTGTGAGAATTATGAGTAGGAACATTCATATGTGAAGAAGTGTTCACTGGTTCCTGAAATAGGCACAAAATTTGATATTAATGTTTTGGTCAGTTCTCCTTCCATAGTGTAAAGTTTTGAGCAAGCATACACTCAATCTTTAAGTTGGAAGGTAAGCTACTTGTGAGTAAAAGCATTTGTATAAACAGGTTCTAGATTGAGAGAACCAAGTGTTAAAAGTTATAGGTGTCTAAATCGACTTCTCAGAAGAGCAATTTTAGACATAGGTAACTTGTTGAGATCATTTCTCAAGATATACTGAATCTTTTGGAGTGATTCAACTTGGAGAAGGTGCGCAAACTGTAGGCAACACCTTATGCAAAGTTTCATCAAAAACTTTACACAATTGATCAAGTAATGAGAGAGATATGTGCAGCATACTTTCTGTGTAGTCATCTCCTTCACAGATTTTTCAAAATCTTCATAATTGATCATTGATCCTCTAAATTTGGTGAAGATTTGAGTTATTCTTGTTATAGAGGTGCTCTCATTACAAGAGTAACTTGTTCTTTTGGAGATTAACACGCTCCTTCAGTGGTATCAGAGCAGGAAGCATCAGAATTGAAGGAAGGAGGACCCCAACTGCTGCAGGTGCAAAGAATTCAACATCTGAAGGTTCAAAAGGTGAAAGCTTGAGGGCAAAGTTTGCGAACAAGGTCATACGACATCAAGGAAGACAAAAGGAACATTATTCAAAGTAAAGGTACATCTATTACTCATAAAGGTTGAAGAATTCAATATGCATGTGAAGAAAGGATGGGAGATTCTCTTCAAATAGAGAAGTTGGATAGAGAGAACTATCCAGCATGGTCAATGAGGATGGAAGCTCATCTTATGAGCAAAGACTTGATAGCTTATATTACAGGTGAAGAAGAAAAGCCTCAGTTCAGAGATCCTAGTGTTCCAACTAGGGAAGAATTATCAGATTTGAAGAATTGGATGAAGAGAGATGCTCAAGCTAGGAGCATTATCTATATGGCAGTCAATGACTACTTGCTACCTCACAGTAGAGGTCTTGAAAGTGCAAGTGATATATGGAATGCTTTGGAGGAGCATTTTCAAAACACCACAAAGTCAAGGAAGGCATCCTTGTGGGCAGAATTTACCACTTTCAAGAAGAAGGATTCTCAATCCATCTCAGACTATGTAACAAGGATGAAGGACATTGCAAATGCATTAGGAGCAGTTGATGAAGACATTGAGGAGGATAAATTGGTAAGGCAAATCCTCACAGGTTTGAGAGGTGATGACAAATGGAAGCCATTCATTTTGTCTACTGAATTATCACTTGATCATTTTACTCCTGACTTAAATCAATTGCTAGGACATATGTTAACCTTTGAGCAGGATGTCAAAGGTGAAGGTGACAAAAGTGCAGGTCATGCAATGTATTCAAAGGATAAAAAGAAAAATAGCAAAGGGAAGCAACAAGCAAATGAAGATGAAGGCACAACTAGTCAAGCCAACTTCCTAAGAGGAAGAGGAGGTGGCAAAGGTAGAGGAAGAGGCAGGAGTAATAAAGATGGAGTCAAGGCTTGCTGGATTTGTGGTAAGACAAATCACTTAGCTAATGATTGTTGGCATAATACTCAGAGTAATGGTGGATATAATCAGAATTTTAATTCAAAAGGAAGAGGTGGCAAAAATCAAAGAGGTAATTTCAGAGGTAGAGGTAGTAGAGGTTACTTTGGAAGAAATGCAGGTAGAGGATTCCAAAGTCAACAATACAACAATACCTACTACAATTATGCTTCAGATCAGAAGGAGGATTCAACATTGATAATGAATGCAACTTGTGAAAGGCAAAGTGAAGACCAAAGAGTTTTTTACATTGACTCAGGGTGTAGCAATCACCTGAGTGGTAACATAGCATTGATGACTGATTTGGAGAATAAGGTAACTAATCATGTAGTTCAAACAGGTGACAATACAAAGCACAATGTGAAGTCAATTGGATCATTGAAGGCCAAGGATGGAAGTACCCTCTTGAGTAAGGTCTTGTATGTTCCTACACTTCCTAAGAATTTGATAAGTGTAGGACAAATTGTTGAAAAAGGTTATGAAGTTAGATTCACTAATAAGGAGTGTTTGTGGAAGACCCTAGCAATGGGTATAAACAGATTGTTTCAGGTAAAAAAGAAGGAAGATTGTTCACATTCAAGATTCAAGGTAATGTTGGTCATGCCTTGTTCACCTATGGAGGACATAAGATCTCTGAGTTAGATCTTTGGCACAAGAGGCTTGGACATTTCAATGAAAGAGGTATCAAAGATATGGTTAATAATGGTTCAGTGCTTGGATTGCCTAATGTTGCAGGTCAACATATGCCATACAAATGTGAGGCATGTCAATTAGGTAAGGCTCATAAGCAATCTTATTCCAAGCATGGTTCTATGTATTCAGAAAAGCTTGAATTGGTACACACAGATGTGTGGGGGCCATCAAAGGATTTTAGTATCAATGGTTCAAGATATTATGTGATTTATGTTGATGATGCTACCAGATGGATCACTATCTATGTGATCAAAGATAAGTCAGAGGTATTCAATACATTCAAACATTATCATATGTATGCAGAGAGAATTACAGATCATGAGTTGAAGAGACTAAGGTTGGATGGAGGGGGAGAGTATTTCTCTAATGAGTTCAGTGATTACTTGTGGAATGCAGGTATAAAAAGAGAGGTTACTTGCAGGTACTCTCCTCAACAAAATGGTGTAGCAGAGAGAAGAAATAGAACTCTTGTTGAGTTTGCAAGGTCAATGATGAAGGAGAAAAATAGCCCAAATTACTTGTGGGATGAGGCTGTAAATACAGCTACTTATTTGGTTAATAGGTTACCATGTAAAGCTTTGCAGGGTATGACACCATATGAGGCTTGGTGGGGTAAGAGACCTACATTAGACCATTGCAAAGTATTTGGATGTTTGGCATATGCATATGTGCCATCACAATTAAGGCACAAATTGGAACCTAAAGCTGAAAAGTATGTATTCATTGGATATGATGATAAGCAGATGGGATATAGGTTGTGGAGTCCATTCACAAAACAATTTCTTGTATCAAAAAATGTTACATTTGATGAGCAAGGTACTTGGTATGCAGGTACAATCAATATTAATGCAGGTGATGAAGAAGTTGTGAATCAAAAGAAAGGTAACTCAAAGGTTCAGATATTTGATGAAGAGGAGAATAATGAAGCACAGGTTGAAGTTGAAGAAATGCCAAGGTTTGATTGTGAGTGTGATGAACCAAAAACTTCAAGGAGTGGAGAACTTAGAAGGTCATCAAGACACAAGTGGAAACCTACAAGCTATAGCTATGACACTTCTTTTTTGGCTACCAAAGATTATGCTTATATGATAAAGACAGATGAAGACCCTTCTACATATGAAGAGGCAAAAGGTAAGGAAAATTGGGAGAAAGCTATGCAGGAAGAATATGATGCATTGATGGAGAATCAGACATGGGAGTTGGTTCCTAAACAAAATAGCCAAAAGATCATCGGATGCAAGTGGGTCTATAAGACAAAAAGGTATGCAGATGGAAGTGTGTCTAGGTATAAAGCTAGACTTGTTGTGAAGGGTTTTACTCAGACTTGTGGTGTAGATTATGATGAAATATATAGTCCTGTGGCAAAGATGACAACCATCAGGACACTCATAGCCATTGTTGCATGTAAAGGTTGGAAATTATGTCAATTAGATGTGAAGAATGCTTTTTTAAATGGTTATATTTCAGATGATGTTTTCATGGAGCAACCACAAGCATTCAGAGATGGAAGGTATCCAGATCATGTGTGCAAGCTCAAGAGGGCTTTGTATGGTTTGAAGCAGGTCCCAAGGGCATGGAATTATAGACTTGTGAAGTTCTTGAAAGAACTTGGATATCAAGTATCTAAAGCAGATAGTAGCTTGCTTGTTAAAGCAAGTGATGATGGTTTCATATACATGTGCATATATGTTGATGATATAATTCTTACAGGTACAGATGAGAAAGGCATTCAAAGCCTAAAGAAGCAAATGGAGAAAGAGTTCAAAATCAGTGATTTGGGAGACTTGTCATATTTCTTGGGCATGGAGATTTCATACACTCAACATGGAGTGTATGTGACTCAAGAACGGTATTTGAGAAACTTGTTAATCAATTTTAAGATGAATGATTGCAGGATAGCACCTACTCCAATGGAGGTGAATCACAAGTTAAGCAGATATGGAGGTGAAGAGTTCAAGGACATGAAATTATATCAGAGTTTTGTTGGTAGTTTTATCTATGCTACATTAACTAGGCCTGACTTGTCATATGCAGTTGGAGTTTTATCTCAATTCATGCATTGTCCTAGGAAAGAACATTGGATTGTAGGTCAAAGAGTGTTGAGGTATATTAAGGGTACACTCAAAGAGGGTTTGTATTATGGTTTTACATCAGATACAAACATCAAGATATATAGTGATGCAGATTGGGCAGGTAATCCTGATGATAGGAGATCAACATATGGATACTTGTGTTATGTGGGAGATAAGTTAATTTCTTAGTGTTCAAAGAAGCAACACACAGTTGCTTTGTCATCTAAAGAGGCTGAGTATAAAGGTATGGTTGAAGCTGCAAAGGAAGTAATATGGATTAAGACTCTCATGAAGAGTTTTGACATCATACAGAGTACACCTACCATTCATGGAGATAACATGAGTTCATTGTATTTAGCTGCTAATCCTGTTTCCCATGCCAAGACTAAACACATTGAGATTCAGTACCATTTCCTAAGAGAGAAGGTGATGCATAAAGAGATTGAAGTCATACATACTTCAACAAAAGATCAGATAGCTGATATGCTAACCAAAAGCTTGGATGGACCAAAGCTACAGAGATTCAAAGACATGGCAGGTATAAAGAAGATAGAGAAAACCTCAATTGATGATTAAGGGGGAGCTATTGGTGCAGAGCAATCAACAATTGAAGTTTTAATGAAGATTTGGAAGTCAAATATTGAAGGAAAGTTCAAATTATGAAGCATGGAGGAAGTGCATATTCAGAGGATGAAGATGTGTACACATATGTACATTAATTCAGAGATAGTTCACTTATACTTTTGTATAGTCATGATATTGTAAATATTTGCCTATATATACAAGGAAAAAAGTCAGGGCAAATATGAGAGAGCATGAGAATAGAGTAATCAGTAGTTGTATGAGTCATTAGACATCTTAGAAATGAGTTGAGTCTCTCTCATCACTCAGTTGTAAATTTCTTCAAAAATGGAAGAAAAATTGCGCCCGATGGTTCTGTGCATTCTCCTTCTGTGCTTGATCATTTTGAGAATCCTTTTGTAGATGTCTAAGTCCATAGTTAATGAGTCTATGGTTAAAGTTTGAGAGCCTAATTGTAAACAGGCTGTGAGAATTATGAGTAGGAACACTCATATGTGAAGAAGTGTTCACTAGTTCCTGAAATGGGTGCAAAATTCGATATTAATGTTTTGGTCAATTCTCCTTCCACAGTGTAAAGTTTTGAGCAAGCATACACTCAATCTTTAAGTTGGAAGGTAAGCTACTTGTGACTAAAAGCATTTGTATAAACGGGCTCTAGATTGAGAGAACCAAGTGTTAAAACTTATAGGTGTCTAAATTGACTTCTCAGAAGAGCAGTTCTAGACATAGGTAACTTGTTGAGATCATTTCTCAAGATATACTGAATCTTTTGGAGTGAATCAACTTGGAGAATGTGCGCAAACTGTAGGAAACACCTTGTGCAAAGTTTCATCAAAAACTTTACACAATTGATCAAGTAATGAGAGAGATATGTGCAGCATACTTTTTGTGTAGTCATCTCCTTCACAGATTTTTCAAAATCTTCATAATTTATCATTGATCCTCTAAATTTGGTGAAGATTTGAGTTATTCTTGTTATAGAGGTGCTCTAATTACAAGAGTAACTTGTTATTTTGGAGATTAACACTCTCCTTCATAAATAATGGTCTTGAAAATAAGTTAAATAGCTCCTACGGAAATGGCAAGGTTTATGGTCAAAAGTCAACCTTTATCTCATAGTTTATTACTTAATTCTATAATGTGTGTTGCAAATCTACTTAATAGGTTTTTTCAAAAGCATTGTAGTCTATAATCTTGTTCTGAAGCTTGGCATGTTTGCAAGCCATTTGTTAATCATCTACAGGTTTTTCGTTGTCTGGCACATGCACTAGTGCCTAAGCAACCATGTAAGAAATTCAATGATAAGACTATGAAATGCAGTTTGTTGGTTACAATTCTAAGAGCAAAGATTATCACCTATATCACCCGCAAACTAAATGTGTTCTCACCAGTCATAATGAAGTTATAGGGGAGGATATGCCTTTACTTTCATGTATCAAGGAGACATCAATGGGATCAAAGGATTTGTATGATACATTGATGCCTCTTTTCATAGGAGGATATCCAAATTCATCTGCCCATAAGACAACTCCTCAACCTATGCAAGTTTTGTATGAGAACACATATCATCTCATTTTTTATGCAGATATTCATGGACTTAATGATGAGAGAGTAGACATTGATGAAGCAAAATCTATGCCAAAATGGTTGGTACAAACTTTAAGAGATAATAAGTTAAACCCACATTTAATGTATTGTACTCACTCATGCTTGTTGGAACATCAAGCTTTCATTACATTTGAGGTGGATATGATCTTCATCAAATCCATCATTTGAATGATGCCACATATACTCCTTGTAGAGTTTTATTTGCATTCATTTATTGTATTGAGAGTTTGATCATAGGATCACCTTCTTATGTAATTTCCAAAGTATTTATCTTTATAAAAGTAAAGAGTAAAAGGCCTAAAGGCCACAAGCTAGAAGTGGTTGAGATTTATTCTCAATCGATCAATCAAAAAGTAGATATGACTTCAAATTTCTCTTTTCCAAGATTGTAGGAAACAATTCCACTCAATCTAAACTAGCAATCTTGCCTAATTTGGAACTTGAATTCAGGAAGAAAATCCATGGTCATATCCTCAAGATTCTATATAAAGACTCCAAAACATTTTTACATTAATAATATTGTTGATTCAAAGCAATACATATACTCTTTGATGATTGCTTCGTGTCATTTCTGCTCTTTGCTCCTTCTTCCTCAGACCAGTCAACTTGCAGAGATTGTTGCTCTCTCTACAGAGCTTCAAATACAATATTTAAGAATTGAATGGAAATTTATAACCATCTAGATTATGTATCCAAATTTTCAAGTCATTTGGTTCATTACTTTCAGAGATATTCAAGTTTTTCAGTCTCAGGGTCATTCTCTACATACCCCTAAAAATTGGGATGACACCAGTTCAGTGTTAAGGTGATTGCTCCTTCTATAGATGTTATAAATTAGGGATTTTATGCATTATAACAAGCCAATCCTATGTATGAAACTCCCTTAAGAGGATTTTTTCCAATTACTATTGTGTTGGCTACTCTCAGCGTTTAAAGTCACAACCTCCATCCATTTTTAGAAGGTTTTTGTGAGCTAGTCAAGGTGCAAGTTATCTATTTTGCATCAACTTGTTCTTGTTGATGTTCCAAAGTACCTATTGGGTTTTATTGCACTAACCACAAGCCTAGAAGTTCTACTTTACATAGTCAAAGAGCTAGGGTTATGTCACGAGGAAGGAGATAAGGAAGAGAGCTCACACACACACTCTCACTCTCAAGTAGAAGCACACACACAGATTGAGGCAAGGAAGAATGATCTTCTTCTTCTTCTTCTATTACATAAAAAGGAATGTACAAGAATGACCTAAAAAACAAGAATACAACAAGTGCAATATATAAAGATTAGTACATAAGGAAAAACCTAATGTCCGTGAATGAGTGAGCTGGCAAGGAACAAATGTGCCATCACTCTTGGTAGATAAATCTAATAAAGCTCAATGAAGTATCCTTGACATATAGCGGCATGACCACTATACATGTCAGAGAAACGAAAAACTGGTATGTGTCATCCTGGATCATCACATGTTGAGCTTCATATATCAACACTCCCCCTCAAGCTCAATGCCATATCCTGTAATCCAAGCATCTCCCGAAACTTCTTCAAATTCTCAGCTCCAAGTGTGTGTACCTAAGTACTGACTTAGGGACTTGTGGAGAAAGAGACTATACCTCAATCCCCCTCAAGTGCATATAGTGGGGACTTCACGCTTTATTTATCAATCTAAGGAGTATCAAAACCTAGCCAAGTGTATGAAGACATGCATTCAAATGATGGTCAATGCAAATGAAGTTTCACCAAGTACAAATAAGTATAAATCCATCACATTCAAGTTTCATGGTCCGCTATGGTGTCGTGACACTTGGAAAAGTAGTCAACAGTGAATCAAGCTTTTCTCTCAGCTTTGAACTGCGAATATAGTGAATAGCGGGTTCATTTCGAAGCTCTTGAGAAGACGCATTCAATGCTAGTCTTTTAACTCGATTTTGACACTTTTCTGCCAAGTTATGAGTAAAATACTGAGTCATAAAATGATCTTCCTACACTTTAGTACTTCTTGCACTTCACACACACCTTATCTACTGCAAACAAGCACTTCCATGGATAGACAACACTTCTAAGCATTCTTTCCAAGCATCACACATGCATACAAGCTCATAAGGAAGAAGATACAGAGAGGAGAAGACACAAATTCGAAATTCAGTGCTCTTGATTCTCACAATGGCAAAAAGTGCCTACAAAGAGTCATAAACTGACTTATATACATGTGCCCTAAAAATGGTCCATTCACACAAGAGATTGGCACTTTATTGACTAAAAGACTAATTTCCTGCTAATTTACAAGGGTATTGAGAAGAATCTTTATGGGCATGCATCTAGAGGACTCCTCTAGTGCATTTACATCAGAAAATATATTACAAAGTGATTATAGTACAAAAATAAAGTGTCCAATTTGGAAAAATTTTGGGGCCCTTCTTTTTCTCTGTCTCTTTGCTCTGCAACACTCTCCCCCTCTTTGTCTCTGTCGTCCCTTTACAGGCTTTGCTTTGTTTTTAGTGTTGTACCTATAGTTGCTCTGGTTCCTTATTATTGATAGATCTTTTATAGTTGACCGCTGTCAGCTCCTATGGAAGTTGTAATGATATGGTTTTACCAGTGGTCAAGGAACATATCACAACTCGGGACATGTTGCATTGGTCTTGGCCTCCCTTTTTTTCTTTTCACTGTTTGCAACCCGTGGAAATGGACTACCTGAGATTTGTAGTCTATTTCACCAATAACCTCTTTAAATCTGGGTTGTTGTGTTAAGTCAAGCTGCAACCAGTCATGCAACCAGTAAAAGGTATGAAGGTGTGGATCTTCAGCCTTTGATCTGGACCTTCCGAAGATCAAGAGGTTGAAGCACCTTCCTGGGGCTCTGGATTTTCCTGATATCTTCTTGCACTCCTTCATGGATACTTGTTGGCCTTGATCCGCCCTTGCCTTTTATGTGCCTTCCCTTGTTGTATGCCCCTACGGGGCTTTGTGCAGAGATCGGTGTTGCATGCCCCTGCGGGGCTTCTTGCAGAGGTATGTCTTCAGATATGTCATCATTAGTGAAGCTTCTTTCTTGGTTTTCTTCTTCTTTTCTTCTTGCTGGACTCTCCTTCAACACTACCCCCCCTCCTGAACTCTGTCGTCCCCGACAGGCTTTGGCATGCGGCAGGAGTACATCCTAAATACATTTTGCTATGTCTCGTTGAGTAGATTAGCTTCACGTATCATTAGTTGTTTCCATTGTTCAGCTTTCACACCATCATTTGGTGGTTGTTTATGATCTGCGAAGAAGCTCAATTCATATGCCACCATTCAAGCATTCAGATTCATTGACATCTTTAAGAAAATCTCGGAGTCAATTTCAAAAAATCCGATAAAAATGGCTTCTTTGAAAGTTTGCATGTATAGACTCGGCAAGAACATGAGACTTGAATAATAAGCCATGATTATAGGCCAACTAGGAATAACGGATAGATCAAAAATAAGAATATCCGTGCCTTGGTTGATGTCAATGAAATTTAAAAATATATATTCTACGTGTTTGAAAACTTTCAATATTGTAAGTATCATGCTGAGGATTCTATTAGTCATTTTGATAGTCAGGTCTGGTACTTTGCATATCGAGATAGCCAAAATTCAATAGATTTCACCATATAGTCTTCGATCAGCAAATAATTATGAGGTGGACTTGGAAGCAATGGGTAATTCAGCCATTGTTTATTGAGTACACCATTCTTTTGCATATCCAAAAATTCGTGTGCTTCACGGCGACGTGGTGTTGGGCAAAAAGAAGGATTTACCTCTAGTAAGTATGGTGTTGCTTGCCGGTGCACCCACAAAGTAGGGTTTTTCTCCGAAAATTTTTTTCTCCATAAAGGTTGTGCCGCTTCAAATTTTTCTTGAGTGTAATTGAATGTGTTTTCTTTGAAGTGCAACTATTCATCGGGATCCTTTTGCGTGATCTTTTCTTTATATACTGTCATGTTTTCTCTTTCAAGAGCCCATACGGAATATTGAAAGGCTTTATGATTGTATCCAAGTCTTTTCCCTTAATTTTGGCTTCTTTCATGACTTTGATGACTTCTTTTTCAAAATTTTTTGTCAATCGGGACACCAATACTGCCCTCTCCTTCTGACCTATTTCTGCAGTATATGGCATGGGATGATCATCACATTGTTCTGCCATCTGCTTGTTTATTGGAGAATGATAGATCAGGGGAGATAGAGGATGGACCTCTACCTCGTCAGTAGGATTCTCTGGTTGTGGCTCTACTTGTGTCCCGATGTTCGCTTTTTGTTCTATTTGAGCTTCCAATTGTGCAATACGTTCAGTCTTTTCTTTAACTTCATGGATGGCTGTTGCTAGTGCATCTTTTGCCATGGGAAGCTCATTGCCGATTTCCGCTATTTCATCTGCATCTTCCTTATAGATTACCAAGAGTTTTTCTTCAACAGATTTCAGTTGTTTCCTAAGCTCATTTGTGTCATGTATGCACTTTTGTTCCCATTCTTCTTTTAGGCTTTGCTCTTGTTTCAACATATTTTCATATGTTGTAATCTGATCTTGCAACTCCTTCTGGTTGATTGTTGTTGTCTCTTGTTTTTCTATTGGCTGGTCATATAACAAAGCCTTCATCAGTTCTTTATTCCTATTGCGTAAATTATCGTTTTCCTCCATATATACTTTGAGTTGTGTTTCTAACAGATTGCTTCTAGTTCTCATTCTTTCTTTATCTGCTTCACTTGCTTCATATTGTCTTTGTAGCTCCATCAGTTGCTCTCGGAGTTTTTGATTTTGCTCCATTAGGGTAGTGCATTGTCCTTTGACTTCTATTATTTTCGTTTCTTTAACTGAAACCACTTGTTGAGCCTAGATCAACTGTGCAAACAATTGTTCACTCATCACTTGAAATTGATTCTTTTCTCGCATGGCCTTGTCATAATCTATGTCTATTTCCATCATTTGTTGCTGTGTATCCATGGCCGTTTATATCATTTGTTTGACTATTGGTTTCAATTGAGTAACATCGACATTTAGCCATGTTGTCCGTATGCTAGGTTTGTCACCTGTGGTAACATCTTTTCCTTGTGCCACATGCAATGTTTTGTCATGGGGCTGCCTAATATGAAGTTGTATCTTTGGCTCAGCCTCCTTAATTACTGTCTTACCTTGTGGTGTATCATCAGGGATTTCAATCACGATTTGTTCCATATTTTGTTGTAAAAGCTTTTCTTTTTCCGTGCTTGTTTGTATTTCTATCTTTATTGGTGGCACCGCATCTTTATGTGTGATTGAAGCTTCCTTTATGCTGATCTGTGACTTTTCGTTCAATTAAATGAGGTGTGTTTGTTCAGTTGATGCTTCCTGGTTCTGTACACGTGATTGTTGATTGTCAGGGGTGACTGGGACCTGGTTAATCTCCATCCATTCCTCATTGTTTGTTTCTATTCTTATGTTGGTTTCCAAGGTGTCCTTCTCAAGACTAGATTCCTCATTAGAACTTGAATCCTCCAGTCCCAATTCTTTATATCTAGCAGCTAGTTCTGGAGTCTATTCTTTGTCCTTCTGTTGTTGCCCTCATCTTGCCGGTCTATATTGATGCCCTTGGACATTGAGGTTAATTTGACCTCTCATGTACGTATGCATTTCTTCCACTGCTGCTGAAAGATCTCTTTTTGTGATAGGTGGTTGTGTGAAAGGAATCCTTGGTAGTACATGTGCCCACTTGGATTGTGGTGTTTCTTGCATCTCTTTGTCTCTAGCGTGCTTAGCCCCTCTCATTGGTCTCTTGGAACTTGTTCCCACTTCTTTTGTGCAGATGAATGTTTTCTTTTTCTTTGGAATGGTAGCCGACTTTGCATATTTTGCCATTTCAATGGAGTTTGGCATCAAACATAGACATTGTTTCATCTTGAGAGCCTCATAGATTAGCAAAGTCAATGCCGAACTTCCATTCAGAAACTTCTTCTGACTCCATTTCTTCTTAGCTTCGAATAGGCGGTCTTGAATATATGGAGTAAAATTGACTTGATTCCCAATTTGCCTCATAGCATGGGAGAGCAATTGAACTACAATTTTCTGAGGTGTTGTATACCTGTTCATGCTGGGAAAACAAAAATGTTGATGCACTAATCAAATTGATTCTTCTATATCCATCCTGTTGATTTCCAGAAAGGTTTTCTTTTTCGCATCATGACATTCGTCTTTGACATTAATGAGGCCGTTCTGACTCCATCCAAAAGCTTTGTTGATTACTTCATGCGTGAATCGAATTGTTTTCCATGCACCTATTTTGTTGAGCACTTTAGCTTCTAGGATTCACGGCTTATCTGCTCCGGACTGGAGTGTGTTCATAACTTGTGTGCATCTTTGAAAATCCGGTAAATATATCGGAAGTCTCAAAAATGCATCAATCCCTGCTCTTGTCCAAACATCCGAGATGTGCGGTAATCCTTGAATTATGGTTTGGAAATATTGTGACATGATAGGGAAGTAGTGATCCCTATCCATAATCTTGATGGTGGCCATGAAAAGAAGATCCGACACAGGCTGGTCTTCAAGGAACCAATGACCTCTTGCCTTAGAGATCGACTCCAGGGGAAGAAGCAGGACCTCTTCCTCTTGCGTAGCCTCAGAATTTAAAGATGCCATCTGTTGACGACACGAAAAAAGCTTGAAAAATAAGCTATGGAATTTGCCACACCACAAGAACTAAGCTAGAGTGATATTAGAACACCTCTATTATCATAAATAGCTTAGCAATCTTCTGAAACTGAAAACTTTATAACTGTATTTAGTGAAAATCGAAATTCACTTTACAAAAAACTTTGCCTTTTCTTCAGGCTTCAATTCTGATCTGATTTACTTCAATCTTTACAATTCTTTGTTTACTTACTATTAGATATTCTTTCTGTCACTTAGATGTGCCAAAGCTGTGTTTTGAACTCACCAAAATTTCACCAGAACTTCACCGGACTATTACCAGACTGTCACCGTAATCTTACCAAAATCTTACCGGAATCAACTGCAAATATGTTTGTGGTTATTTCAAATAGTTGTAAATGAAGTAAGGAAGTAATACCTGAGCTTCCTTCACTGAATAAAATTTATCTGAAGTTTGAAGAAAAACTTCACCAGTTCTGGATGCCTTTACGGTCAGACTTAGTACTGTGCGTACATGTCCCATTTCACAAAATTCTTTGATCAGTTTGTAGTTGAGACTACTAGCTTCAAGTTAAGCTATCACTCATGAAAAACTTTACACTGTACTATCAGATCTAACTTGCAGAAGTACCGTAAAACCGTGTACGGAGAAAACTGTAATTATTAACTAACTTTCACAATAACATGAAATCACTTAGATTTTTTTATACAAGAAGAATGCGCTCAGATCTTTCACTATAAATATGTGTTTTCTATTAGAGAAGATGTGTACAAAAATGACTTGGCCTCACTTTGCTCATAGCCATGCAAAATTCTCCTATGTTGAGTAGTTCTTCCTTACCATCTCTCTCTCAGATGAATACCCGACAGTTTAGGTTCTATTATTCATCTCTACATACGCACACTTGCGTCTACTACATGAGCACACTTTCTAAGCACACTCTCAAATCTCTTATATACATTTTTGATCCGGGATTCAAAAGCTCGTAATTCTGGAAGTTTCTGTAAACTATATTACAGTCGTGAATTTGTCCCTTCACTAAGGCTTTGATTTTTCTAAATGCTTTGTTTCTGCTTCTCTTTTTCTTTTCTTTATCCTTCATATGTGTTCATGTCTTTATGCCTAATTAGTTAGTGAATCTCCAACAGCTCCCCCTCAATCACTAATTAGCATCCTCTGATCTTTCATATATATTTCTTTTCTTTTATTCCTGCCATTTCTTTGAATCTGCTTGTCTTTACTCCATCCAAGCTCTTTGTCAGAATATCTGCAATTTGACCTTTCGTAGGAGTGTATACTATTTCAATCTCCTTCTCCATTACCTTTTCCCTCAGGAAATGATATTGAATCTCTATGTGCTTTGTTCTTGCATGAAATAGAGGATTTTCTGCAAGATACAATGAACTCATATTATCTCCATGTATGATAGGTATACCTTGATCAATACCCATGCTTTTGAACAAGGTCTGCATCCATATCACTTCTTTAGCTGCTTCCACAAGCCCTTTATATTCAGCTTCAATTGACGATAAAGCCACTGTATGCTGCTTCTTTGAACACCAGCTTACAAGCTTATCTCCTAGGTATATCATATACCCATGTGTTGACCTTCTGTCATCTTGACTTCTTGCCCAATCTGAGTCACTGTTGGAAGCAGTCAGAGGCACAAACGACGCGGAAGCATGTAACAACGGAGCAGGGAGCCAGTCGGATCATTTTTTCAAAACACCCAACAGTGATTTTCATCACTCTTGTAACATATGTAATATAGACAAAATCCCATTTTCTAATTCATAGCTCCATTTTGTGCAAGCCGAGGAGTCCTCGAGCTTGAGGAGCTTAGGTAGATTGCTCGTACCAATTTTCGTTATTTTTAGACATCGTTTACCCTTCCAAATAGCCTCTAGGACCTATTTTTTAACTAGGCCGGTCACTAGATGTGAAACCGGTCAAAACTAGTCTAGAAACTATAAAAAGAGCTAGAGAGCTCATTTTTGAGGTTGGTTCATTTTGGTTAGTGTGAGCCTAGAGCTAGTTTGAGCTTGTAAGAGTGTTCTTGAGTAATAGAGCTATTTTCCCACCTTCCATGGTGTCTTGCTTGTCTCTTCATTGTGTGTGTGTATGTGTGTGTGCATCTTTGTGCTTCTCACCTTCACTCTCACTTCATCTCACATTCACGATCTTCATATCACTCCTATCTCTTCCGCGGATTGACATTAAGGAGGTGGAGCTTCTTAACGTGGTTCTCACCATTGTGCTAGAGCAACACCAAATTTGGCGCCGTTGTCGGGGATCGAGTCTAGGACGAATGTGTGATGGTAAGAGTATAGCAAGAAGTGGCGTTGGAAGGTAAAAATTTCAGTTTTTGTTGTTGTTTTTACTTAGTTTTTAGTGTTTTTCACTTCCCCCACACTCCATCTTCATCATCGCATCATCATCTTCATCTCCAAAAAAATCAGAAAATTTACCATATCCACCCATTCTCCTCATTTCTCCTCATTTGTGCATGCGAGAGAGTGAGAGAGAACTTTTGTGCTTGTGTGTACTTTTGTTTTCTTGAGTTTTCTTGCAGGTACGGTGATCCAGAGCATCAGGAAAGCTTGGAAAAGGTAAAATTTCACTCTCTGTCCAAGATCTGCCGAGTGTGGCGGACCATCGCGATGGTCCGCAACCTTCGGAATTTTTTGTAGGCGACCACACCACGAGGTAGGCGATCCTTGTGCAACCACGAATCCACAGGCGCATCTCAAAAATTCATATTTTGGTGGACCATCGCGATTGGCTCGGACCATCGCGATTGTGTCGCACCATCGCGATAGGCTCACGCCATCGCGACGGCTCGGCCGGACCATCGCGACGGTCTCGGACCATCGCGACGGTTCACTTGAGCCATCGCGACGGTCCAGTTGGACCATCGCGATTGTTGACCATTTCGGACCATCGCGATTGGCTCACGCCATCGCCACGACGGTGCCACGTGTCACGATAGACCATCGCGACGGTTCATTTTTTGGACCATCGCGACACTTCGAAAATTCGGACCATCGCGATTGGCTCAAGCCATCGCATCGCGGACCATCGCGACGGTTCGCTCGGACCATCGCGATTGTCCCCCGTTGACCGTTGACTTGTGCCATCGCGATTGTCCGCTTGATCGAGCCATCGCGACGGTTCGATCTTACGCCATCGCGATTGTCCATCTTCACGCCATCGCGACGGTTCAATTTTTCGGGCCATCGCGATTGTCCAAATCCCACGCCATCGCGACGGTTCGCTCGGACCATCGCGACGGTCCCAGACCATCGCGATTGTCTCAGACCATCGCGATTGTCCACCCCAAACGCAAATTTTAGGGTTTCATTTTTTGGCCAATTTTGGGGCTATTTTTGAGAAATTTTTGGACCATTAGACTCATGAGAGACCCCTTAGCCTATATTTGAAGGAAAATCTGATTGTCAGTTTTTACCCCCCAGGGCTTGAACGCTCATAACTTTTTCATCCGAAGTCCGTTTTTTGAGCTTAATAGCTCGTTAGAAAGCTCGTGACGAGTACTACGTGACCTCAACTGTTTTTTTCATAAAGAATACATCTAATTTTGGATAAGCTATTTTGAGGTTCACTCAGTTTGGGACTAGGAAGCCAGGGGGTACACGTTGAAAATTTGGGCAAAAAGAGGAAGGGACTTAAAAGGTGTATATACTCAAGTGTTTGATCATCCTGTGAATTGGTCTAATATTGGAATTTTCCAGGTCTAGCAAAGGCAATCAAAGGCAAGCAAGCAAGGCAGTGAAGACATCAGAGCTTGGGAAGCGCAGCTTCTTGGGCAACAGGGCATCAGAGCAACAGAAAAGCCGACTCGAGGTTGGAAGATTACTCAACCCCCTCAGTCAATTCTTAGCTTAGGATAAACGTTAGCATTGTGGATTTAAAACGACAGGAACGCCTCAAGTTCAAGATACTTAATTTTTTCAAGTCCAAGACTAAAGTAAAGGTGTGACGCGAAAACCTAAAGGAAAGAACCTAAGTCTGACGGAACGAGAACTCAAAATTGTAACGGAAAGTCGAATTCCTGACGCATACATTAAGACAAGAACTTAAAGACCTTTAAAAAGAAACAAAAAGTAATAACAAAGAATGAGTGGCGATCTAAGTGTGTAATTGAGTGAGCAAGGGAGAAAATTAATGAACCTTAGATCAGGCAAACATATAGGTAAATCAGACCGACGAAGCCTTAGATCATCAGAGGCGAGTGTAAGAACTACTGCTCGATCGTGGGCTCAGCAATTGAATACTAGTTACCCTTACGAGGGCTCAGACACCAGTGGCTCAGAAATGGCATTTAGCACAGAAAGACCAGAACTAGGGTCAAATGTGGCATACTTAGAAAAACCAGAAGGACCCTACAGGACGCAATTAGAGTTTCTCCGAACCAACCGATTAGGTGCTCGCATCTATGAGGATGGTTTGCGAAGGCAAGTGGTGCAACTGCACAACCCTGATCAACCCATCGGATTGGAAAGACCAGTGGTGAAATTTGAGAGAGATGCTTACATAGACAAAGAAGGAACCATGTACGTCCTAAGTACGCAGCCAAATGATACTAATGAGCTTGGCACAATTCATTTAGAGACGGAAGCGAAATTTCAAGGAAAAGAACCGTTAGAAGAACCTAGAACACCTAGAGGGAAATCCGTATTAACAAGAGTACTCATCCCAGAATGGATCCCTCAGGACAACAGGAGCATCGAGTTGTTGGTAAATAAAGAGACCGATGAAGCCTTTTGGAGGTACAGAAAGGAACATCCTAGTGAGGTAGGTATCATTACAATTTATGAATTCAAGGACCCGGATACACCTGGAAAGGTCGTATACCTGGATGAGACTTCAGAAAGAGTCTTTGTGGTGCCTGACCATGCTAGAAACACATATACCTGGAGAGGTGAATTGGTATTCCCTCCATCTAGAACGAACATGAATACACGACAACCAGGGGCAGGAACATCATCAGCCCTTGGAAATCAAAGAGAAAAGAATAAAGAAAGACCCGAAGTAAGCTTCACTCATCCCATAGGGAGAGATAGAACAACCACGGATAGACAAAGAGATCATGGAATACCAGGTGGTAGAGATGATTTTCCTCTACCTAGACCACGTGAACACACAAGAATGTTGAGACCCACACGGTTAGTGAAATCCATGAAAAATTATTTTGATGGGACAGGAGATCCCTATGATCATGTCGCAGAATTCAAGCAAGTACTAAGAGCAGAACAAGTCGAAGACATGTTTACGCAATACAACGCATTTGGACTAACGTTAAAGAATACCGCTTTAACTTGGTTCCAACCTTTGCAACAAAGGCAATTTAGGGACATCCATCACTTTTTAGAGTCATTCATCACTGCATTCTCTAAAAGTGGGATTAGACATGACACGTCTTCGTTGATTCATAGCTTTAAACAGACCCCTCAGGAAACAGTTAGACTCGCAGGACGTAGGTTTAGACAGTATGTTGAACGATGTCCAATGCAAGAGCTACCCTCACAAGCCAAGCAAGTGTCATTGTTCCTAGATGGCTTGTTGAGCGCTAAACTACGCTCCTATGTGTACTTAAAAGAACCCAGAACGCTAGAGCAATGTGTAAGAATTTGCATAGACATTGAGGACAACTTAGGAGACGAGTTGGAACTCTCAAAGGTCTATAAGGACTCAGACTGTTCATCTCTAACATCCACGAAATTGTCTAGCTCAATAGAGGACCTAGCAGAGAAAGTGGCCCAGAAACTAGGAGTTTCTAGTAAAACTAGGGAGCTTACAAACAAGCGTTGTTACACCTGTGGTGGTGATCATATGGCAAATGTGTGTCCCAATGCACCACAACCACAAGCCAATCCTAGTGGAAAATACTGTACAATTGAAAGAAGATACACGAATCATACGGCTCAGGACTGCCCATACAACAAACAGACCGTAAGACAGAACTACCCGCAAGCATACCAGCAGCCAGGTAGGTATCAAGGCCATTACAATGCTCAGCCTTATTACTTTAGGCCTCCTCAGAACTACCCATACCAGGCTCAACAGAGACCTCAACCTGTCTTAGCTCAGCAGCCACCACCACCAGCAAATGTTATCACAGTCAAATATGCTGCTGCAGAAGAAAACCTAAGTAGGGCCTTAGTGCCTTCTTCACCTTTGATCACGGAGAGTGATCCAACCTCAAACAGTTTTGACTCTACGCATGTAGATAGTCCACCCGCATATTACACCGAGTCACCAGAACACGGGGAGACATATCATTATGATAGTCCACCAGTGGAACATAGTTGGGAGCCAGACTATGCTAATGTGATGTACGCAAACCCAAACCCACGGCCCCAATTGAGACAACAGAGACCACAGGGCCCTAGAGGACCATGCTTTAGGTGCCAAGGAGATCATTTTATAAAGGATTGTCCACATCCTCCCATAGCAGGGCAATCACAGTACTATAACATCCAAGGCTTTTGTGCCGATTGTGGCAAAGAGCATATAATCAAAGATTGTCCTAAGAACCCAGTTAACGCTTCGAATGTGACACCAATCAACGTGATAGGTATTGTAAATAACGCAGATGGATCCAACCTTACATACGTGCCTATCCAAGCTATCACCAGAGCCCAGGCGCTCTTACAAAACCAACAGCTTAATCAAGAGAAAGTAGCCGAAACCAGTGAAGTTGCAGAATCTAGCAGTAAAAAGACAAAATCTTGGAAAGATTCTAGAGAAAGAATTAAGAGAAAATGGAGTAAAAAGATAACTGAGTTGGAAGGAAGTTTAAAGGAATCTAGAGCCAAAATCCAGGAATTAACTTCGCAGGAATTGAATCAAGAGAATCCAGCTCAGAAATCAGGATCAGTTTTAGCGGAACCCATACCAGAAAATCTAGACATGATGTTTCGTGCTTATCAGGCTAGATTAAAAGAGGGACCTCAAGTAGCCGAAATGAGTAAGAACTACCCTCGAGCTGATCTAGAAATTGAGAGAACTAAACTTTGCATGAAGATGGTAGAATTAGCACAAGCTTTGTTCGAAGCCTCTAGATATCTTAATTGGAGTAATATGGCAAAACCGGAGTTACACTTCCAAGGACTAATGGAGAGGCTAGAATATTTGATTGAAAGCAAAGAGAAAAAGGATCAGCATAGGAACCCTATTGTCCCAGAGACACAGGAAAGGAATGCACCATCCCTGTCTCAAGTACCCAATACAGAAAGTCAAGACAATTTGTCTTCTATACATAGGTACTCACATGAATTTTTGAGAGAGATCCAAGAAGAGAAATGGAGAAAAGAACAAGGAACTCATCCTCCTATTCAAGAAATAGATGATTTGCAGGAGCAATTCCCCCAAGACATTCCCTCTATATATGATGATGTAGAGGAAGAACAACTGAGTGAACACACAGGCTTTGAATCTAATTCTTTACAAGAACTACCTCAGTTCACCGGACCTTGGGAAGCAAAGTCTATTAATATGAGAGCACCCACGATAATAGTGAGGAATGAAGAATCAGGAATCCCTAGAAACACAAAAGTGATCAAGAACACTAAAGTACAGTGTAACCTCACTCTAGAGGAGTTGTTAAAGGTAAAACCAGAATTGTGGAAACATGTAGCAAATCAATTCCCCGAGCTTACTACTACTCCCTCACAAATAGGATCACATAAGAAGGTACCAGAGATACCAGTGGAAAAGATTGGAGATGTAAGCGAAGGAGAGGAAGGTAACACTTATCTTCCAATAACCCATCAGGGCTACACCACGAAAGCCATCTTAGATTCAGGAGCCGGAGTAGCCATCGCTACTACCGCTTTATGGAAACGTTGGGGTAAGCCAGCACTCAAACCTACCAGAATGAAGCTACAAATGGCTGACGGACACATAGAAAAACCATTAGGCCTACTAGAAGGCATATCTCTCACCACTTGTGGTGTAGAATTTGAGCATACCTTTGCCATTTGTGATTTTAGTAAAAATCATGCTTATGAGATGATACTGGGACGACCATTCATGCGTCAGTTGCAAATTGTACAAGATTGGGGAACTAATTCGTTGTACTTGCAACATTTAGGTGTGACTACCAAAGTCAATCTTAAAGACTATTCACACAGAGATGTACCCCCAATACAATGGAATACCATCCATAAGACACAAGTAGAAACAGAGTCCGTGCACTCATTAGAATCAGATCCTTCTTGGTTGCATGAGGATACTCATTTATGGATGTGTAAAGTTGCAAAACAAGAGGAAGAAAGATTAGAAGCAAGGACCTTAGGTGCAGAACAACATCAACGAACCCTTCAAGATCCAGCTTACGCACCTGTAGTATTCCCTGACGAAGAGTTTGAACCCCATGGTTGGGCAGAAATCCTAGCAACCATGGATGTAGCCATCAATGAAGAACAATGGACACCCCACTGTGACGAGGATGGCTATGACATTTCAGTTTTCACGATAGAGCCAATCATGGGCGATGCAATTTTAGAAGAGTGTGAACATAACACTGATGCATTTGAGGATGCAAACGATTTTGATTTAGAATCAATTATCATGGACCCACCCTTTGCATCAGAGGAAGAATATTTTTACGAAGTAGAGACTCACACTCAGAGACACGAGGAAATTACGAATGACGTGAGAATAGCCACTCAAGTGACTAGCAAAAGTGAAGGCAAGAAAAGAAAGAAGAAAGAAACCATGTCAGAAAAAGAAGAATCTTTATTTGAAGTACCAGAGAATTTCAAGAAATATGAAATCGAAGATAGAAGAATCATGGTACGAATGCCTAATAGGAAGGCAAATGATGGACAAGTATATGATAACCGAGAGAAAACCAAGAAAGTAATAGTTGCCATAGAAGGAGAAGAAGAAAAATGTACATACATAGGGCATGATTTGACAGTTGAAGAAGAAGATGAGTTAGTTGCCCTATTGCGCGAATATAGAGATGTGTTTGCTTGGAGTTACAAAGATCTGAAAGGAGTAGATCCAGATATATGCTCTCATAGAATCTCTATGACTCCAGAGGCAAAACCTACGAAACAGAAACCTTACACGTACAATGATAACTACGCTGCAAAGATTAAAGAGGAGATAGATCGCTTGATAGAAGCAGGATTCATTTACGAAATTGAGCATACCGAATGGGTATCCCCCATTGTGGTAGTGCCCAAGAAGAATGGAAAATTGCGTGTGTGTATTAATCTTAAAAAAGTTAATGCCGCCACGATTAGAGACAGTTATCCTCTTCCTATCACAGAACATCTATTGGAAAGAGTTGCGGGCAAGGAAGTCTACAGCTTTCTTGACGGATTTTCAGGCTATAATCAAGTAGCCATTGCTCCAGAAGATCAACACAAGACGGCTTTTGCCACTGAATGGGGCATATTTGCATTTCGTGTAATGCCATTTGGCTTAACAAATGCACCCGCAACTTTCCAGCGACTAATGTGTCATGTTTTTAAGGAATTCTTACGCAAGAATTTGGAAGTTTATGTCGATGACATATGCGCTCATTCTAATGTAAGACAAACGCATATCCCAGAGTTAAGACAAATATTTGACAAATGTCGAGAATATCAGGTTTGCTTGAACCCAGAAAAATGCGTTTTCATGGTCAGACAAGGTAAAATTCTAGGACACATTGTGTCAAAAAATGGAATCTCTACGGATGAAGAAAAGGTGAAGGTAATTGCAGAATTACCTAGACCAACTAATGTGAAAGAGGTACAGGCATTTATGGGCCATTGCGGATACTATAGGAGATTCATACACATGTATGCAATCATAGCCAAGCCATTGTACTCTCTTTTAACTAATTTCGAATGGACAGAAGAATGTGAGAATTCATTCAACGAACTTAAACGACGTTTGTGCTCAGCACCTATATTAACAACCCCAGATTGGAATAAGCCATTCCATGTACATGTGGATGCATCCAAATACGCCATAGGATGTGTGTTAGCACAACCCACGAGTGAAGGTAACATAGATCTCCCCATAGCTTACGCGAGCAGACAATTGAATGCAGCAGAAAGAAATTACACCACTACGGAACGAGAAGGACTAGGGATGATCTACGCAGTAAAGAAGTTCAGGCACTACTTGTTGGCCAACAAATTCAAGTTCTTTACAGATCATCAAGCCTTATTGTACCTAGTCAACAAACCATGTAACACGGGACGATTGATACGTTGGTTTCTATTACTCATGGAGTACGATTTTGAAGTGGTAGTCAGGAAAGGAAAGACACATCTTAGAGCTGACCACCTTTCAAGATTAACATCAGGAGAAGCTCCTCAAGGAGTAATGGATGATTTACCAGATGCATATTTGTTTAATCTTGAGATAGCACCAGAATGGGCTAAGCCTATAGTCCCTATTCTCACATATGGACCCAAGAACCCTAGGATAAAGATCAAAGAAGGAGAGATTACCAAGTCTCAGAGATACCAAATCTTAGCAGGAAGCATATATAAACAGGATAATCAAAAGATTCTTGCTTGTTGTGTAGATGAATCAGAACATGTGAATTGGTTGCAATTACCACACATAGGTGCATTAAAGCAACATCATTCAAAACATCGAACATTACAGACTCTGCAAAGACTAGGAGTATATTGGCCTACGATGGAAGCAGATGTCTACAAGTTGTGTAAAGAATGCTATGTTTGTTGTGGAAGACCACCAGTAGAGCATGCTACGTTATATCATGTGTCTCTCACACCAGACTGGAGTGAACCTTTAGTGACATACTTGAGGACGAACACCTTCCCTCAAGGAATGACCTTAGCTCGACAACGTAGTCTGGAGCAGGAAGCTCAAGACTATTCACTTATTGGCGATAATCTATACAAAAGAGGGCGAGATGGATATCTAAGACAATGTGTTCATGAAAGCGATTATCTGAGCATACTAGAGACTGCACACCAAGGTGTTGCAGGAGGTCATTTTGGACCTGATAGGATAATCAAAGCCATCCTCTTCGCAGGATTATGGTGGCCCACTCTTCACATGGATGCTCATACCTATGTTAAGAGATGTGATGTGTGCCAAAGAACTCAGTTTCCCACTCGCAGAGATGAAATGCCATTGAAACCCATGATGGGTGGACGTGCATTTTCTAAGTGGGGCATAGACTTTGTAGGACCCATTAACCCCCCTGCAAAAGGTACACATGCGGAATACATTATTGTTGCCACAGATTACCTTACGAAATGGGTAGAGGCAAAAGCCACGAAAAAGAATGATGCACACACGACTGCAAAATTCTTATTTGAAAATGTCTTTACAAGATATGGATTGCCTATAGAGTTAGTGAGCGATCGAGGCACTCACTTTCTAAACCAAGTCATTGAATATTTGTTACAGGATTTTATGGTGATTCACAAGAAATCAGCACCATATCATCCTCAGGCCAATGGTCAGGCTGAAAGCACTAATAAGATACTTTGTAACGTACTGACGAAACTCGTGAACAACAAACGTTCAGATTGGGACAAACAGTTACACCACGCTGTTTGGGCATATCGAGTGGCCTACAAGACCGTACTCAATGCAACTCCCTTTCAGATGGTTTTTGGTCAGAATGCTGTGCTTCCTTTGGACTTCTTGATACCGACCCTTAAGGTTGCACAAGAACATCAATGGACCGGCCATGAATTATCAACAAGAATAATGGACTTGGAACGATTAGGAGAAACCAGGCTAAAGGCAGCAGCAGGAATATATGCAGCGAAGAAGCGACAGAAAGCATATTTTGACGCACATGTGAAGGATAAAGGCCTAAAAGAAGGAGATTTAGTTCTAGTATATACGCTGAAACAACACGCACGGAAGTTAGAAAAGCGAGGTTATGGACCTATGATCATTAACAGACTCTCGACAAGTGGAGCAGTACAGTTAGCCACCTTAGAAGGAAACATAATGCCTAATTATATTAGTGGGTGTAGAGTCAGGTTATATCAGGAACCTCTTACGGAGGATATGCTTAGACGACTCACGTTGGCAAAGAAGCGTAAGGAGGAAGAAAATAGAATACGAGCGGAAGCTCAGGCTGAAGCAATAGAACGCATTAAGCGCATGAAGTTAAGAAGACAAGGACTAGGGAGAGAACATTATAACTATCTGGAAACAACACCCAGATATCCCATGGCCATGTGTCAAGTAAAGTCAACCACTCATCCTAGTATAGTGGACAGGAGACCATTCATTACAGTTAGGCTAGAGCACGGTAATCCTTGCCAAGAGCTCAGGGCTTTAATTGACTCAGGTGCTGCGACTAGTGCGATTAGGTGGTCCCACTATAAGGATTCAGGAATAGAAATGCGTCCAATTGAGGCATACCTCATAGGGCTAGGAGGCATGGAAACCCCTTGCATGGGCGAGGTGGACCTTCCTATCCGCATTAAGGATGTGACCATGACAGCGAAGCTACTAGTGTGCCATGATGACGACCTGATAGAACCCCTAATCCTTGGCCAAGATTGGCTATACGATCACTCAGTGGACCTAAATCTTAGACAAGGCTCCTTACAAATTGGAACCTTAGAGCAGAAGCGAATGATACCCCTTGACTTCCCTAACGGCATTCCGCCTGACGGTTGTGACCCTAGACCCTATGAAACACATGCGACGGAAGACCAAAAGATCTTTAATCAGCTCAGTCAAGTTACGTCTACACCAACCCATTCGGGTTCGGCCATGGATAGTTGTCTATCAGAAGGACGACAGGAGATCTTCCCGGGGACTTCCTGCAAACTAGAAGCGGCAGCTACCCAACCGCTAGGTCAGGTGGGCTGCATCAGCGGCCAAATGAGCACGACATCCTGCAATGCTCATCCTTCCAAACTTGTTGCGGACTGGCCTAGATTAAAGTTAAAGAACGCATCACTTCCTAATGGGCAGGTCACGCAAGTGTTGGATCTCCCTTCTTTTCCAAAGCAGAGTGTCCAAAGGACCTCTCAAACTCAACCACGAAGGAGTCGACCACAACAGAGGAACCAAGATCGACGACACCACCAGATAAGGCAAAGACGGCAGCAGTATCAACATCATAGAACCAGCGGCACGAGACAAATATGGGTGCCAAAAGGACAGCAACCACAGCCTATCAGCAACACTGCAGAAGAGAGCAGGACAAAGTTTCAACAAAAGTAGAGTCAGCAGACAAAGTCCTCTCGATCTTCTTCTACAAGCATCAATACTCGACAAATTTGGATCGCCAAGAAATATCTTACCCATAGACCCACACCCACGCAGATTTGGGTACCCAAACAATGTATTATATCTCAACCCCCAAGCCATGTAATATATACCCCTCAGAAACCTTTTCATCCTTCAAAACCACCAAACCCGATACCGATTTTTGTTCCTCAGCAGAAAACCACCACCCTCTCAAAGACTCTTTGGAAATGGATACCGAAGCCTGTCCAACCGTCTTCCCCTAACCCATTGTCTAACTACCCCCCGACTAACATACAACCTTGTGATAAATCACTAACCTTTAAACCTTGTATAAATTCACCCACCATCATCACACGTCACTCATAACCTAATCTCATCCAGGAATGTATGCATAATCTGAAACGTGTAGGTGTCTAGAGACCTGCACTAGTGCTGCAAGAAGCATTACATCCATCACATCACAGCACTTGGCTACACGGGTTACGCATCAGTTATGGAAAGGGATTGCGGTCTCACTTTATTGGGATCATAATTAATTTCCATGCTAATGTGTTAATCTTTTGTAGCAGATCTTTCTCATAGCGCACCAGTCATTATGCAAACCGACGAAGGACCATCAGGAGCAGGCCCCAGCGTAGCTGCAGTGCCCCTCAATGTGTTACGAGCAGAATCCCACCCGACTGCTCCACCGCCAGAATTCCAAGGATTTCCAGGGCCCATGCCGATCGACAACCCACCTATGGGCTACACAGAAAAGATACACCGTAACTCTCACTGGTTTCAAGGACTTGCAGGACCCTTGGCGGACGCAGATTTTATATTTGAATCCAATTTGACGTTTGATGACCGCACTTGGGGAAAATACCAATTCTTCTCCAGAGAGTTCGAAGCCCTACAGAACACCCAGGACTTAACTCACGTTTGGGCCAGAGCCGGCTTCACGGAGTATTTCAGTGATCCTCTGCCCAAACCCGACTTTTATAGGTGTTATTATTTAATCACTACGTTGCGGGCCTCAGAGAATAAGGATATCCCAGGAACTTTTATTTTGCCCTCTTTAGTGGACGATCCACCTTACAAAAGGTTTTACCTCTCAAAGGATTTAATCAGAGCTGCCATCAAGATTCATGGCACCCACACGCCCACAGATCGAGAAAGATTAATTCCGGACCCTATGAAACGTGGGGATGTCACTAAGTGGGAGGAGATCTCAGCAATTACACCTGAGCTGTCAAAGCCGCTACGGATATGCATGCAACATTTTGCATTCCCCGCTCAGGACAGATTTACCATGCCACATAAGAGAATATGGTTTGGTTTGTACTTGGCATGTACGGGACCTCAAACGGTTGATCTGGCGAGCTGGATCATTGATCAAATGTATTTGGCACAACAAAGATGGGAACGCAAGAAAGTGCTTAATGGATGTTGTGCGCTCACAAGAATTGTTTATATGTGCTTGGCCTATGATTTGCCAATTGAACGTGCATTAACAGGAGAAGAGCTAAAGGCATTCAAAGGAACGACGAAGAAAGCCAGGAAGCCCAGCCGAGCACGGGCAGGTAAGCGCATGAGAGGCACCATTCCTTGCCTCCAAGTGCCAGAGTCACCATCACCACAACCCTCCCCAGCACAATCACCGACAGAAGCCGCTCCCACAGTGCAACCTATTCGCATAAGGTTGTCTAGACCAGTGGTCACGGAGGGCACTACTAGTACCGTTGCACCTCAGGCAGCTGCAACCACAGAACCCACCACCACGACAGCAGAAGCTCCCACCACTATTGGTGCGGAAGCCTTTTCTTTCCCAATACCACACATGGAGGCAGAACCAATAAACACAACATTCGATTTTGAGATGCCTGATGCATTCTCAAATGAGTTCCAGTTTTCAGAAGGACAGTTCTTTTCTCAAGAATATGAAAGACCTAGCTACCCTACCACACCCAGGGATCAGCCACAAGGACAGCTCGTGTCGAGCTCTGATGACGAAAGAACAGCATCTGATGACGATGAAGGTGACGATGAAGCCAGCCAGGGCACGCATGATTCCCCAGAACAAGAACAGACAGATGGCCAAGGCCAACAAACCGATGCACACGGTGACACCAGCACGCATGAAGAGGAGACTTTCGAAGCAGCAGCTTACACGCTGGCAATCAAGAAATTATATCGCACGATGGAGAAAGTCTGGGCACGGAAGAAATTGACTGAAGAAGAGAGCCAAACCATAATCGAACAAGAACTCATCGCCGGAGGGTTTGAAGAAGTTTACATCAGAGGGTTTAGAGAACTGGCCCAATCCATTGGCCCGGTCGAAGCACTGAGATATTTACAAAGGAAGCCACTCCCCCAATATGACCCTCGCAGAGTTCGCCTGTTATCGAAGCCCGGTGAATATATTCGAGTTCCGGTAGGTCCTCAATCATCCCACCAGACGCAAGATGCACGCCTACGCCAGGAAAGATCCATCACCGAAGAAGCTACCCTAGTCGACTCCCCACCACATACTACCGTTGTACAGACTACCACTATCCTTGAGATAACATCCACACCATCTACTCCTCTCTCACCTCATGTTTCACCAGCCCATCCTGTATCCCCCGCACACCCACCTGCTCCTCCCACATCCACACCAGTCCACGGCAACATAGCCACAGCCTTTACCCTGCCCATTCATGCCACCATGACCGCACCCACCCCACCTCACCTCCGTGTTAACCCCTTCATCCCTTCATCCTTCCCATCTTTTCCCCCACCTTTAAGATACCCTTTCACCTATCTAACCCCACTAACATTCTCACCAGTTTCACCTCCCCGACCCACTGTAACCCCTATGTCCCCTTTCCACCAAGCGGCTCCAACCAGCCCCCCTGTAAATTATCCCTCAACCTTTGTAAATCCCGTATTTACACCAGCACCAGCACCCAGTGTAACACCCATATTCACGGTCACCGCACTAGACACGTCCACTGACATGGACATCTCACCAACCACTGCACCATCGCTCACTTCACTCACGGCACAAACATTCTTAGGCACATCACAATTTTCAACAATCACCACATCATCCACCTTCCCATCCCCATTCCCCGTTCCCATTGCATCCACACCAACTGCATCTTCATTTAGCACCCCGTTGATACTATCACCCATTGTAGATAATGCATTCCGACAAATGTTCATGTGTATGACACAAGTACGAGATGAATTCACATCTCTCGGCGATAATTATCAGCAGCTGCAGAGGACAACCAATGACTTACAGTCGCAGCTTAATTTATTGTCTATAGAGAATGCCTCCCTGAACACCCGCTACCAGGAATTACGCGAGGCATATCACAAATTGGAGCTAGAAAGAGAAGAAAAGACCAAGGAAGCCACTGCTGACTTGGATAATTTATTAAGAGCCCAGACAGTCCGCAATGCAACGCTAACACGAAACATGGGCTTACTAAGAAGACACCTAGCCGCAGCAAAAGAGGAGAACCAGAGACTCCAAGAACAGAATAGAGAGAATTTAGAAGCGGCATTGGACCATCCAGAACAACCATTAAGTCCTAGCAGATTCAAGGCAATCCCATCCGAATCGATGCGGATGTTGCTAGAGGATCACGTGAGACTGCTAGAGGACTATGATCGAATGAACGAAGAGCATCAGAAGTTAAAAGAAGATCACAAGCTACTACAGCTCAGAGAACCGGCACCACAACAAGTACAAGTAGCAGCAGAAGTACCAGAACCTGTGGACCCCTCCCCTGACCTCATAGAGGAACTCAACGCATTACGGGCCCAGGTAACCACACTCCAATCACGCATAGATGTATACGAAGCACCACCACGGCCTGACTCCCCACCGGAGATCCCAGCTGACGACGAGAACATAACCATTCCGGTGGAGGAAACATTTGAAGAAGCGTACGAGCCACAACCCATCCCAGGCGGACGCGTCACGGCCGAAGGTCAGATGACGTACGAACTTCCGACCCCCGCATGGATGAAAACTGTTGAGGAAATAGGAACAACGCACTCAGCTAGAGTCGAGGCCCAGCTACATGCAATGGCCATGATCGAAGAAAGAATTTTGCAATCTCCCTACTTTGCTCAATTGGCCCCACGCAGGTACATATCTGGGCATGAACTTCAATACAAACCATACTTCATGCTAATGGCCGAATACCAGCTGGCCATAGAGAAGCGAACTGGCAAGAAGCCCTCACATGCAACTCAATTTGAGCCTGAAGACTTGCCACTGGATGCGCAACAAGGCACTATTTATCAACCAGATTGGCGTACACGTCTTTTACAAGAGTACCCTGAAATGATGAGCACATGGGTTAAGGCACCTTTACATTTAAAGTATAATCTGTGCTGGGGACCAGTGCCACGACGCCGCTCCTGGACTGCCTTTGCTATCAAAGTACAAAACAATAAGCAGTGCCAAGACTGGCTGAACTACCCATATTTCAGGCCACCTACAGGACCACCGACAATTGGCTACATGATGGCAACGATTCGTCACTGGCTCCCTCGCTTGAGATATATGGACGATATAGCAGCGCATATGACTGTCAAGATATTTGACATGATGCAAATGATATTTAAAGTCTTCCGGCGAGTCAAAGCACCACATGTTAATACCCCGGGCTTTGAGCATGGCAACTTGGATCTCGTATACGACATGAGTACGACGCCATCGCTCCGGGTGTGTTATGCCTGGCATTGCAGAGTCAAGTACTTACCGGCGTGCTACAAGCAGACATTCGAAGAAATGTTCACAACCGGCTTTTGGGAATACCACTCTGAAGTGTTCATCAGCAGGCCGACTCACTTATTGCAATTATTTGCCTGCGAACAGTTGGTGTATTCCACGCATTACAGACTCCCACCATCCGACGAACCGCAACCTATAGACTGGGAGAAGCTAGAGGCTGACTTGGCCCGAGGCATTCGAGTAGCTGAGCACACCCTCGCTCACGACCTCCTACAAAACTACATCCGGCAGACCGCACAACAAGGTTCTGTCAGGGACGACAGAAGCGAGAGGGAGGGGGGTGTTGGAAGCAGTCAGAGGCACAAACGACGCGGAAGCATGTAACAACGGAGCAGGGAGCCAGTCGGATCATTTTTTCAAAACACCCAACAGTGATTTTCATCACTCTTGTAACATATGTAATATAGACAAAATCCCATTTTCTAATTCATAGCTCCATTTTGTGCAAGCCGAGGAGTCCTCGAGCTTGAGGAGCTTAGGTAGATTGCTCGTACCAATTTTCGTTATTTTTAGACATCGTTTACCCTTCCAAATAGCCTCTAGGACCTATTTTTTAACTAGGCCGGTCACTAGATGTGAAACCGGTCAAAACTAGTCTAGAAACTATAAAAAGAGCTAGAGAGCTCATTTTTGAGGTTGGTTCATTTTGGTTAGTGTGAGCCTAGAGCTAGTTTGAGCTTGTAAGAGTGTTCTTGAGTAATAGAGCTATTTTCCCACCTTCCATGGTGTCTTGCCTGTCTCTTCATTGTGTGTGTGTATGTGTGTGTGCATCTTTGTGCTTCTCACCTTCACTCTCACTTCATCTCACATTCACGATCTTCATATCACTCCTATCTCTTCCGCGGATTGACATTAAGGAGGTGGAGCTTCTTAACGTGGTTCTCACCATTGTGCTAGAGCAACAGTCACTGTATGCTCTCAGTTTTATATCTGATGTGAAAGGATAATATAATCCTTCCTTTATAGTTCTTTTGATATATCTAAGAACTCTTTGTCCTGCAACCCAATGTTGATCCTTCGGACAATGCATAAACTGTGAGAGAACTCCTACTGCATAACTAAGATCTGGTCTTGTTAGTGTAGCATAAATCAAGCTTCCCACTAAAGATTGATACTTTCTCATATCTTTAAACTCTGCACCATCATATTTGCTGAGTTTATGATTGATCTCAAGTGGTGTTGAGGTTTCTCTGCAATTCTCCATGTTAAACTTCTTCAGTAAGTTTAGGAGATACCTTTATTGCGAAACATATACACCATGATCTGTATATGTAACTTCCATTCCAAGAAAATATGATAACTTTCCTAGATCACTAATCTTGAACTCCTTTTCAAGCAATCTCTTTACCTCCTTGATTCCTTCATCTGAGGTACCTGTGATTATAATGTTATCTACATAAATACAAATGTAGATCATACCTTCATCTGTTCTCTTAATGAGTAGACTTGCATCTGCCTTTGAACTTTGGTATCCAAGGTCATTGAGATACTTCACAAGTCTATAATTCCAAGCTCTTGGAGCTTTCTTCAATCCATAGAGTGCTCTTCTTAATCTGCAAACATGATTTGGGTAACTGGAACTTATGAACCCTTCAGGTTGTTCCGTGTAGACTTCATCTGATATATATCCATTTAGAAATGCATTCTTTATATCCAATTGACTTAGCTTCCATCCTATTGATGCTGCTATAGCAATCAATGTTCTTATGGTTGACATCTTTGCCACCGGATTGAATGTCTCATCATAATCTATGCCATGCGTTTGAGCATAACCTTTGACTACCAGTCTAGCTTTGTGTCTGGCTATTCTTCCATCTGCAAGCTTCTTAACTTTGTAAACCCATTTATTTCCAATCACGTTCTTACCATTTGGTTTTGGAACAAGTTCCCAAGTCTTGTTCTCTTCAAGCGCATTGAACCTCCTTCATTGCTTCTTCCCATTGTTCCTTACCTTTTGCGTTTCTGTAATTATGAGGTTCTTCATCTTCCTTTACTAAGTAAGCATAGTTTTGTTGAGTCAAATAAGAAGTATCATAGGAATATCTTGTTGGTTGTTTCCTTACTCTATTTGACCTTCTTGGTTCATATTCTTCATGTGTATTTGTATACACTTCTTCATCAAATCTCGGTCCATCTTCATTTCTCATAGTTGATCCGATCCTGGATGTACTTGCCTGCATATGATTTTCATCTCCATTTACCTGCATATGTGATTTACCTTTTTAATTTCTTCTCATCTCTTCTTCAAATGTTTCACCACTATGCTCTTTATCTGTATACCAGCTCTTTCCTTCATCAAATGTCACATCTCTGCAAACAATAAACTGTTTGGTTAAAGGACTCCATAGTCTATAACCCATCTACTTTTCATCATATCCGATGAATACATATTTTTCAGCTTTTGGTTCAAGCTTATGTCTAAGTTGTGACGGTACATAAGCATAAGCAACTGATCCAAACACTTTGCAATGATCAAGTGTTGGCTTCTTACCCCACCAAGCTTCATAAGGGGTCATTCCATTTAAAGTTGTACATGGTAATTTGTTTACAGGATATGTAGCTGTATTTACAGCCTCAGCCCAAAGATAGTTTGGACAATTATTCTCCTTTAACATTGCTCTGGTAAACTCAACTAGAGTTTGGTTTCTCCTTTCTGCTACTCCATTTTGTTGCGGTGTATACGTGCAAGTTATTTCTCTTTTGATACCTGCATCCCACAGATAATCATTGAACTCCTGAGAAAAATATTCTCCTCCTCCATCAGACCTTAGTCTTTTGAGTTTTTGTCCTATAAGTCTTTCAGCATATGCATGAAAATCACTGAAAGCTCCAAATACTTCTGACTTCTCTTTCAAAACATAAAGAGTTATCCATCTTGTTGCATCATCAATAAAAAGAACATAATACCTTGAGCCACTGATAGATCCTTCTTTTGTTGGCCCCCATACATCTGTATGTATGAGTTCTAGCAAACCATCGTGTTTGTAACCCTTCTTCTGAAATGGTAACCTGTGTGCTTTTCCCATCTGACAGGCTTCACATTTGTGAATCATATGTTGATTCTTCATATTTGGTAGTCCTCTTACGGATTGTTTCTCTACCATCATTTTGATTCCTTTTTCATTAAAATGTCCTAAGCTCTTATGCCAGAGGTCCAATTCTGTAAAAACTTCATCACCATGTGTGATTAAAGCGTGACCAACATTCCCTTGTACTTTAAGAGTAAAAATTCTACCTTCCTTTTTACCATAAACAATTTGATTGTATCCATTCTCTAGATCTTCAACAAATACTCCTTCATTTGTAAGCCTGATTTGAAAACCTTTTTCTACTATCTCTCCCACACTGATCAGATTCTTTGGGATTGTTGGAACATACAAAACATTTGTTAGCAAGTCAGCTCCATTCTTGCATTTTACTTTTCCAATTGACCTCACATTTTGTTTTGTGTTATCACCTGTTTGTACTCTATGATTCAAAATTCCTCCTTCTAGTTCTGATAACAATTCTATATTTCTTGACAAATGATTTGAACAACCAGAGTCAATATAGAATACCTTGAGATCTTCATTCTCTGACACACTTATCGAATTCATCATCAACGTTGTATGATTTTCATTCTGTGTATCATTTGCATAGTTGTAGTAGGTAGTGTTGTGAGACAGATTCTGTCCCCAACTTCTTGCTCCACCTCTACCATATCCGCCTCTTTGGCTTTGTCTACTTCTTTGATATCTTCCGCTTCTGCCTCTGCTATTGTTATTCTGATTCTAACTTAATCCTTGAGAATTATGCCAGCAATCATGAGCTAAATGATTGCTTAATCCACAGATCCAACAAGTCTTCTTGTTGTTATTTTGATTACCTCTTCCTTTTGTATTACCTCTACTTCTACTTCTGACATTACCTCTTCCTCTTGCATAATTTGCTTGAGTAGTCTTCTCTTCTTCATCTTTTTCTTTACCTTTATCACCTTTCTTCTTATTCTTTGCGTACATAGCAAAACTTTGTCCTTTATCTCCATCTGTCTTCAAATCTTGCTCAAATGTTAGCATTAGTCCAAGCAACTGATTTAAATCTGGTACAAAATGATTTAATGAAAGTTCAGTTGAGAGTACGAAAGGTTTCCACCTTTCATCTCATCTCAAACCTGCAAGCAATTGTGCTATTAATATGTGATCTTTGATATCTTCATCAATAGATCCCAAACTGTCCGTCAGGTCCTTCATCTTAGTGACATAATCACTAATGCTTTGACTTTGCTTTTTCTTGAATGTTGTGAACTCTGACCATAAGCTAGCCTTTCTAGCTTTGGTAGAGTTTTGGAAATGATCTTCCAATGCACTCCATATGTCTTCCGCTTTTTCCAGACCTCTAATATGTGGTAGTAGATGATCTGTAACGGTATTGTAGATATAAGCTCTTGCCATTGCATCTTTCTTCTGCCATAGCTTCAAAGCTTCTAACTCTTCTTTCTTTGGTTGACTGTCATCTCCAAAAGTAGGCTTATTTTCTTCTCCTGTCACATACATCATTAAGTCCTTACTCATAAGTAAGGCTTCCATTCGCATTACCCATGCGGGATAGTTATCTCTGTCCAATTTGTCAATAGAAATGTGATCTGCCATAATCTTCTTGTTTCTGTTACTGCCGGTGAGTTTAATGTGAAAAGATTTTACCTTTTATAAACCTTTACCCTTGAGAATGACTTTGGAATGCTTCTCTGATGCCGTTTGTTGTTGATCTCCTTAGCTTTCACCTTTCTTGTGAAAAATTCTTCAAATTCTCTTGTATCTTTACTTCCATTTACTCTTGAGTACCTTTCTGCTCTTCAGAACCTTTTCTGCTCTGATACCACTTGTTGACGATGCGGCAAAAGCTTGAAAACTAAGCTGCGGAATTTGCCACGCCACAAGAACTACGCTAGAGTGATATTAGAACACCTCTATAATCATCAATAGCTTGGCAACCTTCTGAAATTGAAAACTTTGTAACTGTATTTAGTGAAAACCGAAATTCACTTTATAGAAAACTTTGCCTTTTCTTCAGGCTTCAATTCTGATCTGATTTACTTCAATCTTTACAATTCTTTGTTTACTTATTGTTAGATATTCTTTCTGTCACTTAGATGTGCCAAAATTGTGTTTTGAACTCACTAGAATTTCACCGGAACTTCATCAGACTGTTACCGGACTGTCACTGTAATCTTACCGGAATGAACTGCAAATATGTTTGTGGTTATTTCAAATAGTTGTAAATGAAGTAAGGAAGTAATACCTCAGCTTCCTTCAGTGAACAAACTTTATCTGAAGTTTGAAGAAAAACTTCACCAATTTTGGATGCCTTTACAGTCAGACTTAGTACTGTGCGTACATGTCCCATTTCACAAAATTCTTTGATCAGTTTGTAGTTGAGACTACTAGCTTCAAGTTTAGCTATCACTCATGAAAAACTTTACACTATATTGTGAGATCTAACTTGCAGAAGTACCGTAAAACCATGTAATGAAAAAACTGTAATTGTTAACTAACTTTCATAGTAACATGAAATCACTTAGATTTCTTCACACAAGAAGAATGCGCTCAGATCTTTCCACATAAATATGTGTTTTCTATTAGAGAAGATGTGTACAAAAATGATTTGGCCTCACTTTGCTCATAGCCATGGAAAACTCTCCTATGTTGAGTAGTTCTTCCTTACCATCTCTCTCTCAGATGAGTACCTGACAGTTCAGGTTCTATTATTCATCTCTACATACGCACACTTGCGTCTACTACATGCGCACACTTTCTAAGCACACTATCAACTCTCTTATATACATTTTTGATCCAGGATACAAAAGCTCGTAATTTTGGAAGTTTCTGTAAACTATATTACAGTCGTGAATTTGTCCCTTCACTAAGGCTTTGATTTTTCTGAATGCTTTGTTTCTGCTTCTCTTTGTCTTTTCTTTATCCCTCATATGTCTTCATGTCTTTATGCCTAATTAGTGAGTGAATCTCCAACACCATCTGCACTCAATATATACCAGTAATCAGTGTAAAGCCCGTATCATGAGTTATTTTGCACTTAGCTTGCATGAACTTGGCAACTCTCCGAGTGACTTGTGTTGTCCCTTTCCCGTGGGTGTGAGAAAGATAGTACCTGGGGTTTTTCTTCATACACACATACATATATATATATATATATATATATATATATATATATATATATATATATATATATATATATATATATTTCTTTTTGAAAAAAAACAAAAGTGTTAGTACCTAGCCGAAGCTTTTATTGTACCTTTAATTATTTTCCTTGAGATTATTGTACAAGTGCTCTCCTATTCCCTGAGAGAGAAATGTGCTTCATTATCCAGTAGAAGAAGAATTAGGTGTGGAATGCATGGCCTTGTATGGTGGCCCTATTATGCATGCTCGAGACTCTTGGAAGTCAAGATGTGTGCAAATTGGAGTATCTAGTTGATGTATACAGATTGCTCGGCTTTTAGGCATCCAGATCTGGTTTTTTTTTTTTGCAGTCAACTGTATTGCGATCGTTTCTGGTGCTTGGTGTACTTCTTAATTTGTACTTTCACTTTGCTAGCCCTTCGAATCCTTGAATTGTTCTTGTTGTGTATATCTATTTCTGCAATTTCCTGTAGTTGTCTTTTCCTTGATGCTTCATCTTCATGTCGTACTGAGCCTTCTTGGGTATTGATATTTTCCTTTTAACAATAGTCATTGGTGCACATGATTTGGGGACCCATATTTGCATTCTAGCAGGTTGAGCGGTAACCACTTTCTTTGGAATCCATACTCTAGCGATCCTTTGTGGACCTCGGAATCCTGCTTGACTTGTGTCCTCGTACCATTGTTGTTTTCTGTGTATTCTACAGCTCCGTTGTTGATAATATGTTGTCACCTGATCTTTTCTGATCCAAGCATGTCTGGTGTGTGGGATGGGATAAATTCTAATGCGGGAATGTTCGTGATAATTATGCTGACTAGTCGCTCTTGTGCTCTGGATTTTGCTTGGATACAACGTTAGTAGTGGGGCCCACTGGCCTAGGAGGGTGCGTGAGATTGAGAGTTGGTGTACTCGCACATGAAGTACTTGGTGGTGGGGGTTCCATAGTGGAAGTGAATGTAGAATCGTCTTCATGCATGAGTAGTTGATCTCTTGGGCCTATACACCTGGCTTTGACAGGTCGTTCTTCTAACACACTGAATACTTCACGGTGCCCTATCTTGGCTGATATGTAGCCCAAGGCTAATCGGATCGTCACTTCATATTCATATATCCAATCTTGGCCTAACACAAGTTCTTCCAATAAATCTTGATCATGACACACAATGAGTTTTTGTTGCATCGTGTTATTTCCTAGATGTAGTGACAATGTAATCTCACCTATGCATTTAGTAACCCTTCCCCCTATTCCAATCAGATGTGCTTTGGTGGGACTTAATTGTTCTTTGAGCTTATGCACCAAAGAATACTTGATACAACTAACAGCTGCTCCTGTGTCAATTAGAGCATCCACCAAGTGGTACTCTGTTCTAGCACCCAAGTTCAAATATGGTTGCTTTGTTTGATGTCCTAGTTTTTCAGAGGCTTGGAAATTAGCCATTGGGATGAGTTCCTCTCCTCCCTCATATCTTTCATCTCTCTTTCTTATCCATTCCTTCCGTTTCCTTATTCGTTCTAGAGCTTCCTGTCTTGCTTCTTCTCATATTCTTTCGTCCTCTTCTCTCCTATTTTTTGTTGTTAGAAGTCGTGACATTATTTCCTCTGTCATTGGCTCTAAATACTTCTTTACTGGACAACCACTTATATAGTTTGGCAAGACCTCTCCATCTAGGGTTGCTAAGCTAATGGCTCCGCTAGTAGATATACGATTGATTCTCAAGGGGCCATATCCTCTTTTTTGTAGTTTTTTTGCATGTTGCTTCAAAGTATAAACCGGGACCAAATCTCCTTCTTTCAAGTTTTTATCTTTAATATGAGCATCAAAATAAGCCTTCTGTCACCTTTTTGCAGCATAAATGCCTGCCACTGCTTGTAATCTTGTTTCGTGTAACTTTTTTATTTGTTCCAATTGAGTTGATAACTCATGTCCAGTCCATTCATAATTTGAGGCTACTCTGAGAGTAGGTACCAAGAAATCAATTGGTAAGATGGCGTTCTGTCCATACACCAGGTTAAACGGAGTAGTTCCTATAGTTGTCTTGTATGCTACTCGGAATGCCCATAAAGCATGATGTAATTGCTTGTCCCAATCAGATCTGCCATTGTTAACAATCTTGGTGAGAACAGTACATAAGATTTTGTTCAAACTTTCAACCTATCCGTTGGCTTGTGGGTGATAAGGGGCTGATTTCTTATGAATCACTAAGAATTCATTAATTAAAGCTTCTATCACTTCATTGAAAAAGTGTGTACCTCTGTCACTCACAATTTCAATAGGCAATCCAAACCTAGTGAATATGTTCTCAAAGAGAAACTTAGCCATTGTCCTCACATCATTTTTCTTGGTCACCTTGGCTTCTACCCACTTGGTCAAATAATCCGTTGCTACTATTATGTACTCAGCATGGGAACCTTTAGCTGGTGGGCTAATAGGTCCTACAAAATCTATTCCCCATTTGGTAAACGCTCTAGCACTCATCATAGGCTTTAGTGGCATTTCATCTCTTCTAATGGGATACTTTGTTCGTTGGCATGTATTGCATCACTACAACATATGAGGGGCATACCGACGTTGTATATACCGACGGTCACACTCGGCGTCGGTATGGGCTTCGGAAAATGTTACTTAGAGATACCGACGGTCAAGTGACCGTTGGTATGACCGTTTTAAACGGATCGTCGGTGTGGCCCGCAACCGTCGGTATAAGCGTCGGTATATGTGTCGGTATATGCGTTGGTATGGGTGTCGATATAAGCATCGGTAATTTACTGGGAATTATCGACGCATATACCGACGCCCACACCGACACATATACCGACGGCGAGTTTTAAACATACCGCAAACCCGAGAGCAAAACTTCACATTTTTGCACGTGTTTGAGTGCTGTTGGTCTTCTGTCGAACTTGCGCGCGCGAACCGAATTGCGACCTTCATTGTCTTGTGCACACACACACAGATCTCTCTCTCTACACACACACAGATCTCTCTCTCTACACACACACACTCTCTCTTGGCTTAGATCTCACATCTTGGTAAGTGTTGCGCGTACTGTTAGCATTTGTGTTTCTCTATGCTTTAGGTTTTATAATTTCTCTTTTCTTTGATTTTTCAGAAGTTCTTTGGCGTCGATTGTTTGGAATTGGACGATAGACGACATACATTACGCTTTGACGACAACGATTCAAAAGAGGGACATACTTGTAAGTGATTGTTTTATTCTCCATTGATAGAGAGAGAAGGAGAGAGAGAAAGAGAGAGAGAGAGAGAGAGAAAAGAGAGAGAGTGAGAGATAAAGAATAATGAAAGAAAGGAAGATAGAGATAGGAAAATAGAGCATACATACACACACACATTTACACATGCATACATACACACATACATGTACACACATGCATGCTTACATACACACACCTATACACACATGCATGCTTACATACACACACATATACACACATGCATGCATACACACACATATACATTTACACACATGCATACATACACACACATGCATACACACATACATACACACACATATATACACATATGCATACATACACATACACACACACATATACACACATATACATACACACACACATATATACACACATATACACACATGCATGCATACATACACACACATATACACACATGTATGCATACACACATATACACACATGCATACATACACACACATGCATACACACATACATACACACACATATATACACACATGCATGCATACAATATATACACACATACACATACACACACATGCATGCATACATACACACACATACACATACACACACATGTATACACATGCATATTTACACACACACATGTACACATGCAATATACATACACACATATATACACACATGCATACATACACACATATACACACATGCATGTATACATACACACACATACACATACACACACATGTATACACATGCATACAAATACACACATACACACACATGCATGCATACATACACACACATACACACACATGCACACACATGCATGCATACATACACACACATAGACATACACACACATGTATACACATGCATACATACACACACACATCTACACATGCATACATACACACACATATACACACACATGCATACATACACACATATACACACATGCATGTATACATACACACACACATGTACACACCTACATACATATAAGGTTTTTAGTGTTTTAAGTCTTTCTGATTAGGGTTTTAGTGTTTTAATACGTAGATAACATATATACACAAACACACATATACATATAATACATACATACATGTAGATACACATGCATACAAAAATATACATATTTTAGATTTAAATCTTTAAGATTAGGGTTTTAGGGTTTTAACACCTACATAACATATATGCACACATACACATGCACATATAATACATATATACATGTATATACACATGTATACAGAAATATACATATTTTAGGTCTAGATCTTTAAGATTAGGGTTTTAGGGTTTAGACATATATATAGCTCAATCATATTTATATTAAGAAAAAATATAGAGAAAAATAAAAAAAAATCTAAATATACAAATAAATATATATATAAAATATGATTAGGGTTTTATGATTAGGGGTTTAGATTTTTATAGGTCTAGATATTTAAGATTAGGGTTTTAGGGTTTAGTCATATATATAACTCAGATTTAAGTCTAAGTCTTTATGATTAGGGTTTTAGTATTTTAATACGTAGATAACATATATACACAAACACACATATACATATAATACATACATACATGTAGATACACATGCATACAAAAATATACATATTTTAGATTTAAATCTTTAAGATTAGGGTTTTAGGGTTTTAACACCTACATAACATATATGCACACATACACATGCACATATAATACATATATACATGTATATATACATGTATACAGAAATATACATATTTTAGGTCTAGATCTTTAAGAATATATATAACTCAATTATATTTATATTGAGAAAAATAAGAAAAAAAATCTGAATATATAAATAAATATATATATAAAATATGATTAGGGTTTTATGATTAGGGGTTTAGATTTTTATAGGTCTAGATATTTCATATTAGGGTTTTAGGGTTTAGACATATATATAACTCATATTTAAGTCTAAGTCTTTCTAATTAGGGTTTTAGTGTTTTAATACGTAGATAACATATATACACAAACACACATATACATATAATACATACATACATGTAGATACACATGCATACAAAAATATACATATTTTATATTTAAATCTTTAAGATTAGGGTTTTAGGGTTTAACACCTACATAACATATATGCACACATACACATGCACATATAATACATATATACATGTATATACACACGTATACAAAAATATACATATTTTAGGTCTAGATCTTTAAGATTAGGGTTTTAGGGTTTAGACATATATATAACTCAATTATATTTATATGAAGAAAAAATATAGAGAAAAATAAGAAAAAAAATCTGAATATATAAATAAATATATATAAAAAATATGATTAGGGTTTTATGATTAGGGGTTTAGATTTTTATAGGTGTTTAAGTATTAAGTTTTAGTATTTCAGATTTAAGTCTAAATCTTTAAGATTAGGGTTTTAGGGTTTTAACACCTACATAATATATATATACACATACACATACACATATAATACATATATAGATGTAGATACACATGCATACAAAAATATACATATTTTAGATCTAGAATTTTAAGATTAGGTTTTTAATTAAATATATATAATTGAATATATAAAATTAAATATATAAAAATAGGATTACGTAAGGAAAAAATCTGAATATATAAATAAATATATATAAAAAATAAGATAATTATATACATAAATAAATATAAAAAGAAATAGTGTTTTAAATAATTTAATTAAATATATATAATTAAACATATAAAATTAAATATATAAACATAGGATTACATAAGGAAAAAATCTGAATATATAAATAAATATATATATAAAATAGGATGATTATATAGATAAATAAATATAAAAAGAATTAGTGTTTTAAAAAATTTAATTAAATATTTATAATTGAATATTTATAATTAAATATATAAAAATAGGATTAAGTAAGGAAAAAATCTGAATATATAAATAAATATATATTTAAAATAAGATAATTATATACATAAATAAATATAAAAAGGACTAGTGTTTTAAATAATTTAATTAAATATATATAATAAAATATATAAAAATAGGATTAATTAAGAAAAAAATCGGCTTGTATAATTAATATATATATATAAAGTGGGATAATTATACATGTTTTAGGTCTAAGTCATTTGGATTAGGGTTTTAGGATTTTAACACCTACATAACATATATACACACATACACATACACATATAATACATATATACATGTATATACACATGTGTATAGAAATATACATATTACGTCTAGATCTTTAAAATTAGGGTTTTAGGGTTTAGGCATACATATAACTCAATTAAGAGGAAAAAAAACTGAATAAATAAATAAATATACATATAAAATAGGATCAATTAAGAAAAAATACGAATATATAGATAAAATAGGATAGTTATATAGATTAGGGTTTTAAAATTAGGGTTTTAAGTTTTTTTAGGTATTTAAGTATTTAGGTTTAGTATTTCATATTTAAGTCTTCATAGTTAGATTTTTAGGTTTAATAAAAAAACAAATGTTCTAAAATGTCCATATTGTAGCAGATGGCTTCTTTGGATCCTGAAGAGAGAATGGCATGTCCTTGCACATAGTGCAAGTATCAAATTTATCGGAAATGATGGATTTGTACTGCACATGTTAGAGAGTATGGATCATTTGATAGGAGTCGACTGGAAAACCTACGCTATCATTCGCATGGTCCCCCAGGTGAGCAGATGGACCCAAACGACATTGCACCGGTAACCTCTTGTGGACAAAAGAGAGCAAAAAAGGACTTAGACGTACAAGCAAGCACTAATAATATTACACAGAATTAACATATGGAAGAGATGCTTGAATCATTTTATGAGATGGACGAAGATCATGATGGTGAAGAAGGTGTCGAGAGTTTCATGGACACAACAGAAATTTCACGATCAGAAGTTGATGAAGAATATGAAACATGCAAAGATTAGCTCGTTTACCACTTTACAATGGAGCAAAGATATCTGTACTACGTGCTTCACTCGCGATGCTCAATCTACAATCCATTTATGGGTGGTCAGATAGTAGTGTCACTGAATTGTTCAGGAAAGTGGAGAAAAAATTGGCTTTCATTGTTGTATCACAATAACTTCATTTACTAATATCATTTTAATTGCTTATTGCAGGCTTCTTAAAGATCAATTTTTGTCGGAGGGCAATGACATGCCTCCAACACGTGGAGATGCAAAAAAACTTTTACAGTCCATTGGAATGGATTATACTAAAATTCATGCTTGTCTGAATGATTGCATTCTCTTTCGGAATGATTATGAGCATCTCCACCTATGTCCAAAGTGTGGAGCAAATATATTTAGAGAAGACGTAGGTGAAGCAATCCCCGCAACGGTTCTTTGCCACTTTCCTATCATTCCACGAATTAAGAACATGTTTAGATGCAAATCTATAGCTGAGTTAATGTCATGGCATACAAAGAGCAGGTCTACAGATAATGTAATGTGAGTGCATGCTGACTCTGATGCTTGGAAGCACATAGATAGTAACTGGCTAGAGTTTGCTAGTGAGCCTCGGTCCATACGTCTAGGCCTAGCTATGGATGGAGTGAATCCATTTGGATTACGCGGTTCTTCATGGAGCACATGGCCTGTATGTTTGGTCAATTATAATATCCCACCATGGTTGGCCACAAAGAAAGGTCATTTATTATTAGCTCTTATTATACCAAGTAAGTATAAGGTTAAAAACATGGATGTATATCTTGCACCACTTGTGGAAGAACTGCGCATTTTATGGGATAGGATTACTGTGCGTGACATGTCTCAACCTATAAGAAGACGAGACGTGCGAGTGCAAGGCATACTTATGTGGACAATGCATGATTGGCCTGGTTATGGTGAATGTTCAGGTATATCGATTTCGGGTTACCATGCTTGTCCTTTATGCGGACCATGACTCGAAGCACGCTATTCCAAAGCACTACGTAAAACTATCTATGAAGGACATCATAGATATTTTCCTGATGGACATGTTTTACGTGAAGGACAAATTGGTCGACAAGCGCAACACCAAATGAAAGCTAGTGATTGGAAACAATTGTGGGATTCAGAAAATCCAGTTGCTGGCATGAAACGGTTGTCCATTTTTCATGAACTCCCTTATTGGAGTGGATTGTTGATCAATCATTTGGTAGACCCGATGCATATTTTTAAGAATGTGGGAGAACTTCTTTGGAAAACTTTGATCGGAAAGAAAGAAAGCAAAGGACAAAGGGAGGACTTAGAAGAGCAAGGTCGTATGCGAGAGTTGTGGGCAATTACTAAGCCCAACAAAACAGTATCGTTACCAAGAGCTCCTTGGGTGCTTCGCAGGATCGAAGAGCAACAAGTGAAGAAAACAATTTCAGAGTTTCGAATACCTACTGGATGCATGAGGTGTCTAAAGACTGCTTTCACACGAAAAGACGATCTTGCAGGACTCAAGTATTATGATTGGCACAAGTTTTTACATTTTGTGCTCCCTATAGCCCTAAAAGATTGTCTTTCAGAGGATGTACGAAGAACCATTTATAAAATTAGTTCTTTAGTACGGTGGATATCTTCTAAAGAGATAAATAGAGATAGCATAGAGAGTGCGAAACTCAATGCTATCGAGGTTGTTTGTATGGTAGAGAAATACTTTCCCACAAGTATTCTCATTATTCAACTTCCTAGTTCATGTGGTAGATGAAGTTGCAATAGCAGGAACTATCCATAGTCGATGGATGTTCTTCTTAGAGCATTTTATGAAGACATTAAAAGGGTTTGTTCGATAGAGAGCATGTCCAGAGGGTAGCATGGCAGAGGGATGGCTTGTACAAGAATCTCTTGTATTCATAACTGAGTTTCTACGTATGTCGGATCTCGAAATGCCTCGCTTATGGAGCGATGATGAAGATGTTCGTCTCGTAGTCGATGAACCACAAGGTAAAGGATTGCAAAGAAAAATGTATGCAACTTTCAGAGAGAAGGCAATGAAGTTTTGCATAGTTAACTCTGAGCCTTGCAGAAGTGGTTAAAAAGGTATGAACTTGCCAAGGAAACTAACGCAAAGGAAAGAGCTCAGTTTCGAAGAAATCGTTCCACTCGATTTTTGCCTCTTCCAGAAAATCTTCGACCACTTCCACCTTTTCCAACGAGCAGATGGCTAGATACAGCGGTTTCACAAGCAAAGGCAGCGGGTGAAGATATCTCTGAAGAAGAAGAACTTGCAAAAGGATGTGATTGGGAGTATATTAAATACGGTGCACTATGGTCTCATGGACGACACTTTCGAATCGCACGAATCGGTCAAATAGGTCTACTTTTGATAGTGGAGTGATGGTGAATTTGCTATTTGTTTTACAAGTCGCTCCATGTAGTAGACAAATTTTTGAAAACATAGATGTAGAAGAAAGTCCATCTCTAGTGGACTCAAAGATTCATTCGATAGTCGAGGAGGAAGAGATCATTGTTCGAGAAGAAGAGGTCATTGTTTGAGAAGACGAAGCAATAGATGATGATCAGGAGGAAACCAGCATAGCAAGCGATTTAGAAGCCATCAATATAGAGATAGATATTCTCGGTGCATCAGATCTTCAAGAGGATGGTAGACTAGAGGACTTTTGAATAAAAAACTTATACGTACTAATTTTTTTCTTTTCTTTTTGGTTTAGTCTCTATATTACTTTTATTATCGCATACTAATTATTTGAGTTCTTTTATTACAGAGCACGATGGGAGACAGTCATCCAGTCACTCCACATTCCATGATAGAGGAGCAGTTTTTGGAGTTCATCTCTCAGGTTCCTCCTGCGTATATGGCCGCTGCATCACAGTATTGGATCGCTCGTAGTAGCACTCCTCCCCGCGTCACTCTTGGCAGCCTTACTCCTGCCGGCCTCACTCCCGCTGGCCTCACTCCCGACGATGTCACTCCCGCCGGTGTCACTCCTACGGGTGGTGCTACTCCCGTAGGAGGTATGTCTCCTAGCTTTGTGACTCCACCACGCCCATCTTTTCAGCCATCTCCTACTGGGTCTACTAGTAGACATGTGCGTCCAATACCTCAGCGTGATACAGGTTCTCGCTTGTCTCGTAGATCAAGGTCACACTCTGGAGCAGGAGGTTCTAGGAGTGGATCTACAAGTAGGTCTAGAGGCGGAGGAGGCAGTTGTTGTGGAGGCAGTGCGACGAACGTTGTGTCGCCCGCTTCTACTCCTAGGATGAGTACCTCAGATGTAGGTATGCCATGCAGTACACCATGTGGAACACCACGTACACCTTGGGGTGCTCATGACCATGATGACTCCAAGCTGTATATATATCCAAGATGGAGCTCCGGTGATGGATGCGGCTGGCAAAGCAATGCGTGCACGCATACGACAGATTTGCTCCATCCAATTTGGACACTCTATCATGTTGAAATGGAGTGAACAGGATCAAGATCGAAAGAATTATATCACACAGACAATTTATCAGGAGTTCCGACCAGTCGATGGATAGTCTCTTGTCAGTTCAAAGTGGATTCTGCACACCGCACGTGAGGTTATGTCCCATCGACGATCCGAGGCTCGTGATGCTTTCAGAGCAGGCTTACCAAAGCCTGTATAGTTAGATGCTGAGGAGTGGGACATGATTTGTGACGAGCAGCAACAGAGTCCTGACCGATATCCCCAGCAGCGAGATGTCACAGCCACATGTTTAGATACGATTCGATCGTCACATTTGGGTAGCGGCGGATATGACACGATACGTCATGAGTTTGTAAGTACCATTTCATTTATTGAATTTATTTGTGTTAAATTTCTCATGTATGTTTCCCTAATCTTTTGTATATTCATTTCAGGAGCTGGCAATGGTTCGTCCTCCGACATGAACCGAGGAGTCTTATGGATATAGTCATGGGTTGATTGCACTATTGGAGGACTTGGAGGGACGCGGTGCGGTAGTTTCTCGGGAGCATTTGTGATGAGGTAATTAATTTATAAACTTGGTTTTTACTTGTTGTTTGTAATTTTCATGTGAATTTATCTCATTCCATTAATGTTCTTTGTTGCAGGACTGTTGATATGGAACGTTCTTTGCATGTGTATGGCAGTGGAACACCAATATTTTGTATTTGATTTTCATATGGCAATGCATTGCTTTGCCACATTTTGTAAAAGCGTCATATATGACAGTGGTTTGCCACACTCTTGTACATGCTTCATAATTGAAATATGTAACTTATTTTGTACATGGATCATGGTTCATTCTGATTATCTCTTTTGTGTCCAATAATACTCTGTTTCATGAAATCCTATTTCGGTTGTCATTAGAGTACACATCACATGTACTCGGTTTTTTTGGGCAAAGTGTATTGTCTTTTGTTAAGCAACATCATGGTAATGTTGTTGTAGCAAAAGACAATACACTCTGCCCAAAAAAAATTTTGCAGGTATGGTCGTCGATATACGCGATGGTACTCCCAGTAATGTCATCGGAATAAGCGTTGGTACACCCAGCAGACGACGGTATAGGCAATGGTATGCCCAGTAGAGGCCTCGGTATAGGCGACGGTATGGGCATCGGTATTACCGACGCATATACTAATGCTTATACCGACGCATATATCGACGCTTATACCGACGCATATACTGACGCTTTGGTACCAACGCGCACACCGACCTTTACACCGGCATCACGACAAATAAAACCGCGTTCATTTTCCTCGGTAAAAACCTCAGTATACCATCGATCTGTTGTAGTGCATCTTTGAACGTAAGTGGTTGCGTCTTGATGTAGGGTAGGCCACCACATTCTCGTGAAGAGAATCATTTTTGCAGTTTTATCTGCAGAAAAGTGTCCTCCTGCGGCTCCCGTATGAGCCATCTCTAAGGTCGCAATGTACTTGTTTTCATGAATGCACATTCGTAGATGATTGTCTCTTCTCCTCTTGAAGAGTTGTTTCCCTATAAGAACATAGTCCTTGCTTTGCTCTTCGAGGGCACATTTTCGTGCTAAAGTAGCTCCTTCTGGGTTCTCCTGGGTTTTCAAGAATTTTACCAGAGGCATACTCCACCTTGGTGCCACCGTAGAGTAACATATAGTAGAGTTCTCTTCTGGCCTTCTTTCTTGACAAGTAGGGCAGGTAGATACATAGTTATGTGTATCCCTCTGCATGGTTGGCCAATATATGCCCAATCTCTTCAGTGTTTTCCAAGTTCCACTCACACTTCGATGAGTTTTCCATTGATTTACATGTGCTTTTTGAAGCCACATCTCCTGTTCATCTTCCTCCACACATCTCATAAGTAACCCACTTGGGTCTTGATGGTATAAGCTTCCGACAATGATGTGGAGATTTTTAGTCTTCCATAATTCCTAGCTTTTGTTCTCAGTGATCCTATGTTGGGGTCCATAGGTGAGGATGGGGATCAACTTTTCTGTCCATTGGGGACATACTTCGAGATTGAAGAGATAAGTATCTGGTAGATCATCTAGTACTCCTGTGGGAGGCTCTCCATGTGTCATTCTCGATAGGTGATCTGCTCGGATGTGTGTATTCCCTTTCTTGACTACTACTTCAAAATCAAATTCCATCAACAATAGAAACCATTGCACTAATCGTCCTGTATTACAAGGCTTATTAACTAAGTACAGTAACTCTATATTGTCAACATTTGGCAAAGATCTTTCTTAGTTCTGGGACATGTTCCGATCGTATAGCTGAATAGGTGCATAAGTCGTCCACATATACCTCCATGCTCTTCCTTAAGAATTACTCAAACACATGGCACATCGACCTTTGAAAAGTGGCTGGGGCATTGGTTAGACCAAAAGGCATAACCCTAAATGCATACACCCCCCATTCGATTGCAAAGGTTGTCTTATGTTGGTCTTCAGGAGCAATTGCTACCTGATTATGCCCTAAAAAGCCGTCCAGAAAACTATAGATTTCCTTTCATGCAAGCCTTTCCAAAAGATGATTAGTGATGGGTAGTGGGTAACTATCTCGTATGGTGGTGGCATTTGCTTTTTTCAAATTAATGCATACCCTTAACTTGCCATTCTTTTTTGGCATGACCACTAAAGGTGATACCCATTCCGTGTGTTCGATCTCATAAATGAAGCCTGCGTCTAACAACTTATCTATCTCTTCCTTAATTTTTCTGCGTAAACAGCGTTATAAGTGTATGGTCTTTGTTTGGAAGCTTTGGCTTCTGATGTCATAGGGATTCTATGGGCACAGATAGAGGGATCTACCCCTTTTAAATCCTTATATGTCCATGCAAATACATCCCTATATTCTCTTATGAGTCGTATTAACTCCTGTTCTTCCTCCAATGAGACATCCTGTCCTATGAAAGTACATCTCTCTTCACCTTCCTCCAAAGCTACTATTATTTTCTTGGTATGTTCTTTATTGTCATATGCTATTCCTGGTTGTGCCTCCTGTTTTGGCATTTGGATAGCAATCTTCCTCTCTTCTACCTCATATTTCTTGAAGTGAGCAGGTACTTCGAATTGATCTTGAGGCTTGTTTTCTCCCTCTTCGTTTTCTTTATCTAGTTCAAGTTCTTTCCTTTGTGTCGTTCCTTGATTTAACTCATTAGTTAAGACACTTGCTCTTTGATTTTCACCTTTTGTCTCAATTTGTTCATGTTCCATTTCGATACTCTCATAATCTTCCTTCCATTCTTTTTTGATTACTTCTCCTTCTTCGGCTTCTTGAAGAACAACCACATATAAACTTACATCATATCCTTCCTCATCCATGCATTCATTCATGGTTATTACTTCTTCATTTACGCATACATCAAGAGTAGCTAGAATCTCCATCCAACCATGAGGTTCAAATTCTTCATCTAGGAATATTTGGGGTATGTAAGCTGGATCTTGTACAAATCTAGCAACTCCCTGCCTTTGCTGCCATCCTCTCTTTCTTTCTTCTTCCCTTTTAGCTGCCTGGCATATCCATAGATGAGTGTCTTTGTTCATCCATGTTTGGTTACTTGAACCTATACTGTGAATCGATTGATCATCTTCCTCCTTATGAATCAGATTCCATTGTAGGGGGGAACGTCTTGATACGTGTATGTATGGATATTTATTCTGGTCGTGGTTTCTTCATGTTGCAAGTATATAGCATCTTTTCCCCAGTCTTGCACTGCCTTAAGCTGCCTCATGAAAGGCCTTCCAAGTATCATCTCATAATTACTAGCCTTTTCAAATTGACATATTGCTAAGGTGTGCTCGAATTCAACTCTGCAGGTGGTAAAGGTTACTTTTTCTAATAATCCTATGGGTCGTTCAGTGTGTCCATTTTCCATTTGAATCTTCATTATAGTTGGTCGTAAAGCTTGTTTTCCCCATTTTTCCCAAATTTCTTTGGTAGCAATTCCTACTCCCGCTCCCGAATCTAAGATGGCTTTAGTGGTGTAATCTCTGTAAGTGATGGGGAGGCATGTATTTCCTTCATCTCCCTCACTGAAATCTCCAACCTTATTGAATTTGATTTTAACTGTGGCTACTTCATCCGGCATCTCATTTTTGTCTGACTTAGTCTCTAATTGACTAGTGAGCTTCTCCTTCAATTGCGCTTTTACCTTCAAGAGTTCTTCCAACGTTAGGGTACAAGGGATTTTTACTTTTTTAAGATGTTGTATAATGTCTGAGGTTTGAATCGATGGGTTCTACTCCTTTCTCCTCATTGAGGGAACGCAATATAATTCAGAGTTATGTTCGTATTCTCCCGTATAGTTTGACAAGGCCTTCACACTGTCTTCGTCATTTTTGCTCTCGTCAAGTTGCAATAATCCTTCTGAGTTTAACCCAGGTATTGATGCTTCAAATTCACCTTCTGCTTCTAACTCCTCAAAGGGAGGTTCAATTCCTTCCGTTCTCTTCCATCTATCTTCCTGGACTCTTGCCCACAAGTCTTTAGGCCATTCCCCGTCGACTTCGGGGATAATGGATCCTTTTCTTTTATTCTCACAGTAATTTTCACCACAAGTCTCATCTTTCTTTCCTTCCCTAAGATCATGAGATGTAACACATATTCTTGAAATTCCTTTTCGTGAATTATTGAGCTGGGTAGTGGCTCAACGGGTTTTTCTAGGGTCTGTTGAGCCACTTCAATTAATTTCTTACATATCTCCAATCTTTCCTTCTCTAATTCACCTCTTGGATATTCCCTTTCGTGTTGCTCAATGGTTGGTCCTGCTTTTATTCATGCCTAGTATGTTTGAATCCACATGGCTAACTCTTCTGACATAGGCTCAGCTAGAATTGATCCTGCCTCTTGTTTTTTACACTTTTCTATCTTATTGTTTCCCTCAAGTTCTTGTTTTTCTTCCTAGCCTCGTTCATTATTCTCGTCCCCCATCTTTTGTTGTAGTTTCTTTTCTTTCATCCTTTCTCTACGATTCTTCCATCTTTGGGTCCGTTTACTTTTTGAGGTGCGGGTATGTTCAAGTCTTTGTTCGCATGAATATTCTCTCTGGTTTTTTCTCAGGTCTCTCTTGCTTTAGCCCTTGTTATTGCTTTTAGTGGTACAGTGTACTCCTTATCACTCCCCGATGACTCTACCACTTCTATCACATTGATCTGAACATTGGAGTTAACTTTGTTGGGGTTCTTGGGGCAATCTCTAAAAAGATGTTCTTTACCACAATCACTACAATATCCTTCCCAAATTCGTTGTAAAGGTGGTGGGTTAGGTAATGTACATTCTCTGATAAAGTTATCTCCTCCGCATCTATAACATGGTCCTCTAGGTGCAGGTGGTCTATTCATTGGTCGGGAGGGTAAGGGTGCTCTGGGATTTGTGTACATTAATGACACATAGTCTTGCTCATATCCATAAGAACCATCATGTCCTTCAGGACCATAAGGATATGGCTCACAAGATTGTCCGTACTCAACTATAGTGCCCTCATATGTGGAATAATTTCCTTGACTAGGGTCATAAGATGGGTCATAAGCCTCAATACTAGCCAATGGAGTGGCTGGGACTATCGCTCTTTCTGGGTTCTCTTCAAGTTGAGCCATCTAAACTGGGACAACATTCTAAGGGTGTGGTTGTTGTTGCCCTAACACGGGTTGAGGTTGGTTGTATCCTTGATAAGCATAAGGTCGCGGTGCTGGTGCTTGTTGCTAATATGTGGGATATCTACAGGCTTCTCCTCCTTGATCTCTCTGAGGGTATCCATAAGGCCTCATGGGTGGTTGTACCGGTCTTGATTATCGATTGTAAGGACAGTTCTCTGTGTTGCGATTTGTGTACCTTTGTTCTATGCCACAATAATGCATAGGACCTGGGGGGTGGTCTATTGTAAGCATAAGCAGGTGGTGGAACTACTCCCCTATTGCACATGTGAGAAGGATGGTCACCTCCACAGTGCACACATCTTCTAAGCATGGGTACTCTCATCGGATTGTTTGGGTAGTTCCTTTGTCCTTGAACATTCAGCTTCTTAGCCACTAAGTTGGCTATTTCCTCTACATTGTTCCTGGGATTTGAGGTGCTACTGGCGGTATCCTCACTTTTCACACTACCTTGAGGCATTTTCAAATCTTCCGCTAGATTGTCCTCTAGGTCAATACACTCTTGCAAATTTTGGACTCTCTTCACATATACTAATGATCTCAATGATCCATTCACTAATCCTTCCAATAACAATGAAACCATTTTGTTTTGAGTGGGTCTCTCCTCAACAGGGCATCTATCCACATATTGCTTAAATCTTCTTGCTGCCAATCTCACCGATTCGTAGGAGCTTGTTTAAAACTATGGATTAATGAGGATGAGTTGTTTTTTATTCCGGACTTAGTAAATTCCTCAATCAATTCTTGATAGACTTGTTCCATGTTTTGGAAATTATTAGGTTCTAAGGGTTGGAACCAAGCTAAGGCCATGTTTGTAAGGGTTAGGCCAAAGGATTCATATTGAATCAAAAAGTCTTCCACCTGTTCGGCTCTAATCACTTGCTTGAATTCAGCTATGTGGTTGTATGGTTCACCAGAGCCATCATAGTGACTTCTCATACACTTGGCTACCTGAATGGGCCTCAATCTCCTTCCCGGTTTAGGAGGTCTAGGCATTACAGGGAAGATTGTTCGTCCTATTGGTATACCTGGTCCTCTTCCTATAGGTGGTCTCTCATGAACAGGAATTCTATTCCTCGGTTCTACATGTGTAGGTGGTCGGTAGTTAAGATTATTGCCAGGTGTAGCGAATTGCACATGGAGTCTAACTAGAGTGTTCATTTGTTGTGTCTACCCTGCTCTTTCTAATTATGTTAAGGGCAAGTACCTTCTCTGATTCTTGTCCAAGTACATAATATGAGTGGGGTTTTCAGGATCTTGCAATTCATAGATGGTTGCTAGGTTGGTGGCTTCTTCCCACAATGAAGAGTGTGCACTAAGTAGATGTTCCAATCCGTTGACTAAATAAACATCCATCAGGGAATCGTCTTGGGGAATTAGGTCTCCTCTCCAAACCCTAATTACAATGGACTTCCCTCTAGGGGTAGATACCTGTTCTTCATGTCCCTCTCCATTAGGGTTGTGGGTATTTCCTTCTTCTATTTGCTCATTGATGTTCTCCGCATGCTCCGTAGCTACATATAGAATCTCTCTTTTATCCATGTAGAATCCTCCTGCATACTTAACAGCTGGCCTAGGTACGATGTAAGCATATGAAGCTTTCTTCAGTCTAGCCATTAATCTGTTTGGCCCATCTAGGTAGATAGGTAAATCGTGTTGATTGGTGCTCACATATTCCAAAGACGTTCGATATTCACCTTCAATAATTGACATCATGCCAACTATTGGTACAGAGTTATGCAAGTCTTCTGAGGCCATGAGGGTTTCCTCCTCAGACTCATTTGAGGTTTTAGAGTAATGTGAGTGAATACTTGGTTCAGCTACACTTCCCACAGAAGAGATTATGCTTCTTTGGCTCCCTAGGGTTCTCTCGGATCTTAGGTTCATTCACTTAAAAGCTCTACTTGAGTTTAGACAATTTCCAGCTCCCAATGCTCTTTGCTAAATTTTAGAGTTGTAAGAAATATGTTATTGAGTTGAAATTTCCCTCTAGAATACCTAAACGTCTCCCTGCATGACATCTGACATTGGCTAAATTCAGGACACTCGATACCTGCCAAATTTCACAACTCAAGGCTCCCCGATACTCGACATTCAACACTTAGGTAAGCCTAAGATATTCGACACTCCTTAGATGTCGCAAGACAATCCCACGATATTCGACACTCGTCAGATGTCGTGGAAAAACATCCACGATACCCGACACTCATCAGATGTCGCAAGACAATCACACGATACTCGACATTCATCAGATGTTGTGGAAAAATGTCCATGATACATGACACTCGTCAGATGTCACAGGACAATCCCACGATATTCGACACTCGTCAAATGTCACGGAAAAACGTCCACGATACCCGACACTCGTCAGATGTCGCAAGACAATCACACGACACTCCACATTCCTCAGATGTCACGAAACAAACACGACACTCGTTAGATGTCGCGGAAAAATATCCACGATATCCAACAAGGATGAATGTCGTGACTCTCAACCACAGAAGATCATGACATCTAGATATCACGATACTCAACCGTGGGAGAACATGACACTTGACGATTTTTTTCCAAATTTTAGCAAGTAATTTTAAGTTTCCACTTAATGTGGGTGATCCTAGAGCTTGTCTCCCCTCTTTCAATTGCCTGAATCAAAGAAAAAACTTTCCCACCCCTGTAAAACCCTTCACGACACTTATCGGAGATCGTTTTGCTGTGTTATCTTGACTTAAGTAGATATAGAGAGTAGGGATTTAAGTGCTCACCCTGGAAGTTGATTCTGAAGTTCTTCTACACTCCCCCACTTGCTCTGTGTTGCTCCACACTCTCTGATCTCCACTCGCAATATTTGACGTCCAGCGCACTCGACACTCGCCTTCGTACAAGTGAAGTGAAAAGTTTTGATTTTTTTGGTTTTTTATACTTTTGAGAAATGCTTGACTCAAAAAGCTGAAAGAACTATCTTTGAAACTACCCTATCTTTCTAGCCTACTCACTTACTTCCTCCTTCCCACTCTAACTTACATCTCTACTCACTTCCCTAATCTATCAACTCACTACACACACTCCCAAAAGTGAGAAGTAGTAAGTGCAGATGAGAGTGACTTACCAAAGAAGAGAATTTCACAACTCCTCTACTCACTTCAACACTAAGATCTATTCACCATCACACGAATGCCTCGGTTTGATTCGACTCTCCCCAGAAACGGTGCCAAAAACATGTGTACCTAAGTACCGACTTAGGGACTTGTGGAGAAAGAGACTATACCTCAATCCCCCTCAAGTGCATATAGTGGGGACTTCATACTTTATTTATCAATCCAAGGAGTATCAAAACCTAGCCGAGTATATGAAGACACTCATTCAAATGATGGTCAATGCAAATGAAGTTTCACCAAGTACAAATAAGTATAAATCCATCACATTCAAGTTTCATGGTCAGATATGGTGTCGCGACACTTGGAACAGTAGTCAACAGTAAATCAAGCTTTTCTCTCAGCTGCGAACTCCGAATATAGTGAACACCGAGTTCATTTCAAAGCTCTCGAGAAGACGCATCAATGGGCGTCTTTTTGACTTGATTCTAACACTTCTGCGCCAAGTTATGATCAAAATATTGAGTCGTGGGAATGATCTTCCTACACTTTAGTACTTCCTACACTTCAGTACTTCCTACACTTCACACACACCTTACCTACTGCAAACAAGCACTTCCATGGATAGACAACACTTCTAAGCACTTTTTCTAAGCATCACATATGCATGCAAACTCACGAGGAAGAAGATACAAAGACGAGAAGACACCAATTCGAAATTCAGTGCTCTTGATTCTCACAATGGCAAAAAGTGCCTACAAAGAGTCACAAACTGAATTATATACATGTGCCCTAAAGATGGTCCTTTCACACAAGAGACCAGCACTTTATTGACTAAAAGTTTAATTCCTTGCTAATTTACAAGGGTATTGAGAAAATCTTTATGGGCGTGCATCTAGAGGACTCCTCTAGTGCATTTACATCGAAAAATATATTACAAAGTGATTATAGTACAGAAATAAAGTGTCCAATTCGGAAAAGTTTTGGGACCCTTCTTTTTCTCTGTCTCTTTGCTCTTCTTTGCTCTGCAACAAAGTGCTTTGGAGAAAATATCAGCAACCTGCTCATCTATTCTCACATAAACAAGATCAATATCACATGCTAATACCTTCTATCTGATGAAGTGATAATGTACCTCGATATGCTTTGTCCTGGCATGGAAAACAGGATTCCGTGCTAATTGTATGCTGCTAAGATTATCACAAGGCTTTCCCACTTCCACACCTAAATCTGCAAGTAGCATTTCTAGCCATGATGCCTCACATGCTGCCATTGCAGCACCTCTATACTCAGCCTTTGTACCCGACAAAGCAACAGTGGGTTGCTTCTTGCTGTTTCATGTAACAGCTGCACCTTCAAGTGAGAATAGAAATGTGTAATCACCTGTTTCAACATATCCAGGAACTGATAATTTCTGCAAAGTACTAAACCATTCCACATGACTATTCATGTGATTTGAAGCACCTGAATCAACATACCAGACATTATCATTTGATTTTGAAACACCAACAGACATCGTATTCATCATGTGATGTTGAACCATGAACACCTTCTTAGAATCATTTGCACTTGTGGACGCATAGTTATTCTGCTGCCTTCTGTTATTTTGATTCTTCAACCTGCAATCACGTTCAAAGTGTCTAGTTTTACCACAATTCCAACATCCTTTACTGTCATTACCTAAATCATTTCTTTGGAAATTTATGCGACCTCTTTGGCTCCCTGTTCCTCGAAATTGTCCTCTTCCTCTTTAATGATTCTATTGTTGACCTTGGTCTTGGTTAGTGTTTCCTCTTGCACTTCCAAAACCTCTATCTCTGCCTCTTCCTCTGCCAGAGTAGAATACCTGCTCAGAATTGGGCTTTCCTTGGGAGTTTGAATCCTCACCAAGATTCTTTTCTTCAATAATCAGCATGGATACCAAATCAGCAAAATTCAGAATATTTTCTTTGGTCAGTATAGAAGTTCTGAACTGCTTATATGTAGCTCCTAAACCACAAAGGCAGACTTCCACCTTATCATCATCATCATCTACATTCACGCCAATAGATGCAAGTGACTCACATATGCTTTTGATTTTTAGAGTGTAGCAATTTCCGTGCCTTTGTATTGGTCTCATACAAAGTGACCAAACTGTTCCAAGCCTCTTTCGGAGTCTTGGCATCCTATATGTGTCCAATCATGCTATCATGTATGCTAACAGATAGCCAGTACATTACCTTTCGTGCTCCTTGATTCCATTCCTCATATGCTCTTAACTGATCTGCAGTCTGATTCCTTTCTGGTAACTGCAGAGCATTTTCATTCTCTCCTTCGATGTACTTCCAGTAGCCTTTTCCCATCAGGAAATTCGTCATTTTGAATCTCCAAGCATGGAAGTTGTTCTTGTCTAGCTTATCGCTCATAAGCTGACTCATTCCATCTGCGTTTGCCATTTCTGAAGCAATTCACAACACTACAAAACACCACAAGCAACACTTCTACTTGAACACTATTGCACTATGACGTGATAGTTCGATCTCAAAAAAACACAGTTTTTGTGTACCAACGGTACACAAAATCGCTTGAAATTTTGGATCTGAAATATATGAGTGTTTACAGTTTCTGAAACTGACCTGGTTTTTTTGTGGGCCCCACCTTACGAGCTCAAAACGGAGGTCACGATGGCTCCGGAACTTCGATCTGACAAAAACAAATGACCCAACTCACGAAACTATTTTGAGGTCTTCTACCTTCACGCCAATTTTCGTAGCAAACGGAGGTCGTTTGTGAATCGTGTTTTCTCCACGCCTTGCCGCATACTCTTCACCGTCGCCTTCTCCACGAGCTCTCTACAACCACGCTAGTTGTGATACCATGTCACGAGGAAGGAGATAAGGAAGAGAGCTCACATACACTCTCACTCTCAAGGAGAAGCATACACACAGATTGAGGCAAGGAAGAATGATATGCTTCTTCTTCTTTCTTATGGTGCTTCACAAATCAGAATGGAGGCTTATTTGCAAGGAAGAAATCTATATTTCATTGTATCATGTGATGAAGCAATGCCTATTCCAAGATCCAAAGGGGGCCCTACTCAAGAGGAAACAAATAGGCTCACACTTTGGTGTGCAAGGGATGCTCAAGCAAGGTCATACATACTCAACTCTATCTCTGATTTTCTATTACCACATTAGAGGATGCAAGACATCTCAAGAGTCTTGGGATGACCTAGAGACTTTCTTTTCTACTAGTACAAATGCAAAGAACCATCTTTGGAATGCGTTCAACCAGATGAAGAAGACACCTAAGCAATCCATCATAGAGTTTGTTAAAAAGGTCAAGGAGGTTGTTGATCAATTGGCATCCATTGGAGAGATGATTGAAGAAGGTGCCATCATGAGGCAAATTCCCAATGGTATTAGAGATGACACGCAATGGCAATCTTTCACCACAGCCTATGATCTCATCATGGATGTGCAAACTTTAGACTTCAACATCTTTCTTGGAAAACTCTTCAATAAAGAGATCAACAATAGCATAAAGGAAGGTAAATCCTATCATGGTAATTCAACTAGTGCTCTATATGCAGATAAGAAGGACAATAATTTGAAAGACAAGAAGAAGGAAGAAGATGAAGAGGAGAGTTCTTAAGCCAACTTTGCAGGCAAGAGCAAGTGAAAATGGAAGAAGAAGGGACCACAGCATGACAAGACCAAAGGCTAGAATTTTCAACCTTGTTCCATCTGTGATAAGACTTACGACACCACTCAGAATTGTTGGTTCAATGGGAAGACCCAGAAAGGAAGAAGAGTTGGATATGGAAGCAATAGAGGCAGAGATGGATAAAGCCTCAACAATAACAATAGAGGTCATAACAGAAGGGACTACAAAAATTATTCTAAAGATCAATAACATGAAGAATCATTGCTCTTGATGAATCTAAGCCGCAAGGAAGGTGAATAAGATAATCATTTATTCTACATAGATTCAGGATGTTCAAATCATGTTGTAGGCAACATAGTTCTCTTATCTGATTTGGAAAATATAAAGCATAGACATGAGGTTCAAACAAGGGATGACACAAAGCATAGTGTGGAGAAGATTGATAATGTCAACGCTTCCAATGGCAGGACAAACATTCTTAGCAAGGTACTCTATGATCCCACTATTACAAAAAACTTAATAAGTGTAGGCCAAATAGTTGATAAAGGCTTGCAACTTAGGTTCAAACAACATGGAGCTTTTGTGCAAGATCCATGTCAAGGCTTCAAGAAGATAGCTAGAGGTGAGAAGCATGGTAGGCTCTTTACTTTTGAAGTAGGAGAAACCAAAAACATAGCTTTATTCAACTTTGGATCTCAAACCCTAAGTGAGCTTGAAGTGTGGCATAAGAGGCTAGCTCATGTGAATGAAAGAACCTTAAAGGATATATGTAGGGATCAAAGTGTTCTTGGATTGTCAAACATATCAAAGCAACACATGATCGATAGATGTGATGCATGTCAGATTGGGAAGGCACAAAGACAATAATTCAACCACAAAGGCTACATGCACAACAACTTATTGGACCTACTACATATAGATATATGGGGGCTAAGCCAAGAAGCTTCATTGGCAAGATCAAACTATTATGTCTCATTTATTGATGATCATAGTAGATGGACTATTTTCTACTTTATCAAGAGTAAGAATGAAGTGTCTGATTGCTTCAAAAAGTATATAGCACATGCGGAGAACCATACTGGTAGATCACTCAAGAAGCTGAGATTTGATGTAGGGGGAGAATACTTCTCCAAAGAGTGATGAGTCCCTGCATGATAAAGGTATCAAAAGGGAAGTGACTACTAGGTACTCTTCTCAACTAAATGGAATTGCAGAGAGAAGAAACAAGAAATTGGTTGGATTAGCTAAAACAATGCTTGAAGAGAAGAGGTTGCCACATTATCTATGGGTAGATGCTATTTCAATTGTTGTGTACCTTGTCAAGAGAATACCATCCAAAACACTCCAAGGTATGACTCCTTATGAAACATGATATGGAAGAAAACGTGATCTTGGACATTGCAAGGTATTTGGTTGTTTAGCTTATATTCATGTACCATCATAAATAAGAGGTGAGCTAGATGAAAGGGCAAAAAAGGCAATGTTTATTGGGTATGATTCAACTGAGATGGGTTACAGGTTCTATAATCCTTCAACCAAGCAATTCACTACAAGTAGAGATGTTGTGTTTGAAGAACACAGGTCTTGATATGATGAAAAACAAATGGTAACTCTACCATATTATCTTGATTATAATTCTCATCAATTAGGAAGCAAGCATGATACATAGGTCCAGTATCCAAGAAGTGATATAGATGATGACCAAGATGAAAAGGAAAAGGATTACAAGCTATGAAAGTCACGAGGAAGAGCAAAGATGCAAGAGTGTGGAGAATGCTCCAAGCAAGCACCTAGAAGGTCAATAAGGGAGAAAAGACAACCAGAAAGATATGGATATGATCCCATATTTGTTACAAAACACTCAATCTACTTGGCAAAAGAATTAATTACAGAGGAATCCTCAACCTATGAAGAGGCAAAGGAAAAACCCTAATTATGAAAAGGCCATGAAAGAAAAAATAGATGCATTGAAGGAGATGGACACTTGGATTTGGTTCTAATGTCACCCTATCAAAAGGTAATTGTTTGCAGATGGGTACATAAAGATAAAAGAAACTCAGATAGATCAGTTTGCAAGTACAAGGCAAGATTAGTTGCCAAAGGAGACTCACAAACTTATACTATAGACTATTAGAAAACGCTCTCACTAGTTGCAAAGATTACTTCAATCAGAACATTGATAAGTATAGTTGCCGCAAGAAATTCGAGACGACTCCAAATTGATGTGAAAAATGCATTCCTAAATGGTTGGATAAGTGAAGAGGTATACATGTCACAACCACCAGGTTTTGAAAACCCTAATCATAGATCTTATGTTTACAGACTTAAGAAAGCATTGTATGGATTGAAACAAGCTCCTAGAGCTTGGAATTCTAGGTTGGTTACATACCTTCAAGATCCAAGGTTCAAACCTAGCAACTTAGATCCTTCTCTATTCATCAAAAGGATCACAATGAGGTTCTTTATCTATGTGTATATGTAGATGATATTATTGTGACAAGTGATGATCTGAATGGCATTCAAACGATCAAGAGACACATGCAAGAGGAGTTCAAAATCAGTGACGTAGTTGAACTCACATATTTCCTAGGTATGCAAGTGATTTATATAGATGATGGGATGTATCTAACTCAGAGAAAATACATTCAAGACGTACTTCTTAAGTTCAGAATGGAGAACACAAAGCTTGCAGGTACACCTTTGGAATTGAACCATAAACTAAGTGTTTATGAAGGTGAGTAGATTGATGATCCTAAAGAGTATCAAAGCTTAGTTGGTAGCTTGATATATGATGTATGCTACTCACACAAGACCAAACATATCATATAGTGTGGGAGTGCTTAGTCAGTTTATGCACTCAACTAGAAGGCCACACATGGATGCTTCAAAGAGAGTACTCAAGTACCTCAAAGGGACGCTTAATGAAGTTATCTATTATCCTTACTCTTTAGATTTGGATATCAAAATCTATTGCTGCTCTCTCTATAGAGCTCCAAATCTAGTTTTTAAGAATTCATTGGAAAGCTATAACTATCTAGTATGTGTACAAATTTTCAAGTCATTTCGTTCATTACTTTCAAAGATATTCGAGTTTTTTTGTCTCAGGGTCATTCTCTGCACATCCCTAAAAATTCAAGTTGACACCAATTCAGTGTTAAAGTGATTGCTCCTTCTATAGCTGTTATAAATTAGGGCTTTTGCATTAAAGCAAGCCAACCCTATGCATGACACTCCATTAAGAGGAATTTTTCCAATTGTTACTATGTTGGCTACTCTCAATGTTTGAAGTCACTAACTTCCACCCATTTATAAAAGGTTTTTGTGAGTTAGTGAAGGTGCAAGTTATTTGTTTTGCATCAACTTGTTCTTGTTCATGTTCCAAAGTACCTATTGGGTATTAATGCACTAACCACAAACCTACAAAATCTAATTTACATAACAAAGAGCTAGGGTTGGTCCTAGCTGGTTTGTTAGATCAACTTCACCACTTAACAACTCAACTTTCCAAGCCTCTCCAAGCTTCTCCAACTTTCTTTCAATGCTTCAATGGTGGTTCCTTTGCATCCAATTGTTATGCAGTTGTTGCATCTAGTCTTTGTGAGAAGAATGAGCTTGTTACCTTTGATCAATAACAAAATTCAAAGAATTGGCTGCTATGCAATCAAAATTTGATGCTATTATGAAGATTGGTACTTGGTCTTTATGTCACTTTCCCCTAGCAAGAGGGACAATGGTATTAAATGGATCTATACATTGAATTCAGCAAAAGTCTGATGGTAATATTGATCACAAAAAGACTAGGCTTGTGGCTAAAAGTTATACCTAAGAAAAAACATTGTTTTAATGAGACTTGAAAAACCCCTTATGCACTGCAGCACTCCCAAGGGGATTTGTTAGATAATTGTAATAGTAATGTGTGTGAACACACTTTAAATTGTTCAGATACTTTTCCCTCTTTAGGAGGGTTTTCCCCATAACTTGTATATATGCCCATACCCCTAAAGGGCTATTCATCTTTGAACATTCTTCACTTAATACAACTTTATGTTGTGCTCTTACGCTGCTACTAGTTCCTAGTGCAGTTTTTGTACACGAATTCAAGGGCTGATTTCCTACTCGTATTGACCAAATGAATAGCAAAGACCATATAGAAGATTTTAGAAGAGGTCTAGGCAAGGCCTATATAATGGTTGGAAGATGAATTGCAAGCAAGCCGATTGAGATTCCCTTCTCTCTCATCCATAATACTAATATAAGGTTAATCTTCATGTTTAGAATTGCCTATTCATCTTATCCATTACTTAAAAGTTTTTTTTTGAATATATATTAATCAAAACCGTGCTCAAATGAAAATAGTTTAGTCAAAAGTATTTAAAACCTTAATAAACTTGATTATACCAAGAGAATCTCATAAAGCATTTGAGCTTCAATGAAATCACCTTCGGTACCTAATGTATAAGGGACTCTCAACTGAGATTTTAGTAGAAATGAAGAACCTCATGTGAAAAGCTCAAATATGCGTCCAATCTCTACCAATGCAATTCAAAGACAGCCAATTTCAACTTTGCCAATCTTCCAAATACGATGAATATGGAACGTAGTTACATGTGTTTTTGAACGCCCTCGAAAAAAGATGAGG